>OZ020514.1:46876808-47298863 GCA_963971425.1 Bryoerythrophyllum caledonicum
CATGACCTAGATCTATCCTTCCCACGCGGAAGCGCTGCCAAATTCCCTGTAGAAACAAGATAGAAAAGCCACAGAACTATCATCAAGTAGAAGCCCTGATCAAGCAACAACTGAAACAAAAAAAACCCCAGATCCCCAACAACATTCCCCTCTCCGACCGCAGATCACTCCCCCTCCGCCCCACTATCGCCCAACACTCCTCTCTAGACATAAACTCTACCCCTCACCCCGACTTCCCCTCCCTCCCTCACGTCCAAGCTCTCTGCAGCTCTCCCCTTCCTCAAGACTTCCCACCCCACCCCAGCCCTCCTCAACCTACTCACAGGTCCCCCTCCTCCCTGCCCTCTCGGAACCCACGACACAGACACATTTAGCGTCATGCCCTCTCGAAACTCCACACAGACACACTCCCTGCCTTCTCGGAACTTCACACAGACACACTTACCGCAGGAATACCCCCTACAGACAAAACATACATACCGACTCTCCGCCTGTAGACAAAGTCCTCCCAGGTCAGGATACCCTTCGCAGCCTGAACTTAAACCCTCCCCGAAACCAAAAACCTTGCTCTCCCCTAATCTCCCCCTCTCAGCCGGCACCCAAATCCTCCTGCTCCCCCTACCCAACTACCCCTCCTAGACCATACTCACCGGAACCTCTCCCCTTCCCAGACACACCAATAGTCCACCCCTCCCCGCAAACCCTCCAACCAATAGAACATCACACAATAGAACACATCACCCCAGCTCGACCCACACACACCCACCACCAGATAGTAAAGCACACCCCCCGTAGTTTAAACAGAAGCACCTCACACAGACACACTTAGCGCAGGAATACCCCCTACAGACAGAATACACATACCAACTTCCCGCCTGCAGACAAAGTCCTCCCAGGTCGGGATACCCCTCGCAACCTGAATCCAAACCCTCCCCGAAACCAAAAACCTTGCTCTCCCCTAACCTCCTCCTCCCAGCCGACACCCGAATCCTCCTGCTTCCCCTATCCAACTACTCCTCCCAGACTGCGCTCGCTCCCTCCCCCCTCTTGTCCTCACGTGATCCCCAGAAGTTCATCCGAATCCCCCTGCTCTCCCTACCCAACTACCCCTCCCAGACTGCACTCGTTCCCTCCCCCCTCCTGATCCCACTCGATCCCCAACGCTTCACTTCCCCTCCCCCTCCCCGCCCTCACTCAAACCCCAACCAAACCGACTCTCTCCCTTAGCCTTTCCTCACCACTCTCGAAGAAACCCTCTCCCACTCCTCCCTAACCTCCCTCCCCCGCCCACAGCCTGGACCAAAGAGTGGTTGAGCCAACCACCCCCCAAAACCAAACTAACCCCTACAGCGACCCTACAGTAGAACGATTGCAACCCCCTAAACAGGGTTGCGACCCCCCAAACTCCTATAACGACCCTGCAAATCTCCCCAACGACCCACAAATTCCCTGTAGCGACCTTCCCATAGGAAATAACGACCTCCCCATGGGAAATAGCAACCCCATAATTAACCCTAGCAACCCACCTAACTCTTGTAGCAATCTCCCCTTCCTCAAGAGAGAACCCCCTACCACCCACCGAGACCCCCCTCCCTCACACAACGACCTCCCCCCCCTTCCATAGCAACCTTCTCCCCTCCCATAACTTTGTTTTAGACAAACTAATGACGGGTAATACTAGGAAAAGTTTCAGCGCCCACATGGAGATAGAGGCCATGGAGGACAACTCCACAATGACTCCAACCGCGAAAGCACCAAGAAGGATAGGCAAGGAAGGTGGAAGCAGCAAGAAAAGCAAGGTATCCCCGAGACAAGAAGGTAAGATAATCTCTACACCAGAACTATGCTCCTTCAAATTTTGGATGGGCTTCCAAGCTATGGAAGCAATTGCAATTGAAGAAGGAGCTGAACCTCTATTTAGTGGTGAAACGGTGGAAGACATGGTCACTAGAGGGCTAAAACCGGAGGAGGCCAAAGAGGTAAGCATTGCAAGGGTAGCATTTCCCCGAATCCCACAAGTGCTATACCCAATGTCAAGGAAAGGGGTGGTTGGACAACACTACAACCTTACCCAAATTCCTTTCGACATTCCCACAAACGAGAACTCTGCTATGTCACTTGACTTTCATGTTGGAATTCACTTCGAAATTCCACAAACCCCTATCATGCATGATGAGGTAAAGGAGATGGTGATTGCAAGGTTAAAAATGATGAACATTGCTCTTGGCAAACAATTAATTGACCCTATAGCTATTCAATGTCTAAGCATCAAACAAGGGAAGATTAAGGGGGTGTGGGCGGAAAGCATTAAGTTACATTTGTTCAAACCCGAAGTAGATGGGTTGATGTTACTAAAAGGCATTAGACCCTTTATTCTTAAAATTGAGGGAGAACTAGTAGATGGCAAAGTTTGCAAAGCCTACCAAGGCATTTCTAAGGATACTAACCTCTCCGTGAAGGTCAAAAGTGGTGCATTGAAGGATATCACAGCTCAAGCACTCTTCAAGGAAGTGCTCGAAGATAGCTTCCGCCGGGGCTTCGAATTTGAGCTAATGGGAGTACAAAAGAAATATGAAGACTCCCATGCCTTTCTTATCACTACTACTCCCAAGCAAGTGAAGAAAATCCTCCTTCACCAAGCTACCGCCCAACATGAAGTATTGGAAACAAGACAAGTGCTCGAAGTCAATGGACCAAAAGATAAATTTGAAACTAAAGCTAAAAAAGATGCACTAACCTTAACCCTATCTCCCCTCCCCATTCATTTGGATGTAGTGCACACCACCCATGAAATTTACAAAGTCATGGGTGAAGCAAATGTTTGTTCCGTATGGTTCCACAAGGATAACGGCACTAGCCATAATGGCAATGCCAACATTCTATGCGCTAACCCTATTGTGTATAGGACCTTTGTGGAGAAAACTCATATCATTAGAGGTAACCATGTGGATTTTGCACCTCACCGACGTAGCTTGGAAGGAGACACCCCCCTTTCCATGAAAGATATCAAATCCTTTGGATTTGATGACATCAACTCGGCCATTGTCAACACCATGTCCACCTTCCAAACACAAGACAAGACCAACAATGTGACCAAGGAAGAACTAGTGATACTATTGGAAGAAAACAACAAGAAAATCCGAGAGAAGAATAAAAAATACGCCGATATGAAGAGCGAGTAGTTGAAGAAACAAATGGCAAGTGTGCAAGATTCTATGAAGGCTGCCCTTGCCACACTACAAGCCATGGCAAGCACTATGTCCACCCCAATGCTTGAAGATGGAAGGCCAAACTAGATAGGTACAAAGTCTACAAACTATTACATAGAAATCGTATAGTAAGCCATACCCATAGTATACTAGTATTTAAACAATATTCCAAATACACAGTAGAACGCAAGTATGCCAATACAAAATACAAATACAAAATACAAATACAAAATACAATTACTGTATTCAATACCACATTCAATACAAATACTATACCAAACACCTCAAAGACTATACTCAATACTATACAAAAAACTACTATACTCCATATAGTACAATAAAACATTGTAAATTATACAAAAAAATTGAGTTGACACCATACTATATGACACTTAGTACAAAACATGATACAAATACTGATACAAATATGAGTACATACGCCGCTACATATACTAACACATCTACCAATACAAATATTGATACATACACTGATACGTGTATTTATACATATACTGGTATTTACCCTGGTAAATATACTTATATTGGTACGTACACTGATAAAAATACCGAAACATGTACTGACACCAATACTAATACAAACTTTTTAAAAATCGATACAAATCTTAATACAAATACTGGTACAAATACTAACATAAATACTTATACGAATAGTGGCACAAATACCAAGACAAATATTAAGGCACATACTAACACAAATATATGTGTGAATACTAATATAAAAACAAACATAACTACATATATACACACATATACAAAAACAACCACACACCATCAAAAAAACATACACACATACAAAGACGAATACATACAATCAAATAAACAACAAATAAAATATCAAAGCCACACACAAAAACAAAAAACTCTAAAACCAAACAAAAAACCCACCTACTACAAAATACTAATACTAAGTATGAACACTAAAATAAAATCAAACACAACTACATATACACACACATATACAAAGACAACCACACACCATCAAAAAAACATATACATACACACATACAAAGACGAATACATACAATTAAATAAACTAAATATAAAACATCAAAGCCACATACATAAATAAAAAACTCCAAAACAAAACAAAAAACCCATCTACTACAAAATACTAATACTAATTGGAGGAGACATAGATACTAACCCAGGACCCATGCCAAACATACTAAAAAGACACCCCACCTCGCACAAAAAGAATGCCAAAACATACCTTAAACCTAACACCATAAAACTACAACCCGAATACGAACACATCGCCCAAAAATTTGCCCCCCTCCTTAAAACCACACACATAGTACATCAACAACATTATGACATATACCCATATATCACCATATATATAAACCAACATAAGAAACACCCTCCATCCCACATTCTTTATGCCCTAGTCATTACTATATACCCCAACATAGACCTCTGCAACCAACTCCTAAACACTCAAAATCAAAACATAACCCAATGGACCAATATACTTCTACACACTCTACATAATCTACAAAACCCACCCGAAAGATACATTAACACCCCACACCCTTACACAACTTTTCTTGAAACCAACCTAAACACCATAAACCATAACACATCGATAAACAAAGAATTATATGACTACATACACAACCAAAATACACCCCCATCAAATGACACGATAAAACAAAAATTCCCCTACCTCCCAAACACAATCATAAATGAGTCACTAAAATGCCTCAATCCCCTCCTGGAATACAAAATCCCCCCCCCTGCCAAACCACATCCCACCACAAAACCATAACCCACACACGAACAACAACAACACAAGCATAATAACATGGAACGCCTCATCCCTCAATACCGCGCTTCCAAACTTACAAAACATCATTATACACACTAACGCACCACCAGCATTCATAGTCATACAAGAAACAAAAATATCGGCCACAAAATCCACAAAATACATACAAAGGCTATTCCATGACTACAAACTTATCTTCAATAATACACATGCCCTAACACGATGCATACAACAAAGAAGACCATATACACCGGGCCGTGGGGACCTCCTCTCCCTCATATACAAAAACTACGCCTTCCCGGGCAATGTTAAAAAAATTCCCACCCCAATGAACATATCCCCATACCTCCAAACTATAAAAATTTTCAATCACCCACTGCAACCATGGCTAATCCACCACTTATACATGCCATCCCACCCCGAAGACATTAGACTCACCGAAAACATCAAAACTAACATCACCACCCATATTACCAACAACCCCAACCACAACCACATCTTATGTGGCAACTTCAATAGAGACATTGCCCTCATAGGTAGACAAAACGGAAATCAACACACACCACCACAATTAATAGACCTTCAATGGAAAGAGTTTACAGAAAACCTAAACTTTAATTATATTCCCACAAACACTACATACTCTACACAAGGAGGATGCAACTATAGCAATTGAAGCCTAATTGATGGATTCTACATCCGTACAAATAACCATACCACATTTACTTCCACAACAAATAATAACATTCATCTGAACTCCGATCACTCACCTATACAACTCCACATCCCAAACAACAAATTTATAAACCGTACACCAACCAACACAAATAATGACCACATACGTATCCTCAACCCCATCCCACAAAAGAACATAGAATTATTCAACATAAAATTCTTCGAAGAAAACTCTCTATGCATTGACTCCCTAATAAACAAATTAGAATCTAATAACCATCTCTCCCAAATGCAATGGCAAGAAGCCTGTCACACTTTAGATACACTCATCAACAACATATGCAACACAATTGATCAAACCTACAAAGCCCAACCCATACCACAAATGACAAATCAAACATCACAACAAGGTCGATATTTACCCCGTAAATTATCCAAAACATGGAAACAACATCTAACCATTTACCACACTATACAAAAAACCATAAGAACCGTAAATAACAACCCCCAATGGCGAAATCACCCTATCCTCAATGAACTCCAAAACCTTCAACACACACAAATCCCTAATCCACCCCCCATACACTTACCTCACAATACATGGATAAATAACATAGCACTAATTGCAAAAAACGCCAACATACAAGCCCGAAAAATCACCACCAAACATATCCAAGAAAACATCCGAAAAGCCATCTCCAAATATAGACAACTATATGAAATTAGCCCCAAGAAAATAAACAGAAGAATATTCAAAACTGTGGAGTCCCCACTATTAGATTGCATCACCGACCAATATAACAATATACTAACTAGCCCAGAAGACATGGCAAACGAAATACTTAACCAACAAACAAAAAACAACACACCTACGGTAAACACATGCAACTATCAACCGGACCACCGCACTACATGCACATGCGCAGTACGACAATACCCATGGCATGACCTAGATGGATTCACATTAGAAAAAAAGGAGACCTGGAAACCTCAGAATACACATACTTTAATCAAGCTACATATGACACTTGCCTACCTAACCTAGGAAATAATAAAGCCCCCGGACCGGACCGCATACCGAACTCTATTCTAAAAAATATGCCCCCAAGGTTCAACAAACTACTAAACCTCTTCTTCTCCCACTGTTATAAACAAAAACAAATCTTTGTTTCATGGAAAACAAGCGCAACAATCCTACTATACAAAAAAGGAGACCCGTCCATGCTACCAAACCATAGACCTATTGCATTAGCCAATACCATCTTTAAACTATTTACGAGCACATTCACATCAATACTATCATCATATGGCAAAAAACATAAAATACTGCATGATAGCCAAGAGGGGTTCCGCGCAGAAAGAAGCACCGCTAGGCAAATCCAAACAATAATAGCCACATTAGAAGATGCATGATTTACAAACCAAGACATATTTATATTGTATGTTGACTTTAAAAATGCCTTCGGCTCTATTGACCATGCTAGACTTTTAGCCATAATGACGGACCTTGGATACCCCAAAGACGCCACCGCACTAGTGGGAAATATATACTCCGAATCCTCAACCGCCTACATAGGAGAACACTTTGGTAAAACTAAACCCATAGCCATCCAAAGGAGAACAATACAAGGAGATACCCTAAGCCCATATTTATTCATTATCTTCCTAGAATCACTACTTAGATGGCTAGATGGAGGCAACAATGGATACACATTTGGGACATCACAAACCACCATCAACTCCACGGCATACGCGGACAACCTTGCGGCCATAACCAACAAAATCAACGCCATAAAAATACAACTTAATAAAATAGATAGGTACTGCAAATGGACAGGTATGGATGTAGGGGTCCCAAAATGTGCCGTCACTGGATGCCCAAATAAATAAAAAACAAACCCCACCGCATTCAAAGCCCTAATACAAACCTCTAACATTAATTACCGAAACCAACAAATACCCGTACTACACCAAAACGAACCATACACATATTTAGGAATAAGTCTCGTCCCCTCCCTTAAATGGAAAACCCAAATCCATGACACCACCACAAAATTAATCAAACAATGCAAAGAACTAGTAGCTTGTCCGGCCACTATGAAACAAAAAATAAAAATGATCGACACAGTTTTAAGACCGGGCGTGGCATACAGCTTCTACGCGGCACCATACTCAATGCCCGCCATCAAAAAACTAGACCAGAAGATAACGGCCACACAAAAAACCATATGTGGCATGCCAAAATGTATGTCTAATATAATAACCCAACTACCACACAACCTCTTTGGACTAGAAGCCTTCTCACTAAAAAATGCATACCTTAGATGCATAGGAGAACAACTCCAGAACGCTCTAAATGACAGTGGCAGACTTGGGAAAATATACAGGGGCCTAACACATGACATCCTCGCCCAATATGAAGGGGCCGAAAACATACCTAGAATTAAAAAGACAAATTGTACAAGATCACCAATAACACGTACCTTCTTCTTACTAAAACATGTAGCAAAAGTCCACCTAAAAAGCACTCTCCCCAACTTTCTTATAGAA
This sequence comes from Bryoerythrophyllum caledonicum, assembly GCA_963971425.1. Classification (NCBI taxonomy): domain Eukaryota; kingdom Viridiplantae; phylum Streptophyta; class Bryopsida; order Pottiales; family Pottiaceae; genus Bryoerythrophyllum; species Bryoerythrophyllum caledonicum. The sequence continues at coordinate 46,885,032 of OZ020514.1, forward strand.
CCAACAACACTAGAAAAAGCTTGGACTCTTGAAACACAAAGCCATAATACACTCGACACACAATTATCTCAAAAGTTATTACAAAAAATCCTATCAAAAAACATATACGAACTAAAACAAATCTCCCTACCTAACGGAACACATTTCATGAACAATGAAGAATTCAGAACCTACAACTTCACCCCATCAAAATTAATTAAAAGTGCCCTCAAAATCGCACGACAACTCTTTTGCCACCCGTTATACCCCCTTCCACCCAATACCCATGCCAATACACATATATACTCCCATACACTTAGAGACCCATTCATCACTATAAACAACGACATCACCCCAAGAAACACCCCCCAACTATCGATACACCCTCCCCACTCCCACCCATACGACCCCCACCCCCCAAACCACATCCTCAAAAATCCCACCACATATCCCATTAACAACATCATACACCACGAATACAAGAAAAAAATAGATAAAAACCAAATCGAAAACAATTACACTAGATATCTATGCCAATGGACTCATAATAACCACACCTACAACAAACGGCTCCTCCAAAGAAACCTCTTCCCAAGACACAACCAAAATACCATTACACATAATACAAATAAATTGACACGATATTATCAAAAAATTCAACACAAATTTTACATCGAAGTTATCCGAGCTCACCACCTACAAAATCAACTTCAGGACACAAGGTCCGTCACCCCACCCACAAGAATTCCCCTACTAAACATATACACAACGGAATGTAACCCCGAAAACAACATTCTCACCTCATCTAATACAATTAAAATTGATAAAGACCAAGCACACTTATACGAAGAAGATGGACGACACTTCTTCACCATCCCAATCACTAGGCTCACATGGTTATGGAATCAATACAATACTAAACTACAAACCCCTACAAACATTGAACCAACAACCCAACCATTTGAAACCGAAGTCATATGGCTATACCAAAGATACAAATATCAAATACCAAAAAACAACCCCCTTAAACTTACACAATATACACTACCCATACCTATACTAAATTCACTAATCTCCACATTCAACATCCAACACTCATACTTCTCCTCCCCCGTCACATGCCCCACCAAACTCAACAAATTTTACTCCCCCTTTGAAAGAGATAAAATATTCGGATCACTAGGTAAAGCCTTTGACCACAAATGGATAGGTAAGGGTATGGCCCACCCACACAATGAAGAAGAAACACAACAAGCACTACATTGGGCCCGCCTCGCGGCCAAACATGACCCAAACCACTCCTCCACCCTAATCATAACCCCCGACAAAAATTGGTATCAAAATCCTAACCCGCACTCGGGCCCCTTCCCTGACTCACACATCATTGCACTATTCGAAGCGGACTCAATAACATACGAAGAACCCACTATCCCACCCGAACAAAATAAACCTAGGCTTGAACCAGATACACTACAAATACTTTGTGTCCATCACCAAAACAAAACAATAGGAGCCCCATAACAACTCACCACACTCACATCCATAGCCAAAAATCTTTACATAAACCGAATATTCACAAACATTGCCTCGACCACACTCCCTCAAACTCCAGTAAACCGTAGCAAAAAATGGTCTAAACTAGAATACAATACCAACACATTAAACTACTCCGTGACAAATCCCCCTCTCCCTAATTTCCACACACTTACACATCCAAAATATGACCCCATACATAGTTACTACACAGACGGATCCTTCAAAGAACCAGTAGAAAGTAGCCCTGGTCACTAGCAGAGAGAAAAAGCCGGATATGGCATATACAATCCCAGCAAAGAAATCAAACTAGCCAAAAGGCTCCATGGACTGCAAAACATCCTGAGAGCAGAGATGATGGCCATACATAAAACACTCCAAATCATTAACACAAAATATGCCAACGAACCCGCACACATTTTTAGGATTGCATCAATGTCCTATACCTACTAAACACACAAATAACACACCCCACTCTCCACAATAGCCACCCCGACAAAGTAACACTCATGTCCATGGTACAAATGCTTCAAAATCAAACACAACCTACTACACTCCATAAAGTCAGAGCCCACTCTAAAATAGATGGAAATGAACAAGCCGACAAACTAGCCAAAGAAGGAAGAGAAAAATCACATAAAAATGCCAAAGACCCACATGAGCATGCACATGCCACCCCATACTACTTCCAAAAAGAGGATTGGCCCTCCAAAAATGACACCCCGGACAAAGGCTCGATCCGATTTTTAGGAAAATACCTCAAAAAACAAGACACATACAACGGCATAGACACGATCTCAGAAAATTTCCCTATCATAGAAAAAAGGACCGGCAACAATAACATAGACAATGAACTGTCTACAAATTTCTGGAAAAATCCCACCATTATTGATTCACAAATTACATGCCTTATCAAATTCCGCACTAGTCAATATATGGGGAATGCCCGTAAACAACTCTTCTTTGGAATAGAACGCTTCCCATCCATAACATGCCCCATATATACCTCTACAGACCCCGACACATGGCTACATGTCCTACTAAAATGCCAAAACCACCACATACACTCCCTTATTGTTAAATGACACAACAAAGCAGTATGAGAAATCCGAAAATTAATTACCTCACATAATAAATCCCGTTGTTTCATACTCATGAATGCCGGCACTTTCAATAACAATCCACAAGAAACTACGGTCCCACCTTGGCTACTCCCATGTACATGTGCAACCCACACATGTCATTGTAATGCTAGATTTAAACCCGACATACTTTGCGTTAAAGGTCTACCATACAATGACCCGACACCCACCCACATTGACTCAAACTATACCATCCAATTTATTGAATTCACATACTGTAATGACATATTTTCATCAGAATCAATAGAAAACAAAATAAATAAATACCAACCCCTCATAGACGACATAAAAAACCTCGGATGGCAAGTCGACCCCCTCATAGTCATCACGGCTGGTGCCCGCGCCACAACCTATATCCCACCCATGAACACCCTCGAAGAAACTTTTAAAATACCCATGAGTACAATCAAACATACCTTCAATAATATTAACATCATCGCAATTCAACATGCTATGTCTATACTATTACATAAACGTAATATAGAGAATAATCAAACCCTCCCTGATCCACACAACACACCATAAAATGCCATAATCCCCCATTGCCCAACTATTTCCCCTCCCCAACCCACCCCCCACTACCCTCCCAGTCCTTCACGCCCTTTACTGTCTTCCCTTTTCTTGCCTTTTCTTTCCTCCCAACTCCCTTGCTCGGATTGTGGCTCTTTTCTTGTTTTGGTTTATATCTTTATGGTTACTTGTTACATAGTGTCTACCCTCGAGAGGAAGAAGTAGCCCCATACTACTAATTCCCTGCCCAGTGGGCACGGTCTTAGTGGTGGTGCGAACAGACACTTTATTCACACCGGTCCCCTCCGGGAACCGGCGTTCTTCTTCTTCTTCTTTGATAATCCATCAATGGCCTAGCTAGAAAAAAAAGATGGATCATTTTGTGCTAATTATTAAAACTCGACAGCTTTTTTTCCTGCTCGATTTTGTTTCTTGCTTTGTCGAAACCTGCTGAAGAAGAGCGTAATCAAATGGTTTGGTTTGGAACCACATCGGATTTTACCGTGAAACTCATGTGGGCACGAGGAGCCAAACCCAAACTTTTAGGGACCATATCTCGGAGATGAAACCCCATATGGTCGTCATGTGCGTCGGCCTAGAACTACACTGAACATCGCATTTAGTGTTGTCTACACTAAATCCGAACCCTTACACTAAATGTAAGAATTACAATTAGTGTAATGACACAACAATACACTAAATGTGAAACATTACACTATATGTGAATGGCAGTAAAAATGGGTGTTTTTTTTTCTAAACTTTTGTACAATTAGTGTATGAAAAAGCTTGCCGCAGTGAATAAAATCACAACTAGTGTACGAAAAAGCTTGCCGCAACTAACACTGATTGTGAACAAGTTCGCAAATAGTGTAGTAGGGTAATTACATGATTTGTGTGACTACACTTAATGCGATGTTTAGTGTAGTTGGGTCAAGGAACTCCCATAGAGGTGGGTCAAGGAACTCCCAAGGAAATAGGTCTAGGAACGGATCCCACTATTACCCCGGTCGAGCGTTGCCAGACGTGAGGTTTGGTGGCGCCCGATCCGGGGGTCCCGATTCTGGCCGCAGCCCGGCGCCAGCACGCTCTAGGGTTGCTGCGATGGCGCATTGCAGGCTTCGTGCGAGGGCGAGCCGCGACCCTGCAGCTGCGACGGCGCGTTGCAGGCGAAGGTGCGAGGGCTTGGTACGAGGGCTTGATGTGAGGGCTTCGTGCGAGGAGTGATCTGCGACCCTGCAGCGCGTTGTTGATTCACGTCGGCAGCAGGCTTGGTGCGATTGCTCGGTGCTTGACGTTGGCAGCAGGGAGGCGACGTTCTTCACGTTTCGGGAGGGGGCGCCTATACAACGTGAGGGGAGCCATGCCGGCGATCATTGCTGAAGGTAAGTACACTCAAATCCTAGCCTCCTGTGCCTTTTTTTTAAATTTTATTTTTAATTTTTGTTTTTTTACTTGCAAGTCAGGCTTCATAATGTTCATGTTCATGATTCTGATTTGGTCGACAAATTCTGACCGTGTCCAGTTCGAAAATTTGAGAGGAAACTTGACTCTCAGTATGAGAAGCTACGGCACTAAGCCTGTGGTGTATGGCCATAGCTCCATGAATTAGCAGGCGTCCTCCTCCGACCTTTTTTGTCCCTTTTGCAGTGATAATCTGGACCAAAAACGTTACTTCATGTTGTTTACCTGCTTGATGTTGGTGTGTTGTCTCAGGTGATGACCGACTTTTGCTATTCAATCTGGGATTTGGCCAGCCACAATTATGCTATGCTGATTTTCGGTTTTAGATTCTACTCATTGGTTCAAAATGAGGTTATTCATACCCATCATGCTAGCAGTAACGGCGGTATTCTCCCATTTTATAATGGAAGTTACTTAGGTTTTGAAGACTTTGTTTTCAAAAAAGTCCATTTGTTTTACAAACCAGGAATTGGAAAAATGTTTTGAAATCCTTGTCTTGTTGATTTGTAGTAGTCAATTATTTTCTTTACCTCCATGTTTTGGCGTATTTTCCTTTGGTACATGTGCTGAGAACGGTGTCTGGCAGCATGGGCACTTGTCCTGATTAATTGTGAACTTGGTGTCTTCCAGAACTACATGGGGTCTCTATATCACAAATTATCACCAGATTTTTTAAATGGGCAACTTCTTTATAGCTTTTGCAGTTTGGACAATATTCTCAAAATCCTCCATGCTTTCATATCTACACAGCACTGGAATTGTTATGGCAAAATCAGCCTAACCCAACTTAAAACTTGGACCGTAGCCTAAGCAGTAGACAACCAACCTATGACCTACCTCCACCACAACGATGCCCCCTACTAAGGTAGTTATGCCTAAAACCGCCAAGTTAAGCAGTGTGTATGTATGGAAAGCCCAAACAATATTACATTTATTTTTTAGTAGTAGCCAATAGACTTACAAATTCAACCCAAGTGATTTTATATTTTTCTGATTAAATGTGAATTAGTTATGATTTTACAAAGAGTCATGTGAAAAATGTTGGGTCACCGTCAGTAGGTGGGGGCCATGACCCTCCCACAAATGGCCTAAAACGGCATGCATAACAACTAAAAACCGGCAATGAGTCAACCTTAAACTAATTCTAAAAATATTCCATTTTCTCCATTGCATGTACAATAAGTCTAGAAGATCCCATTTTCCTAAAACCTCCAATTGTGCATCCAATTCATGCCACCCTAGCCTTTTCTCCCGCCATTAAAAATAGAGAGTTGGCTACATGTGCAAATAGTGGCCATTTTTGGTGAAAAAGTAGCTGGCGGCCATGGGACATTGGCGGTTTTAGATATAACTACCTTAGAGGATCCTATCCTACGACCCCCATTTCGCTGCAGGCCTTGAAGCGCCTCTTATTTCGACTTCCCTCGTTCATTTCAAACAAAGGCTGCGAGGCAGGGTGCATGAGTCCTGCTTCAGCCTTCGCCTTCAAGTTCAAAAGCTTCCCCTTGAGCTCCCTTGCGCTTGCTGGAATATGAAGACGTAACTTTGAGCTCTCTGTAGCCAGGTTTCCCATGTCGACGAGCACACATCTCAAATTAGCCATGTCCTTCAATAGGATATCAGGGACTTCAACTCTGTGAACCTTTCACTTGTAAGCATGTGTGTGAAAAGTTTGGTCTACTCCAGTGTCGTGAACTACGTCTAGTCCAACAGGTTTGGCACGGATAGCAACGGTACCTCGAAGTGATCCCACATAGCAAATGATGATGGCGTCATGGACATGTGGATTCATCATCTTTTACACCTTCACCACATGTTTACAAGTGTTACCTCCCATACCCAATGGACAGGTACATTGTGCCCAATCCGTGCCAAGACTGGTAATGTGCCAAATTCTCGGGAAGTTACTCTGGTTGGCCACGTAGGCCACGTCCCCAGAGTCATCGATACAAACATGCTCATTGGGAATTTCCTTTGCCTGTATCACCGCGCTGGCCACCATCCCCTCTGCCTTTCCATTCTTGATAAAGTTGTACAGTTTGTATTGGACTGCATATCAATAGTGGGTTATTACATCTTTCACAAGATGGTATATAAGCCAATCAACACGCCGACCATCTAACCTTTGTCTTGAACTATTCAGGATAGATTTCAAGTTGCCATGGTAGCTCTCCATTGCTGCGTTAGTGTCTTGGTTTGCATGAGATATATTTCAGAAACTAGTAACCCACATCTTCAATTTGGAGATCCATGTCATCTCAAAGTAGTTTAGAAATGTCTTTGCCCTCAGGTATTTTGCCCTCAAGTGCTCGAATTTGTCTAGCGATGCCCGAACGGCTGCATCACCTTCCAAGATTCCACACCCATACATGAAATTAGCACAATCTTGCAAAACCTTAGTACGAATATAATTAGCCTTGATTTTATGAGTGGTATTCATAAGCCAAGCTTTCTTGACATGCCATAGGCAAAGGAGGATCTTCACATTTTTATCAGGCCAAACCTTCCTACTAAACAGAAACCTGAATGTAAGATAAACAACATGGAAAAGCAAAACAGGCCTTTACGTTAGGTCATTACAAAAAATGTATGAATAAAGTGAAATTATATGTGGAATGCCATTGCATAATTGCATTCAACTTTTCTTGATCATTGTCGACAACCACAACGTTGGATTGCCAATCAAGACGAACTGCAATGCAACGGTCCTTCAACTTTTGGAGCCAAACTTTAACGTCTTCCTCCAGGGACTTCCCTTGCACCACAAATGCCACCGGAATACCTTGTTCTGACTCATCAAAGACCATCACCGTATACAATGGGTATTGTCGAACAATGATTTAAACTAATCAGAACTTGGAAAAATGCAACTTTAGTACATAACGGATATTTAACAAAATGTGGACAAAACGATCAATTGTGGACCAAATTAGATACTTGTGACGAACCTAAACACCTACTAGATTGTCCTAAAATTTACAATTTGTATGGATGAAGGATATTTAGAATCTACAGAGGATTGTTAAAATGTCGCTTAACTTCTCATGTCGGGGGGCGGCCGACCATGAGGGTGCATTGACGACCTTTACTAATAGGAATAATGCTTCGTACCGCAGATATATAGTAGGAGGAATTCAAATGCAAGTGTCGGCGGGCAGCCGAGACGTAGTGTTTGAGGATAAGGTAAAACAAATCGTGATGGAGGCTGGCGTCATGCACAAAGTACGCGATCATGAGCGTAACATTCTTTTGAATCAAGGGCTCAAATCCTGCGACTAGTAGAGATAAGCATTAGATAGGGGAGGGTGGTTTGTAAGCACAAGGAGGCTGGATATGATTAGAAATGAGCTTCATACAAAACAATGAAGCCAACGGATGACAACACTTTGACAAACAAAAACGATTGCATATATGAGATATAGTCGAAACGTTTGCATATGTTGTATCTAGTGTATAGCCGCAGTCGGCGGGGAGCCGACAAGAATGCTTTCTTCTATCCAAAAAGAGACCTCGCCATCTAATAACCAAGAATAATACCTACAGTGCGATCTGACAACAAATGAGTCCCATGATTAGGATTAAGCAGCAATCCATCAGTTGGTAGTCGATGAAATAAGAATCAGTCCTCATCTCCACAATTGATTGAGATGCTACCAGCCTCCAGAGTTGCAATCGCAGCGCTCGCTGCCTGAAGCGGAATACGGTGAGAACTGGAAGGACCTTTCTTAGTGTGCAACGAATAGCTGTGCGAGTAAAGAACAATTTTGCAATTCTGTACCTTTGAAGACAAGGTTCTCTTTGCCATCTCCTGGTCCAGCATTCCCTCGCGACACTCTTCTTTGATTCCTTCTTCCCTGACATGGGCATCCACCATTCGACTTTGAAATTCCCATAGCAATCTCCGGGTGTTAGATTAACGCATTCAAGAACTCCGCCCATCCACATAGGAAGGTAATGACCGTTGCTAGGACGGTAGAGGACAAAAGTAAAATGTCTCAATATGGATTGAACGACAGCTTTGGACGGCTCAATTCATGGCCACAGAAAGGATATGCATCGGGGTCATCCTCAGGGGTAATGTCCGGAATTTCAATGACGTCGTCGGGCAACGTAGAGCCGCGAGCATGATCGCAAATCCAGTTTGAAGTAGGCCAAAATCCTTCCTGGAGAGACTCCCGGTTTGGTGGCAGAGGACCAAAAATAAGTTGATGGATATGCTCTCAGTACAAAATGTAGGGGGCCATATCCGCTGCATATCTCGTCCCGGGATATGCCGGTCTTCCAGAATTCAATATATTTGGCAATTCCGTTCTTGATGAAGGATTGCTTCTCACTGATTCCAGTGGCCTGAGCAACCTCCTTATCTAGGTTTCTGTTGTTCTGGTTAACTCGGACGTCTCCCTTGAGGGGCTTAAATGGGGTTGATTTCGGATCTCCAATAGGTAGGCGTGGATTTCCGTGCTCATCCGCGGTCCACATCTTGACAGGCTCACCTGAAGGAGTCCAAGGAGAGTGAGTCGCACATTTCTTATATCTCATGACCAACCATCCAACGTCATCTCCTTCCTCCTCCACGTAAAATTTGAAGAGGTGCATCTCTCCCTATCCCACAATCTTGTTACTGCCGTCATGATGATATCCAACAATATAACTCTTAAAATCCGCAACCTCTTGGACAAGTTCCGGAATGAACGCGATAGTCTTCTGCGAGTTCATGAAGGCTTTCATGAGGTCAGCTAAACAGTAAGTATTCTTTCGTTTGATGAGTTTCGAAAGGTAACTCAAATGGGCGTCAATATTCTCATGAGTGTGGCCAACAATCAAGAATCCCAGAGTAATCTCCTTGAAAAATTTTCTAGCTCTAAGAAGCGAGCAAAACGCGATGAGGAACCGATTCTTGTTATCCTTGGCAGAGTTATCAAGCTGGAGAAACAACTTCCAAAGAAGAGGGACTTGCAGTCTACCGAGAGGAGCATGCAGGAACGGGACGAAGCTATCTTGCGTGCGGTGAGGTGTGAGCGGTGAGCGGTGAGGCATGAGCGGTGAGCGGTGCGACGTGAGCGGTGAGACGTAAGCGGTACAAGGTGAGCGGTAAGAAAAAAGTTGGTAAAAAGTTTTTGAAAATTGTCACTTTTTACTATATGAAAGTAACTTTTTTACTATATGAAGGTAACTTTTTTACTATACGGAAGTAATTTTTTTACTGTACGATAGTAATCAAACTACAAGAACTGAACATTATGTTACCAAACATAATCTGAAATAAGGATTCCAAGACAGCCTTGTGACCAAAAAAAGAGCTCGACAATTTCACGGAAATGACCGTGGACCTGTAACAGGGTTTAGGGTCCTTCAAAAAGTGTTTGAGGTCCATACTTGAACGACGGTCCGAGACGACCATAAACTACCTGGGGGAAAATGTCGGATAGCAAGAAGAATGAGGTCTAGGGTTCGATTCGTTGTTGTAAAATCTTCTACTATACGAGATAGCCGGTAGTAGGCAATTGCACGAACGACTCCTACCCCGGGGATAAAAAATAGTGAAAAAAAAACAAAAGAGAGGAAAAAAACGTGAAAAAAAAAAGCTCAGAAAAAAAAAGTGAGAAAAAAGTGACAAAAAAGAGAAAAGAAAGTGGAAAAATATAGGGAAAAAAGTGAAGATTGAAAAAGTGAGAAAAAAAATTGTCAAAAAAACATTGAGCGATTCAAGAACAGTTCAAATTCTTGCCAATACAGCACTGGCCATGTAGTCTCACCGTCTCATATATATTATAGAAAATGAGTGCAAAGGATACTTTGTGAAATCAAACACTAGGTGCAGCCCTCTTTCTGAAGCAAGACTTTGAGAACACGCTTAATCTCGTTGAAGCTAAAACTAGGGGCGTGCATAAAGACTTCCACCTCTGGATCTAGCTCACAAACAATGGTGAAGATAAAATAAAGGTGTTTGCAGTAACGCCATTGAGGACGTCTGCTAAGAGACTTACTGGACATCTCCTTGAAAGACAGGCAGTCACAACTAGGAAATTGGCTGATAGAGATCATGTAGTTTGAAACCTTAGTTATGGATTTGGACTCAAACGAGAGAATGCAGCCAAAGGCAGGGTCAGGGAGCATAAGAAGGTTACTGACTTTTCCAAGAACCGAAAGCGCAGATGTGTAGGTGTTCCGATGTCTGGTGGTTGGGGCCTTCGGATTCCGGCGGACGTTCTTGCCGAATCTTCGCTTCGGATGCTCATCTGAGTTCACCGGATTTGGAACAGATTTCAGGTCAAACAATGCACCATCATGAGAGAACAACTTCCGGGGAGAGAGCATTACACGTTCGGCGAGACGAAAACCTGCATTTCCAAGACGTAGAATCTCGGCCTTCGGAAGGGACATGCCAGATTTCACTGGCCAAACGTCAGGGACCGCTGGCTTAGAAATTACCCAGTCCCCTTTGATCCCATCACACAACGATTGATGTCATCGTGACAGAAGAAAAACTGCATCTTATCAAGCCGCGTCTTCTTATAATTCTTCATCATGCCAGTGTAAGTCGGTGCAGCAATACTCTTGTTGTTCTGCACAATTTAAGCAGTACACTTCTTCTTTGTACCAGCCTGCTGAACAAAATAGGCTTTCGCTGATGTCCTCGGAAGCCTAGCAATATGCCACTTGCTCTCGTCACAGGTAGTCTCCAACACACCCATATTATGGGTTACCCTTGTTGAAATTTCAGGTCTAGGGATACTGGCGAGGTTCGTTGGAGCTTCCGCAACTGTTGAATACATACAATTATCAGTAGTAAGGTCCATAATACTTCGTGAAGACGCCCTTGTCGCGACTCTAGGACATGAAACGCTGATTTTGTCTGGACGATGAGAATCGAACTCAGATCCGGGAGAAAGGTTTGGCTTTCGTTTCAGGGGCAAGAAGACTTCCTCTCCTTCCAAATGCAGAGGGCGAGTGCAAAACTCAGCAGCTCCAGGCATATTACAAAAAGCCTCATGAAGAGATTTTGAGTTCCTCGAACGTTGAGCAATCCGATGAGCAGCACGAAGTTGAAGCTCTTCCTTCCCAGGCCCTTGCCCTGTTTGCTCACTTTTCGAGTATTGATAGCAAGCCACGACTTGCATGAATGCCCGAACCATATCATCGACAGTGGCAACGTATAAATCATTTCCACGTTTTCCCGACTACTGCAACCACTTGTTGTGGATAGTTTCCGCTAAATTGCAAGATGGCATTTCAGCCAATTCAGATTCGGTTTTTCAACTACGTTTTCATTGCAATGTGAGACAGTAAAGGATATATTTTTTGCCTTGGGGGTGCAGGAGACAGTGAAGGACATGCGGCTGTGGTTGCCAGACCCTCGTCGATGGGCGGTGGCGAAGCATCATCGGCTCCGCGATCTCGAGGTATGAACTCACCTTCTTGCTTTTTTGTCCAGTTCATGGTTGCTGTTAGGTTTCCGGTCATTGAAGGTCGGTTAGTGAAACGCCTTAGATTTTGGCGCCGAAGGATTTGCCGTCGAAAAGATTGGCGCCATAGGTTTTGGCGCTGTCTGCATTGCAAGGGCAATTTCTCTGTCTGTGTGGACAGGGACTTCGCGGATGGTGTGCCGGCGGCGGCACACCTTCCGTGCAAGGTCTTTATCAAATGTATAAGGGTCAGTGCGGAATTCGTGTGGTGGGATCGGGGAGGTTTCGTGTGCGGAATCCGTGTCGCCGGACTTCGTGGATCCGATGACGAAGATGCCCATGCCTTCGCGTGCACGTCTTCTCGGTTCAGAGTGATTATAGGTGTTACAGGTGATTGAGTTATCATGGTGTTTTAACCTACAATGTATGCTTAATAATTCATATCCAACTTTCTCCACCCAATCCAATTTTATGCAGCCAGTATCGAAATCGTGCACTGAGGTTTCGAACATAGTGTTCGCTTTGCAAAGTGCGTGGTCAGAAACATGTGTACTTCTGTCGGGCCGTAACTCGATTCGGCCTGTTGAGATCGTTGTTGAAACTCTGTCTTGTTGTTGTTTAGCTCCGCCTTATGCAGAATGTGTTGGAATATTCACGATGTTTTGTCACTCGTTAGTTAGAGAAATGAGCTCCATTCTCTGAATTGGATAGAATATCTCTTCTGATTTTGTTGATCATATTGTGTCTTGTTTAAGTTTTGATGGATTTTTTTGTACAATTATCTCCATTTATCGGATGATGTCATTCTTGTCCCATTTTTGTCCCTCTAATGTTCTCTCAACTGCATTTGCAGAAATGGAGAGCCAATCTAATGTGTCAGTTCGCGGAGATGAACCAAATATTGAAATGGAGACACTGAACTCCTTGAATTCTGCTTTGCAGCCATCAGGTAATTATTAAAAAAGAAACTTATTCTCAATGGACTTGTGATTTCATCACTAACAAATCAGTATTTGCAGGAAGTGCCCAAGCGTTGGATTTGAATGACGATGGAGCAGAAAGAAACGATGTTGCTGAAGTTTCAAGACCATTACGAAATGCATCAAACCCACTATGAGCCGCGGATTTAGAGAAGCAGATGGATGATCTTGTACTTAAAGAGACAGTGAACATGACTGCTCTTTTGGATGGTCTTCGATTTCAGCCCAAAGAGAAGTCAAAGCTTGACATTCCTCTTTGTCGGATGATTGGGCTGCCCATAGTTCGTCCTCACTTGAAGAACGATGTCATGGGGTTGGGCTCGCATTTCCTAAAGAACGGTGTCAGGATCGGCGCATGGAGGTGTTTGTATAGATGGTATTCGGGTAGAAACCATCTAGAGAGTTGTGGAGTTACCGGAGAGCCAAGACTTAGTGCTAACGGGAGATTAGGGTTAGGTTTAGTGCCGCGTGGCGGCTAGGGCAACCGTGGTGTCTTTCGACACCTCATCTCGGGACTTGGAACCCGGGTGACCTCCACGTGTGGTTGAGGGAGACTCATCTTTCTCAAGTTGAGTCTCCCAAGTGATGAGGTGAAGGTGTGTGCGTGTTGCACATCGTTAGCCTCATCCATATCATGTTTTCACTCTTAAAGAGTGGCATGGACTTGACTTATTGTGATTTGTGAGTGTTTATCACTTATTTGTTACTTGAGAAAGATCATGTTGCGGAAATGGGTGTAACTGCAACATTATTGTACATCTATTGGGGTTTTGTGGGCGTTGTTTGAAACTTCCATATCTGCACCATAGTTTTAAGGTTCTCTGAACTGGAGATAAGGTGCGGTCTGGGGAGGCAAGGAGTCTCACTGAATGCTCGATTGCAGGCTGCACAAAGCATTGAAGGTTGAGGCGCCAGCAGCGCGCTGAGGCGGTGGCAGCACAGAGCCATACTTGCGTCGTCGCTGTGCGCAAGCATCTGGAGAGGAGCAGGACTTGAAGCTCCGCCTCATTCTCATCGAGAGCCGTGTGCGCTTGGCTCGCTACCGCAAGCGCACAAGAAGCTCTCTTCCACCTGGAGCGAACTAGTTGTCGATTCTGGGAATTGAGCGAGTTCGTGAGACGGTGGAGAGTGAGCTGTGGACGTGGTGCTGGAGTGAGAGCAGCAGCCATTGGATATCCCGTGGTTCTGAAGTTGGTCGCATTCGTTTTGACGAGACTCACGGATCACGAGAGGAGATGGACGTGTCTGTGGACGACGTGCATTGCTGCATCTAGTGCTCTCGAATGCGCCTCGTTGTGCTCTTTTCAACGCACTCTCGCGCGCGCAATTCGGTGCTGGTATCACGTCGGTGGAGCAAGGTTGCACATCACTTGGAGTGGAGACATAAGTGCCAGGATACTGCGACGCTGAGGCATTGGCGTTAAATTTGAGCTGGTGTCTCGGGAGTGCCTCGTCCGGGCAGAGGACACAAGGGTTTGTGGATGCTGCTGCGGGGCTGGGGAGACGGAAATCGTGAGGTCCATGTTGACGAGCTCTTGGTCGGTAAAGAGCGCGAGGCGGGAAGGACTTCGCCGACTTCGTGGCCTCAGTCAGTACGTGTTCGCAGAGTTTTATGCTCCTTGGTGTGGCCATCGTCAAGCGCTCACGCCCGAGGACGCTAGAGCTGCCACTGGGCTCCAGGACAACGGCATCGTGTTGGTAGAGATCGACTGGACGCAACGCGGAGGTTGGATTTGGTAGGAGGATTCTTACTGTTGAGAGCAAGCTCCTGGAGTACGACGCGGAGCGACACCTGGTGGGGTTCAGGGTGTTCTGCAGAGCCGAGATGTCCATCTTCGCAGACTTACGCTCGACGTGCACTTAGGATTGCTCCTCGGAATCGGAGGGCATATGTAGGAACTTCGTAGGGTTTAGTCGGGGACTTCACGCGACGAAGTCTGGTCGGAGCAAGAGCGCTGCGTGGAACAGAGTTCGGCATTGGAGTCAACCGCCTCGTTCGGGTGTTTGAGTTCCTCACCGAAGTTGAAGCGCTTCGCTGTGAACCCATAGAGGTCGTGTCGAGCACATTGTGCCGAGATCGAGGTGAACCAAGTCCGGTGGAGCGAGTCCCCTCGGTGAGACAGAAAGACGTGTCTGCAGAATAGGAAATGATGCATGCTTGAGCACATGTTAGCTTGTGCACATTTTAGTGCACGAGTTGCCCGTTTTAAGTGATTTTGATCACTTTGAATTTTAGGGTATTATCCTAGAACTTATTTAGTTTTAGAGAAAGGCTAGCCTCTTGCACGAGGCATAATAAGGCATAGATTGGATTTAGGGTTTCTTCTAGGGATAGCTAGTGGTAGCTATTTGAAGGCCCAAGACAATTCAACAAGGTAACGTATCCGGACCCGTGTTGGGAGGGGATAATCGGTTGCTTGGGGGAGTGACAAGTTTGTATGTTGTATCTTGTTAGTGAGTGGTGAAAGTGCGGGAGAGCGGGTGCCATAGTCACCTTCTTCTTGCTTTTCGTCATTCTTGTAAGAGGTGAAGGTGTGGGATAGTGGGTACCATTGTTGCCCACTTCTTACCCTTGCCAATTTGCTTGTGAGAATGATTGGAAGAGTTGTAGGATATTGGGTGCCATAGTCACCTTTTTCTTGCACTTTGCCACCTTTGGGGAGTGACTAGTAGAGATATGGGATGGTGAGTGACATTGTCGCTATGCTCTTGTACTTCGGCTAGGAATTTGGATTATGGGGATCATGTATGGCTAGACTTTGGGTTGTTCTCATCAAATTGTTGTGCACACCGTTGATGTGTTGCATCACGTGAGTTAAGTGTGGCATATGATAGTGAACAAGAAGTGAAATTCTAGCATTCCCCTAATCTAACATTCCCCTAATCTAGCATTTCCCTAACATCCATTGTGAGCCCACTTAATACAACCACGTAAAAAGAGTGGGTTGCATTGAGCATATGGGACATGGATAGTGGAGGAAAGAAGAAGGAATCAAAAGAGTCTAGTGCATCCACGGTAGAAATTAGCACCGAGACCCTTAGTCAATTGATTACTTGCCTCCAAGATTTGCAAGTTAAATCTTCACCTTCCCAGGCAAGCTCTAGTGGTAGGGATTTTGAGTTATCTCCCATAGCCAAGTCTCGAACCGGTACTCAAGACTTGCGAAAGCCAGGCACAAAGGTGCTAAGCGAAGAGTCCGTGAAGTATTGGACTTCACTTGGTGGGGTGCGCAAAGTTCGAGCGCTTCGAGTCAAGGAGGGTGTTCGAGCTCCTCTTTGTCGTGCACGAAGCCAAGTTGAAGCCGTGGATCTTGTGGTTGGAGAGAAGGCCGTTGTCCTAAAGAACGTTGGGTCAAGGTACACCGTGGAGGTGGTGGATTTCCGCCGAGGAAACCAATTGCCCACGTTCTCCCTCATCTTCACCGAGTTTGAGAGTGAAGGCTTCGTGTTTCATACTACGTGGCAGTCGGAAGTAGGTATGTGGCGAGAGCGGGCCAGCAGTGTGTGGGACACACTCACCTTAGAGCTACTCGATTGGGAAGTACCACCCACTATCTACGCTCCGGAGAAGAAGGGCACTCATGAAGCATGGCGCTTCTTTGATTGAACCAACCAATTTTCAATCTGGAGACGTGGAAGGGGCCCGGTTTCACTCGGAGAAACACCCCATTTGCGGTAGGCGTTCGTGAACGAGTGGTGGAGGAAGTTACCACTCAATCGAAGGAAGAGGAGGATACGGTTCAACCGATAGTAGAAGAACGTGAGTTTGTGGTGGAATCTTTGGTACGTAGTGCAAGTTCCCTACCAAGAAAACCTTTGCAATCAACTTTTGATTGGGAGGAGATGGCTTCACCATATGGAGGAGGAGGAGAACGGGGGGTGCGACGGTTTTCAGGTGCCACGGGCACTATTGAAGCGGATGACTTCAAGAGGGAGTTCACCATGTGGTGTGAACTCCAGAAGTCTCGCAACCCCAACTTCAACCCTTACATGGTGTGGAGGGCGTTATTTGGATGTCTAGAGGGAGCTCCGTTAGCGGATTATGGAGAATTCGAGGCGGCTCACCTCACAGAGATATTGGCATGGAGGGATTTCTATGCACCGAATTACGCGGATGTATTCGGCGGAGCGCCGAGTGTGCCATCACGTGTGGGAAAGGGGAAGCAGGAGGAGGGCACAAGTAGTGCCGAGGACTTGAGCCAACCGATGGAAATGGTGGCTATTCCACCTCCGTTTAACCCTACGGCCATGTTCTTCACACAGATCCGTCGAGACTATCAAGGTCAACGGGCGGATAAGATGAAGGCATTGAGGTCTTTTGCGCGAGGAGGAGATGAATCCTTGCGAGAAGCTCATGCGAGATTGCGGAGACTGATTTCTGCCACTCACGGAGTCACGGAGCAACAAGCGGTGCAACACTGGTACAACATCTTAGAGAAGGAGCTGAAGACATTAGTTCGCAATGAGGCATTGCGATTGGGTGAGCCACCGACTTTGAGATTTGTGTTCGAGACGTCCGAGAGAATTGAGATCAATTTATTGGAGGAGAAAGCGGCCATGGGATTTCTCAAACGTGAAGAGAAGATTCCTGAAAAGGTCAAGGTGGCCAAGGCTTCGGTTCCCTCCTATGCCACCGACACTGAAGCATTATGCTTTAGTTGTGGCAAACCGGGGCATTTGAGGAAGGATTGCAAGGAAGGCAAGTCCTCTACCCCTCAAACCGGTGGCTATTGCTTTGGTTGTGGTGCCAAGGGGCATTCCGAGGCTAAGTGTTGGAAGCTTCACCCCGAATTGAAGCCTTCTGGAGGCAAGGGACCCAAGGCAAGCAACAAGGAGAAGGAGTCCAAGTCTTCAGGAGGAGACCAGAAAGGTTGGAAGGCCAAATTCGCGGAGTTGGAAGCCAAGATGGCGGCCATGAGCGCAAATGCTGCTTCAGTCAGTGAGAAGCCCCAAGTCACTCCTAGTTTTCATGCTGGGGGCGGGTTTAGGCCCGACGATGACGAATTCGGGGACTATATGCTAAGTGGCATGGCACTTGCTATCACGGATGGCTCACGGGAGGCTTATGCCCTTACGCGGATTCAAACACCGGTGACCAAGGAGGTTCCACGTGGAGCAAGTCCAACCTTGGATCCTCAACATGGGAAGGACAACCGGCAAGCTCGATTGCCCGAGTCTTTCACGTTGGAGGAGATGGTGCCAACATCTTCCATGGTGCCTCCAACGCGTCGGGGGGTGCCAACTACTCGCCCTAGCGTTGGGATTGTAGAGCCATCTAGTACGGTGGTGAGAGAAGCGGCAAACGTGGTTTGTGAGGCTTCACTATTTTCTGCTAAATTGATGTCACAAGAGGGCTTCAATGCAGCGGCGGTCTTCAAGATGGCGGCTCAAATGTGTGAGTCCGGTAACTCCACGGGCGTCAATGCGTTGAAGACGGAAGTGATTGAAGGAGAGGTGGATAAGAGTCAAGAAGACAACGTGGAGGGGCTGCTTTCAGCAGCCATGCGTGTCAAGACCATGGCCGCCAGACCTGCAATCGAGAGGTCATCCATTACACCTGGTGTAGTGGTGGTTGACAACTCCCAGGGGATTTTCCAACTTGTTGGGCCCAAGGGGAGGGTATTTGTGCCTCGACCAGTGCTTTTGGATTCAGGAGCTCAACCATTGATGCTGGGAGCATCTGCCCGTGAGGGGTTGGGTTTGACTGGGGACACTTTGGAGAAGTGTCCATGGACAATTAGCACTTCCATGGGGGGTACGGAGCATGCTACAGGCATCACAAATGAGGAGTTGATTTTACGACTCAACGAAGATGATGTCGAGGATGCAAACTTTATGAAGGTGAAAGCTATAGTAACGGAGGCCAAGTGATACGATGTCTTGGTGGGCTGGGCGGTGCTATACCCCATGGGGTTCACCTTGGATTTCTGGGAGGAAACCGCAAGTTATAGACCAGGATGGCAAGCAGGAGATGGGCGGAAGGCTCAGCTGCCAGCTCGTTTTATTCGAGTTCTGACTGGCAATCTTGCAGACGTGTTTGCCTTCTCAGGAGGTATGGATGTGGGACCATCATGGTTTCACAAGGGTTGTGATACTTTCTCGATGGATACTCCTACACTTCACGAGATGGATGCCCAAGTGGGTGACACAAGTGGTGGAGATACAGAGACGTATCAACCTGGCATAGAAGCAGCGTGGAGGACCACGACTCAACTTCAGAAGGATGCGGCACATGTCATTGAAGATGCTTGGCAGCATTCGATACTCCCACAACCGGAAGATGATTCTCGAGTGGACGAAGACTTGGGCCCACGTCTAGACACTTCCACCATTCGGTGGAAGGTACCAGAGGATGGTATTGTGTTGTTGGAGTTGTTCGGAGGGATTGGAAGTGGCTTGGCGGCAGTGCTGCAAGCAGGGATGAAGGTCAAACGCTACATCTACGTAGATGTTGATGAGGCAGCAAGGCACGTGGCTAAGCGGCATTCACGGCGATTGAGGACCCAATTTCCAAACTTGTTGGCCACTAGTGCCATCAAGACTTCATTTTCTACTCTTGTTGGTGATATTGCTTTGCTTTCAGCAGAGGATATTCAACGTGTTGGCCATGTGGACCTTGTCATCGCGAGATGGCCATGTCAAGGATTGTCAATGGCTAGACATCAAAACGGGTTGAAAGACACTCGTTCTTCGCGGTTTCATGATATGATTCGCGTATTGTCTTTGCTTCAAACCTCTCAGAAGCGACCACCAGGTTACATTGTGGAGAATGTACGAGTGATGAGTAGCTCGAGGTCGAGGACATTAGAGGGCATGCACCGCATACACCAGACTCTGGGTATACCCGTATTGTTGGATGCAGCTGCGGTGAGATCGCGAGCACATCGCCCGCGATTATGGTGGACGAATTTAGCACCTCAAGAGTTGTTACAGTCCGCTGTGGGTCGAATTAAACGGCCGGATGTCTATGTGAGTGATATTTTAGATCCTCACAGGGCACCGCGGCGCGTTTATCATGACGACCAAGCACCTTTGGCGGTCGTCAACCGTAAAGGAGAACCACGTAGGGCACTGCCCACGTTGGTTAGTTTTGCTCGGTCGTATGCCTTTAAGGATAACGGCCCGGGTCTTGTGTGGGATTCCTTGTCTCAAGAGATGGTGGAGCCTAATGCGGATGAACGGGAGAGAGCCATGGGATTTTCCACGGGCACTACCGATGCGCCCGGGATCTCGGAGCAACAACGGCGATTTTTACTTGGACAAGCGATGGACTTAAATTGCTTGACGTGGATCGTTTCGTTGCTAGTGGCAGAACAGAAGCGGTTGGCTTCTAGTTTTACTGGTTACATGGGGTCTTATGAGTTGCGGGCGGCCGGAGAACCATTTGTCTCTTTCAAGGTGACAGGCAAAGTGGTTGGGGGCGAGAAGGCCTTGGCACCTCACCCATGGAATATGTGGAGCTCCGCGAACCTTTTCGCGACACCCAAGACTGAGGATCCTCTTCATGGAGTGAAGGATTGGAACCGAAGTAGGGAATTGGCCCACCAAACGAAGGATTTGGAGGAGGCTGTGTTCGTGGGAGAACACACAGCTCACCAAAGGGAGACAATTGGCAAACTATGCCAATTGGAAGGACTTGGAAGCTTGGTGGAGGTGGAAGGAGAGGATTCTCCTTCGCATGGCATCCAATAGCAACCAAGGAAGGAGAATCCTGCTCCAAAGGAACCGAAGGAGGCGGTGACCAAGGATACT
The DNA here is from genome assembly GCA_963971425.1 of Bryoerythrophyllum caledonicum. Lineage (NCBI taxonomy): Eukaryota > Viridiplantae > Streptophyta > Bryopsida > Pottiales > Pottiaceae > Bryoerythrophyllum > Bryoerythrophyllum caledonicum. Next base: position 46,905,795 of record OZ020514.1, read on the forward strand.
TGGAAACCGATGGTAGGCCTGGCGGATGGAGCAGTTGAGAAAGAGGAACATGAGTTCCTCAGGGATTACTTAGATTGTTTTGCCTTTAGTCTTGAAGATCTTGGAGTATTGAAGGGGCAAGAAGTACATATCAATTTGACGGACAAAGCACCAATATATCGGAAGCCGTACAAGTATAGCAACGTTGAACGGAGGATGATACGTGCTCGTACGGAGGAGTTGGTGGTTGCGGGGCTAGTGGAGTTGGCTCCACCGGATTGCGAGTATGCATCGGCGACGGTTATGCCATCCAAGAAAGATATCTACGGTAATTGGACCGAGAACAGGATGTGCGGGGACTATAGGAGGATTAACAAATTCACCAAGTCGGATCGTTATGCGATGCCAACGCCGGAGGAGAACTTTGAGGCTATTGGTCACGCCAAGGTATTTAGTACGTTGGACTTGCGCTCTGGATACCACCAGATTGGACTGAGAGAGGAAGACAAGGAGAAGACCGCGTTCTGGGGCATTGACAAAGATGGGAAGGACCAGTTGTTCCAATGGAAATTCTTACCATTTGGATTGAAGAATGCGCCTGCCGAATTCCAGAGGGTTATGGACCGAGTATTCTCGGGCTTGGATTTCGTGAGATGCTACATTGATGACATCGTTGTCTTTAGCACGAATCGAAGGCAACATAGGCTACACTTGATGGAAGTGTTTGCTAGATTGAGGCTCCACGGTTTGAAGTTGCACCCTGGTAAGTGCAAATTCTACTTTGACCGCATCGAGTACTTAGGCCACATGATATATCCAAGTGGATTGGGTGTGGTAGCTAGTAAATTGAAGTAGTGATGTCTATTCCTAGACCAAGGGATATTAGTAGGCTACGTGCATTCTTGGGGTTGTGTAATTACTATAGAAAGTTTGTGAAGACTTTCAGTGCTATTGCCAAGCCATTAACCATGTTGACAAGGAATGATCAACCTTGGATATGGGGAGATGAGCAAGAGGTGGCCTTTCAAGAGTTGAAGGACCGCTTGGCATCGGCACCTATACTTCGAAGGCCAATAGCCGGAAGGACATACCAGCTACACACAGATTGGAGCGCATTGGGAATTGGTGCGGTGTTGACGCAAATGGATGACGACGGGAAGGAGTTTGTCATTGCGTACGCCAGCCGGTCCAACAATAATGCGGAGGCCCAGTATAGCTCGTATGAAGGGGAGTGTTTGGCAGCCATATGGGCAATTGCTCATTTTCGATGTTACCTTTATGGTAACGAGTTCTTGTTAGTCACGGATCATCAACCTTTAAAGTGGTTGATGGAGTCTGACAAACTAACAGGCAAGCTAGCGCGGTGGGCCTTGATGTTGATGGAATACGACTTCAAGGTGGTGCACAGAGCGGGATTGGTGAATATGGATGCCGACGGCCTTAGCCGCAATCCAATTCCAAACCAAGCGGATGCTACGGGCGCTAGGTGGCACGTGGAGGATGAAGCTGATCCGTTGCCAGGTTGGCATTGTTCGGCCTTTCTAAGTGTATTGGCGATGCGTGGAGATGCCACCGGAGCTTCTACTGTGGCCACGGTAGATGAGGATGTCGGTGAAGAATCTGGGGGCGCCAAAGACATCTTTGAAGACACAAACGTGATGCATTTTCTGAAGAATGGAGAAATGGTGCCTACGTGGCCGGCTAAGGAGAGAGATCGGGTCTCACAACGAGCCAAACGGTTCGTGTGGGAGAGGACTCACCTTTTGAGGGTGTGGCCGGATGGCACGCGAAAGGTTGTGCCAACTCCATTGGAGAGAGTGAAGCTCATCAAGGACACGCATGAAGACCTTGGGCACTTTGGAGTGCGGAGGACTTATAGCTTGCTCCAGCTTCACTATTGGTGGCGAGGAATGCAAACTCAAGTTCAAGCTTTGGTAGCCCGGTGTATGGTTTGTGATCGTGTGCGAGCGTCTTTTAACGCTCCGATGCCACAATTCCAACCATTGCCAATTATGGGCTTGGGATATAGGTGGAGCTTAGATTTTGCTGGTCCATTGCCAATGACACCTCGACACAATAAGTATGTGTTGGTGATGATCGAGCACTTCTCAAAATGGATAGAATTGGTGGCGTTGCCTGACAAGTTTAGTGAGGGGGCCGCTTACTCTTTTCTGGATCGTGTTTTGAGTCGCTTTGGAGCTCCAGCAGAAGTTCTCACAGACCAAGGAAGGGAATTCTTGGGTGAGTTTCAAACGTTGTGTGAGCAAGCGATGATAGATCACCGCACTACTTCGAAGGATCACCCCGAAGCGGATGGCTTGGCGGAGCGCATGGTGCAAACCGTCAAGATGGGGCTTCGGAAGTATAGTTTGAAGAAGGGACATCATCAAGATTGGGACTTGCAATTACCGTGGATAGCCATGGGCTACCGGTTTAGTAAGCAAGCATCTTTGGCGTCCTTGTCTCCCTACTTTTTGTTGTTTGGAAGGCAACCGGTGTTACCGAAGGCCATTCAGGCAGATGCTGACACCGTGTTGGCTAACATGGACAATCCAGATACGTGGGCTCAAGTCTGTGAGCAACGTGCGGATTTGTTCAAACGGGTGATGCCTATGGCATTGGAGAATCTTTCCATTGCTCAACATCGGGATACGTTGCGTTATGCTACAATACGGGGAGGAGGCTACCGACCGCAAGTGCGACGGTTTACTCCTGGAGACTATGTGTATTTGCAGCAAGCAGCGCCCACCACCTTGGATGTGACAGCGGGACGGGTGATCTTGCGAGTTCGTGAGGTGAAGCACTCAGGAGTGTTACTGTTGGAGGGTCGTGATGGTAAGATATGGAAGGATCACAAGCGCAATTGCGCTCCTTGCCATTTACCACACATTGATGGCACGGTAAATCCTGGTATTTCTCACATCTCCGCTAGATTGCGATGTCAATTGTGTGGTAGTGCCAAACAGGCAGCCACAATGGTCATTTGTGACCTTTGTTCTACGGGGTGGCATCTAGAATGTCTCACCCCACCTCTTCTAGAGGTACCAGTGGGTCAATGGTCGTGTCCAAATTGTTTAGCACATTAAGAGTCTACGTAGACAAAGTCTAGCCATTAAAAGTGTTAGAGGCGATTAACGATGGGGCTCTCATTGCACCCGGCCTATCCTTTGTCTACACGGTCTATTAGTGTCTTTTCTATAGGTTACCTTGATTTTTCTGGACTTGAGAGGTTTTCATGCTCGGTCGTTCATACACTTTACGTTAATTGTGTGGTTCGCCGGTGTGAAAGGGGCTTCAACACAGGCGAAGGGGGCGAGTAAAGGGGTCCTTGTAGACCAATTACTAAATGTTATGGTCTAGGTATTTATTTCTTTTTCCCTAGCCTAGGTTGTTGGAGGTTGATAGTTTCTTTGTGAACTATTGTTTTCGTTGTTTACAGAGGCAACTGTGATAGTATAGTCACCATTGCTCCGAGTTTGCCTCTAATTGTGCGCTCTCACCTATTGGCACGATGTTATCTTTGCACGATGTGTTTGTGCACGACAACGGCTATATGGAAGGTTCAGGTGGGTTCTATGTTGCAACAGAAAATCACGAGGGGAAGACTATAGATGTCTCTGAGGATACCTTGAATAGTTGGAGTCTAGCGTGGATTGCTGCAAACGAGGCATTCGAATTGAGGTTGAATGCGGATCCTAACCTCAGAGTCTTTTCGAAGAAGATGTTTCATGTCTAGGATGGCAACCATTGGCTGCAGGCTTGGCTGCCAGTGATAAACCAGGACCATGGTGATGACCCCAGTTGGCATTATGCGGTGGAGTCCATTCTGCTGAATGTCAATGGTTACGTTCCAATCCTACTTTCTACGCTGCATCAAGTAAACTGGTGAGATTTCTTTGTGTGCAAACAACTTAATCTTCTGCATCAAATGAAAAATTTGTCTAAATGGTTTAATGATCTACCTATGCAGGCGATACCAGAAATCTTTTGTGACAACAAATCTTGTTCACAAGCTCTACCGAATTCAAGGCATGGCAGGGCAGCCTTTGAACTATTTCGAGAAACAGGTGTCGAAGGCGGAAATCGATGCAGCTCAAACAAAGCAAAACTGTGCAAAAAGGACGTGGTACACGCTTACGCTGAAGTCATTGAACTCTATCCTCTATTAGGTATCTTCCTTAATCCACTTGCAGAGTCCAAATTCCTTCAGTCAGATTAAATTGGATTTTGAGAGTTTGATTCTGTCAGTAAATAGGAGTTCGTTGTGCGTAGGAGGGGATACGCAATGCTGTGGGGGTATGTGGCTGGCGGCACACCTCCCAGCGCTCACACCTTGGCACCTTTTAAGAACTAATGTGTGAGCGATGGGAGGTGTGCCGCTGGCCACACCCCCCCACAGAGTCGTGCTAATGAGTGATTGCGCGACTCTGTGGGGGTGTGCCGCTGGCGGTACACACCCGCAGCGTCGTGCTTATGAGTTATTGCCCGATACTATGGGGGTGTGCCGCCAGTGGCACACCTCCCATCGCTCAAACCTTGGTTCCTAAAAGGTGCCAAGGTATGAGCGATGGGAGGTGTGCCGCTGGCGGCACACCCCTGCAGCGTCGTGCTTATGAGTGATTGCGCAACGCTATGGAGGTGTGCCGCCAGCGGCACACCTCCCATCGCTCATACTTTGGTTCTTAAAATGGCCATATCTCACTCGAAAATAGTCCAAATTAAGCGTGCAATATGTTTTTTGGCATTTACAAAAAATTTAGATGTCAAACTACACCTCAAACGCTGAATTTGGGCTATGTTTGAGTGAGTTATGCCCATTCAAAGGTGCCACAATATGGGCGATGGGAGGTGTGCCGCTGGCGGCACACCCCCACAGAGTCAATCTAATGAGTGATTGCGCAACTCTGTGGGGGTGTGCCGCCAGCGGGACACCTCCCATTGCTCACACTTTGGTTCTTAAAAGGTGCCAAGGTGTGAGGGATGGGAGGTGTGCCGCTGGCGGCACACCCCCGCAGCGTCGTGCTTATGAGTGATTGCGTAACGCTATGGAGGTATGCCGCCAGCGGCACACCTCCCAACGCTCACACCTTGGTTCTTAAAAGGTGCCAAGGAATGAGCGATGGGAGGTGTGCCGCTAGCGGCACTCCCCCACAACATTGCACATCTTCAAAGATGCGAATCAAATAATAAGACGTAGTTGTAAATCAAGAACTCAATCATGTGTTGGTGTGATACTTTACAAACCTGAATCATTCTCCAAACCTTTCTTTTAAGTCCCATTAGACTTAGATCTGGCCATACTTGTGAACAAAGATTGCCTAGATATAGGACTTCAAATTCGGACACTAATGAAGCAAATGGTGTGCCGGCAGCGACACACTTCCTTTTCCAAGTACAAATTGTTTAGTGTGTCTGAGTGCTTCATTTGATTTCTCTGAACTGACTTGAGTTGTACTTGACAACTTTATCGTGTATTCACAGCAAGAGATCGGAGAAGCAGCTGTGGTGGCGCAGAGGAAGTTTGCTGAGAGATTTCCGGATCCCAAGGAATGGACTTCAAGTAATGCTCACGATTTTGTGAGAAAAGCTGTTGAGAAGATGAAGGGCTCCACTCTTTCAGAGCTGCGAAAACATCTTCCAATTGCAGATCCCAAGCATACTCCAGCATTCCTTAGTCAAGTGAAGCTTCATTACGAGGCTCATGAAGACAACACAGAGATGATCCATGAGAAGCTAAGTATGCTCGTGACATCTGCCATGGATCCTGTAATGAAAGTGAAATGGCTCCAGCGTTGGAATAGAGATGGAAATCTTTGAGAATCTCTCACATTTCCAAAGACGAAGTTTCCAGATAGTGAGTTCCCTGATTGGCTTCACTAAGTATCGTGGTGGGCTCAGGTACCCACTATAAATTCACTTTGTTTTCTTTGTTTAAGTTATAAAAGTTCCGAGTCTAAAAAGTTGAATCCTTATCGCAGTTGTCTACTGAAGCTGAGCAGCTGAAGTATGTTTTCTCTGTTTTAGTTTCTAATACGTTGAATCCTTATCGCAGTTGTCTACTGAAGCTGAGCAGCTCTTGGATGGCTCGTTGCTCGATATTGGTGTCGAAGTGAACTACGACCCCGATAATGGCGATCCAATCACGCAAATTTTGGACTACGTTGAGGAAATGCGGATTCAGCTACGGGATACAACATTTTATCGGGAGTTCAACGTGGACAAGGGCGTTCACAAGAACTATGTACCTGTAGATCAGTGTGGGTTTCCATCGGCTTTGAGGCGTACCTTATACATGTATTTCAAGTTTATTCTGATGCCGGCAAGGGCCGTGACCCGCAACCCCCCATTTTTTGCATCCTACCTAGATTCCAAGAGCCCCTCAACCATGATATCAGAGGGAATCAAGATTGATTGGGGTCCTCAGTACTAGGAGCGTTGCGGATGGTATGTGGACTGCCTTGTCTAGAAACCACCTCACTTTGACATTTCATTGCGCGATTCCATTCAGCTAGAGCTGATTGGGGTGGAGACGAATGTACAAGCTGCTGCTGTGCAAACTAGAGCAAAGTGTAAGGGAAAAGCTGCCACAAAGAAGGCTCGAGGTTCTACATCTCGTGACTCTGAAGTTGAGGTCGTCATTCCCTCAGCTGTCGCCGCGGCCGACTCTGCTCGAGTGGTCATTGAGAGCATTCCAGATGTTCTACCGTCTCCGGAGATTCCGGGCTCTTCTCCGCATCAGCCTTCTCATGTGGTGAAAATGAAGGCCTTTCATGACGCCTTCTCTCCACCGAACGCGTCAGTTCCAAAGATAGGAATCAGAGTGGAGCTCTCTTCTATCCAGGATATGATGAATGGTAGGAAAGACCACCCCTGCATGGTTCGACTGAATGAGTTCATGCTGAAGGTGAAGTCTCGCCATGTTTTCTTGTACCATTTGTTTTGCTTTCCATCTTTTTCTGCCTTAATTGCGTCTAACAATGATTCTCTTCCTAAATACTCAATCTTAATAACATCAATTTTTGTTGTTCTTGCAGGTGTGTCCTCCCACTTCGACCACGTCCCGCAGCGCAATTTGTCCCCACCGTGGTTTTGACCTCATTCTTGGGGACATGGCGGAAGGCCTCTGGGTTCCATCAATTTCGCGGGATCCTAAAGACATTCCATCTTGGAATGTCTATGCTGAACCAGTTGTTGAGGCCCTCTTTGAATTTGCTGATTTATTTCTTCATGAACTCGGATGCATTATGGTTATCATCCCTGAGTCCGTGCAGATCCGTATCGACGTTCGGTCATACGCTGCAGCGTACGATTTCAAGTTACTTCATGAGTGGTGGGGTGTTAACGAATTACCGTTAGCATTGCCATCTGATCCATCAAAAAAGGTTAGTGATTATTTATCAATGACATTGCTCCATATTTCTTTTACACTCCAACTAATTCCGATAATTTGCCATGTCTTTTCTAATTCAGACCCACCGATTCCGTATCCTCCTCTACGTGAGGAACGCGTTACCAGTGGAGTCTTTCACATACATTGTGAATGCTCAGCTGTCAAAGACTGGTTGGGGAGTTGAAGAGACCGACGTCCTTCTCAATCACAACAACTTCTCTTCTCAGTTTATGCGCGGTAATGTTCCTTGGAGGGCTGGACAAGAGAAGGGCATCATATTTTTCCGAATGCTATTTGAGTCGCTCACGAAGCCCGGCGCTGTAATCTTTGATGCATTTGCATCTACAGGTATCCCTAAACCATTTGTTAGCCTCTGATTTAGTTCTTCGGCTTCTCTTTTATCCTTTGAATCAACAATTATCATTTTCTCTGATCCATCAGGTAACTCCCTTCAAGCGTGTCGCGCTGCTTGTTGGCATTTCGTGGGCTTCGAATCCGATAATTCTGTATTTGAGGCGGTGTCGAAGCCACTATTTATGCCCAAGCCTCCGAGATCCACTTCTGTTCAGCCCACCACCGTGGACCTTACCATTGATGAAGATCCCCCAATCCGCAAGATCACCAAGAGAAACTACTTAAGTAAGTAAGTTACAACATTAAATTTTACATCGGTTGTTTCTATATTTCCTCATATTAATTTGTGCTCTCGCATTTTATTTCAGTTTCATGGAGTTAGCAGCTTCACCGGAAAGGGATTTCTTGCTCTCTTCGTATGCGGGCCAAGCTGCAAATCAGATGGCAATTGTAGATTCCCCTTCGTCTGCATCCACTTCCTATAGTTCAGGTTTTAGTTTTCTCGAATTTCTTGATCTTGAGGCAGTAGAGGACTCAAACATTTTCCTTTCATCGTCAGATAGTTATTGTAACTTCTCTTCCTAGATAATTTTGATTTGCAACCTATATCTTTGATAACCCTCCGAGAACCACTTATGTTAACGGATATCATAGGAGTTTTGCCTGGTGTCAACTAATACTTCAAATCTGATTACATTTTTGGGGCTTCCCACAACGGACAACGTCTACGGATATAGGTTACCCTCTTACCGCTTCTTTTTGAGTCATTTCAGATATATTATTATATTTCTCTTCAGGATAACAAATTAATTCTTATATTATAGAAGTTGAGGTCCCTTTTGTTTTACTTTCACTTACATTTTTGAAGTAAATGCACTATAAAGTTTTTACCCCTTACCGCTCACCGCTCACGTCTTACCGCTCACCGCTCACTGCTCGCAAGATAGCATTCCCCTACGGGAACGGATCTCCTTTAGATTCTGGAATCGAGGACATACATCTGGACTTTCCAAGAAGTAGAGCATCAAAGAGAGGATTCAAGGGTCGACAAGTGAAAAGCTCCTTGGACTCTCGTACGGGGCACCTCTCTAATGCTTTTAGAACATGGCAGAGTGAAGAGATGGTAAAATTCGAGTCCCCCGGCCATAACTACATCGAGTAATGAGCACAGGCTCCGTCGCCGTGTCCATAATTAAGCATGCCGGTACATGAAATCGGAATCTGACTTAGCCCGGCCGTGGCCTTGGTACTCCTCTGCATTCTAGGAATGGCCGCCTTGTAGGTATCCATCTTGTCATGAATTATGCAAAAGAAGTCAAACGGGTACTGAGTAGATTGAGCCGACCAGCCGGAATAAACATTTTTGCATGCCCTTCGGTAGTTTAGGTGCGTGTCTCTGTCATCCGTGAGTCCTTGCCACTTGTCTGACCTGCGAGGATATTTTGCAATAAACTCGATCAGGAAGTTGCACTCCGTGCACCTGGAGAAGTTGCTGCCCATAGACTTTACTTCTACATTCCTGAAGAACCTCTTTTTCATGTTACTCACCGCGGATTGCAAAATCGGCTTGGCATAGCATTCGACGTTTACCTAGATGAGACATATTTAAGGATCATTGAGTAATACAGAAAGACGATGGTGTCAAAGGTATGCCCAGTAGGCAATGAATGAGTTCCGTTGGCGGGCCACCGACAGAGCTCGCTGAAGCGACAGAGAAGACAGATCATGCTAAATACAAAGATAGGCCAAAGTGAAGACAATACTTACAAAGTTGGCCATGTCACGGAAGTGATTCCAGTTCATGGCCACGGGAAGGACCTTCAACGCGGCAACCCTCTTGTTTCTGATGATACGGAACTCATTTGGCATCTGGTATTGATAATGTTGGACATGGTACGACGAGTCTGAACGATGTGAAGCCTGGGCCGCATAATGCCTGCGTTACCGTGGCTGCCATTCACGCGACCGATCTTTGAATCATATTTGTAGTTGTAGTATGCGGACTTCGACACGCCGTGAATGTTGTATCAAGCGACTTCACAAACATCGACACCCATGAGGGTGATGTATAATTTTCGGAATCCAGGAATTTGGTGAAGCTGGTCTGCAATAGCATAGGCCATTTTGCGTTGTTGTTTGAAGCTTGATGCGTAGTACTTCCTTCGAATCTTGCCGCTGCCTTCCTAACAAAATAATTGGCAGGATTGTTTCTCACAACATCTTTTTGTGCTAACAAGGACACACTCATCTGGGTTCTGAAGGCGCAGGAACTTGGAGACCAACAAATCATCCTTCGACAAAAGCTTCCGACGGACACCCCTGTAAGGATTTTTTGGCACACCCTCAAGCCCGTCATCCTCGCAAGCAGCTTGACTATGCGTTGAGCAGAATGTAAGGCACTCAGAAAGAAATAGACCACCTTCAAGGCGCGTGTGAGTTAATTGCCAGGGCATTGTTGTCATCTGAAGATCCTTGTGCTCAGAGACAAAGAGGACCCCAACATCAGTGTCTCCTAAAATCTCTGAATTGCATGCCTCATGTGGCAAACACACTTGGATCATGGTACGCCCAATAGAAGCAAGTTGTCATCTAGGAGTTGGCAATACTTGTTCCGCCATTGTGGTCGGTCTGGGAACAAATTTGGATCACATAAACCATCAAGGATAGCGGATGGATTCTCAGAAGAGTGATAATTATGTTGTCGGCGGCCCGCCGATGAGATATCATCGTCACTTCTAGCGGCCATTTCAGTCTCCTATACGGATCCCTCCATATTACTATGGGTCCCATAATTATTATTGTCCACATATACCCTATCGGAACGGTTGTCGTCATCTGATGCTTCAATGTCAGTATCACTCAATGTAGAGTCAACCGACTCAACCCCCAGGGCATTATCAGAACCGACATCAAGTGGAAAGGGACGAACCCGATAGCCACTCCATAGGACTAGGTAGCCCACAAAATCGCCGAGAGCGCCGATGGAGGGAATCTTGCAATGTGCGGGATGGCCGACGTATTTGGAATTGACAGATTGAACTCTGACAAACATAAAGAAGCGGTGAGGAATGAGAAATCCCTCCCACGTACCCTTCGGTGAGCATTTTTCGATGACTTCAACTCCTGCACAACGTCTCTGATCACCGCTGACATCAAGTAGAACCACCTCTATGCCATTGCGAAGGTCGAGAAACTCTTGGATGGGCTTCAGGTCATGAACTAAAAGAAAAGGTTTCTCCGCAGGCTCCTCTATAAGTTCATCGATGTCAGCATAAGGCCTAAGATCAGCGGCCTCCCAATTGATCGACCAACCTTTGTAGTCGTGCAACATGGAAATGCCATCCATAGGAAATGAAATGGGCATCCCCAATGCATCGGACACTTCAATAACCTTCACACGTATAATCCATGGGTCTCTGAGAATGACTCTCTCGACGATCGCTCTACTTGCAAAGTAGAGGCCGAAATGAGTGAGAGCAACAACAACACCTCTACAGAGCTTCCATCGTCCAGACTTCCCGTTCCTTCTGAATGTCAGCATGGGTTTTGAATCCATGTTGACGTCAGTGATATGAAATCACTTGAGACAAAGGATAAGGGAATGACAGCTACAATGATTGCGTCGCCCGCCTGCAGACGAGGGTAACTCTGAAATCTCAAAGTCGATGAACCTGACCAACAACCACACCAATCCCTAAATTAGATTCAGAGTTTTTGGACAATGGGTCTTATAAACCATGCCGTCGGCTGCCCGCCGACGGCTGAATGTTACACGTAAAGTCTACCATGTGAAGGATGTAACAGGCATCCGCCGAGTGGATATTATCATCCGTCGGCGGACTTAAGAACAAAAAACAAAATTGGTGGGCACACAGTCAGTAGTACTTGATTTCTAATGAATGATCTAATTTAATGAAGTGTCGGTTACATCACACTAAATAACCAATCATAATCAGGGGAAGGAGTGAGATATAAAAAGAATCCAGGCTGGACCAGTGATAACAGACTTGTGCATGACCAGATATATGGACTCGGGACGAAAGGACTCTAAGAGAATCATTACCAGTTGCGAGCGTGAGAAGGGAGAGTATTGAATAGGAGGCGTGAGAGTCTAGAAATGATGAGTGAGTTCCAGGGATTGAGTTCATATCCTGAATATCATGCGAACTTTATTGCGTGCGAACTTCAAATTTGAAATTAGCTGCCAAAATCGATCAACGACACCTGCTCAAGGGCTATCGAGAGCGCGCCAAATTTTGCAGATTCAACATGGAACAAGGTGACAAGATGAAATCAAATCAGTTGAAGTGACATCGTAGGTGTACACCCTATACTCTACGCCAAATGATAGTCGAGGCGACATTAATGATGTCACATCAGTTCGAGGTATCATGGCCCCAAAACCTTAGTTTCTATGATTTTATCCGAGACGACACTTTGAGACGGCATGTCACTTGTGAATTGATACCTGGATCAGGCTTAGCACTCGAGCGTGAAGTCTAAGCCGTCCGTCATCCTTCTTGTAAAGATCAAACGGCTGCGACAATCCACCGGATCCGAGTACAAAACCCTGTCGTCTTCCAATTTTTAGTCATTTGTAATCGTGCTCTTCTTGATTTCGTATTCTCGCTTAGTTAAGCACGATTACGGCTTTAAGCTTCAAGTTTGGGTCCATCTGCCGATCATCACCAGCTGTTGGAGTTCGTAGAGTCAGTATTCCTCCGGAATGCACTCAATCGTCACTAAATGCTTCCGGAGCAAACCACTCCGGTTTCGTTCTCACAGAGATCTATTGATCCTTTTAGAATCTTCAATATCTACTAACTATCAATTACTTAGGCTAGCAATTTCTATTTACTTTCGGATCCGGATCCGTCCGGATTCCGGAACTTTAGACACAGCTTTCCAGAACTAGGATCCGGAAAGTATACATTAGTCTTCCGGATATAGTTACCGGACAACCGGAAGGTGGCTTGATTTCTCTCTGTTCCTCCTCAGAGAGACTTCCGGAAGGTTTAAATGAGTGACCGGAAGGCCATTGATCCTATTTTGTGTAAGTGGCCGGATTTTCCACTGCCTTGTGACTTTAAGTGGCTAGACACCCACTGTCCCGGAGTTTATAGTGACCAAACAAACACTCTCCCTATTCTGCTAACTGGTGATTGGTTGTTGCTATTGGACCTATACTCTCACAACATCCGGAAGGCCTTCCAGACGCGGTCACGCAGAGACAAGTCTGGGCTACAACAACGTTCTGGTAGCACTGTTGTAGTTCTCCGGAGAAAGTGACATAGTTTACTAGGGAGGACTCCTTCTAGATTCACAAAACAGGCTTTTTCCTATCGTGGGGTTAAACTCTGGCTTTTGACCGGGAATCTGGGTTTATATGGATTCTTCGGTGCCCTAGAGACTACGAGGAACTCCACTACAATATATCTCTTCCCCTCCTAGCTTCTTCCAGACCTTGGAGGTTACCAGGAACACCTCTACAATCTCCTCCAGCTCTTCTGGGCGCTCTCCTGATTTAGATCCCAACCGGCTCACTCCTAAGTACAATTAAGTACCACTCCCTTCAAAAGAACTTCCGCAACAAGTACTACAACAACGGATCCTATACCTCACAAAGATAACAACTCTCGTCACAAGTACTAGGTAGCAATTCTAGTAATAGCTCCAAAATATATTCAACGTAAAAGAAAACAAGACCATGAGTTGAGGGAACTCATTTCACTAAGTACAAGCTAATCTACCTAATCATAGTATTACCTAATCTGCGAGTAATCTGGAAAATCCTATCCTAAAGAAAATCTTATCCCTAAAGATCTGGAATTTCAAATCTGAGATCCGAAAATTCTGGAAGACTGAAGCTAGAGTTTCGGAAGACTGAAGCTGGAGTTCTGGAAGCTCCGGTTGGTCGACTGAGGGTGCTGCCTGAGTGGCCTTCTTTACCGTGTTGGTGGGGGTTTCCACCGCTGTCTTGGGGCTAGTGGCTGCGTCCGGATGGCCCTTGGATAGTGGGGAAGTCGTCTTCTGGCGGCTGTAGGTAAGGGGAGAGCGATATCCGGAAGGCGGGAGGAGTCTCTTGAAACAGAGCTGATGGAAGGGGAGTCTTCTTAGCCGTCTCCGGACTGTTGGGAGGCGCCTTGGCACATGTTTTGGGAGAAGTTGCGTCACGTGTGTCCACAGCCTCATCCATAGGTCGCTTACCTTTCCCGGAGGTTTCATGTGCCTATCGTGAAGGTCTAGCTGCATCTGGAGACGAGGTGAGGTCGATGGTGGGGATTGGCGTCTCCGGCTCTTCTTGAATGACAGTGGTGGCCGCGTTGCTGGCCACCAGTTGCATTTGTTTCCACCTCTTTTCCATCTTCCGGGCGTGGTCCATAAAGAATCGGATGATTTGGCCCATGTTTACCTTACCTTCCTTTTCCAAACGCTTGTTGAAGAGGAAGCTGTGGTTGACTGTGTCAACCGGAAAACTCAGTGCTTCCCGGACTTCGCCAAGGGCTTGAGCTGATGCGATAGCCTTGTCGTCTGCTGCCTTCCGGGCTACTTGGGCTTCCGCCAGCGCTGCATCTGCCTTCGCGAGGTCTTGCTGCGTTTTTGTCCCGGCTTGGAGAATGGATCACTGCTGCTCTTCCATCGCCTAGAGTCGGAAGTAGCTCTCTCGAAGGCTCTTCAGCCACGGCATGATCTCCTCCGAATTCTCGACCCGGAGCTCCCCATGATGTCATTTGTCATGGAGGTGCTGTCGTTGAGATGTTGGTTGATCCGGGTCGCCCTCCATGCCACATGCTGAAGAAGCTCCATGATGTCCTTCTTGTGTCTTCCGGTAAGTGTCGGGAGATCCGGAGTCGGGCATCGATCCGATCGCTTTGAAGGCCCCGCACCCTTCGGAACTTCTGGGGCCGGGTCCAGACAGGTGGGTGAAGATCTCACTAGTGTCGGTTCCGGTTGCACCGAGCGACTCCTCTTCCGCTTTGGAGGCGTTTCCGCCGGAGGTGGCTCCGTATTTTCTTCCTCCTCATAATTTGTCTCCATCCCTCCGTACTTCTGAATGGTCAGAAGCTCTTCGTAGTCGTCGTGCTCCTCCGGCTTCAGCAGCTCGTGCCAAAAGTAGAGGTGCTTCAGGTAGGCCGGAAGGGGTGACCCAATCTTCTGATTCCGGTGGAGGCTCTTGACCAGCCTCTCCATCAGGTCTTGCATGAGGGAAGCCCAGTCAACCGTGATCTTGCCCCGCATTGCTCCCAAAAAGGTTGTTGCCCACTTCAGTACCAGACGCTTGGGTTTCTCCGGGTGGAAGATAGGGTTTAGAAACCCTATCACGATCTGGGCTTGTGGATTTGTTAGGTCACAAATCGTATAGCCTTCATTTGGGTCAGCTGGTTCGTTGAATTCTCTGTCGACGATGTCTTCTTTCCGCTCTGCAATCTTGACGTCTCCGTCCTGGAAGCCGTAGGTCTGCTTCCACTCTGACCGGGTCCACTTCTCCGGGTGAGCTCAAAGGCTTCCGTCGTACTGGTTGTCGGGAGTGCCGATCAACTCCGTCACTATCTTCTCGTCCTTAGTTCCCCATGGTGCCTCCATCAGACCGGAGCATCCCATCTTGTCCTGAAAGTGGAACACGACGTGAAGGTGCTTGTCTTCCGTTGGGTACTCCGATATCACCCTTATGATGGGCGGTGCTCTGGTGGCAGTGCTCTTCACTCTCTCCTGTTTCCCAGCTTGCTCTCCGGCCATGGTGGCTACTTCTTGAGTCCGTCCTGCACGCACTGACCTCACAAGAGCTCTCAAACTACTACCGGATGCTTTCAAGCAACCGGCTTAGAAAATAGTAGAGGGAAGAAGAGAGAAAGGAGATAAGACAACTGTTTTGGGGATTCCCGTCGGTTGCCTCTTTTTATAACGGCCACGAAGTACGGGAATTTTCTAACGGCTCTGACGTCACCATCAAGGACGTCATCATGATGGTTTTATCTTCCAATTATCATCCAAAGAACTCCCGATTCCGGGTTCCTCCAGAGAACACTGGTCATTGCCGGATATAGTCGTGCCCAGCCTTCCAGTGGATGCATTCCGTTATCGTTGTTAAGGACTTAACCCGCCCTTTAGATACCTTATTTTCTAATTTATATCTTCTCACTATATTAATCTATTTTACTAATCTTTTAGTACTAATTTTTTTTGTTTATGCCGAATTTTAAGGTTAACTTCCGGAACTGTGTGGAAACGACTTTCCACACCAGCCGATGGTTGTCGGAGGCTAGCAGAGGCGCTTCAGCGCAAGCTATTAGCCGACGAGTAATTACCACCCGCCGACGAAATAGCAACAACGCAGAGGTATGTACATCATCATCGTCGGCGGCCAGCCGACGGATTTTGAGTTCCGTATTTGAGATCCCCTTGTAGTTTATGGTGTTTTGATGGCGGCCCGCTAATGGATGTTGTATTCAGTGTAGTTAAATTTGTTGTTGTGTTTGAATTTTCGTACAGAAGTGAACACAAGTGGATGTAGTCAGGTTTCAGAGTGAATACGTCATATGGTCTTCAAGAATGTTATTTTGTGATTCACATTTGACTGTGTCCGTCGGCGGCCCGCCGACGAATGCTGAGTTCAATCTAGTAAAAGTCTTTGTGGTATTAGGTCTAGCGCATAGAGGTGATAAGCTGAATGTGTACTCAGGTTTTCCAGGTCATGGTGTCTCCAAACATCCTTTTATGTGGTATACACTAGTCACTCTGGTCGTCGGCGACCCGCCGATGAAGTCTATGGCAGGTGGTTTCATCAAAGTCTTCCTTCATGTTGCGCACGATTGTAATTCCAAATGAGCCAAAGTGGCTCGTCGGCAGTGTTGTGGACCTCGAAGTGGACGTGGGATGGCCGGCTGATAGCAAGCCACGAGTCACATGTGAGGTTTACCCGCAGTTAACGTCGTGGGGCATGACATTGAGAAAGGAGGTGATTGCCAAGTTGGGTATCAACGAGAACCACAACTCTAAAACATTTGTGGGTGGGAGCGTGGCGTCTATGCTTGACATAAAGGAGGACCCGGAGAATGAGTCAAAAGTGCGACTCCTAATTCAAGTGAAGGTCAAAATGGCTGACAAAAACACGGACATCATCGCAGTTTGAATTTCATGGATGACCTGCAGTCAAGAGCTATGCATCACTGCTCAGGAGAGCGGGATGCACTTCATCGACGTTACCCCTAAAGAAAAGAAGGATTTGCTTACATGTTTTGGAGAAGCGAAAGACCTCAGGGACGCGGAGAATTCCAGGGCCGGGATCATGACAGCCTCAAAGTCGAAGATAGTGAGGAAGCCTAGGAACTCCAGGAAAGCGGCTAGCGACGCTCTGACTAAAGTTGCTGGAACTCCCAACATTGGAGAGTCGAGTTTGAAGGTGGTTTAGAAGAGGGCGTCAAAGAAAGAGCCGAAGGTGAAGTCCGTGGCCGATGCGCTTTCATTTGCCAACCACATGTCTATCAAGACAAGTGGTTAGGAGGTACACATCATGTACAAGGCGTTAGAGGATGGTCTTAGCGCTTGTTATCCATTTGGGCAGAATACGCTCCTAACGAAGATTTCCTCCGCAAAAATTCATGTCGCTCTTGACTCGATGAAGTACAGACCCATCATCGCGAAGCGCATAGAACATCTCGTCCTATTCTACAGAGGATTGTGACCATGGCGAGAAAAGCCGCCTCTATACTATGTACCTCTACGGGGTCCTCTGGGAACAAAAGAGAATAGGAGGGAGTTGGACGGGATCGAGCTTCTGCAACCAAGGATTCATGCATCCATGGACGTCAAGGTTGTGCTTGACGGAGCACACTATAAGTGGTGGAATTCTCCAACATGCCACAGGTACATCATTGGTGGCCAACACACGTACCTGGCATGCAAAGCACTGAGCGATTTGGAGCCCGTGGATTCGCACAGGGCAAATTACTTCCTCGATCACGATATTATCCCATTGTGGTTGAAGGATACGGAAAACCTCGTCAAGATCTCCAACCTCTTGAACATTGTAATCAAGGACAAGAAAGCGGAAGAGACCATTGTGTCGCAGCTTTGGAAGATGAGGGATAAGTGGATCGAGCATGGTCGGCTCGACAGGAGGACCAACTACAAGAAATGGAAGGTAATGTGTAACTTCAATAAGCAATTCCGATCTTGTTTGTTGACATTCTCATGAGCATGGCGGAATTAAATTATCCATTATGTTTTGTCGGCGGCCAGCCGACAACATTGTAATTCAGCTCATGTAAATGTGTTCTATATCATCGTGCAGGAGTTCTGCAAGGAATATGTGAGCCAAATAAACCGCCCCTAACGGGTGGCTTATCTTGAACACAAGACCCTAATGCGGGATACAACCCCTCGTGCAAACATCATTCAAACCCTTCATACATACCCTATACAAGCATGGTGATCCAGATTGTGGTCCCTTTGGACGCTTCGATGCCGATTAGTGATGTGATGACTGAATCGAGCCTTAAATTGGACCCAACCTTCAAACAAATATAAGTTTTGCCATAGGGCTCCGTTTTCAACATTTTAAAGCTTAGATGAGTTTGGCTCAGCCTTGTGAACTTGATTAAACCCTCAGCAACCAATTCCAGACCTAGGTGCGACCCTGACAGCAGCGGACAGCACACATGCTTCCTTTTTATACCCAAAATTTATATTCTCATTATCTTTTTGATTATAACTCCGTTTCTTAGGTTTGTTTTTTTGTATCCTTATTGTTTTTTGTGCTTAACACAATGGCGATGTTCAATTACTCATCTGAATCACCCCCAGACTCACAGCCAGCGACCAGCAGTGCATCATTCAACTCATACGTTTATTAAGCCATTCACCATACACCACGTGCATACCATATACTTTCACATAAGGGTCCTACTCGAACCTCGTACCATACATGCACCTCCAGCTGTGTTTACCTACTGTTTTATATTAAAGCCGGTTGTTTTTGTTAGTTTGATAGAAAACCCTAATTCTATTGAAAATTTGGCAGCGCTTCCGCGCAATGGTTGTAACTAGGAAAAATTAGGGTTCCTTCTCCACATGCAATCAAGAGGATAACAAATCAAATTGGGGGAGAAATGAGGCTCCTTGATTCCTTCCAATTC
The DNA here is from genome assembly GCA_963971425.1 of Bryoerythrophyllum caledonicum. NCBI lineage: Eukaryota > Viridiplantae > Streptophyta > Bryopsida > Pottiales > Pottiaceae > Bryoerythrophyllum > Bryoerythrophyllum caledonicum. The sequence goes on from OZ020514.1 coordinate 46,924,653, forward strand.
ACCCTCTGACCTTGTGTACTGCTCTTGATCGTGTTCTTCTTCACCCTCGTATGCTGAGCTCCTGATTGTGTTCTTCTTCGCCCTCTGTAGCAGTTTGTAGAGTAAGTATTCCTCCGGATAGCATTTAATTGGAGCTAAATGTGTCCGGAATAACGGCTCTAAATTTGTTCCCACAGAGATCTAGGATTTCTTTCTTAAATGATAAGTAAACTGAGAGCTATCCTCCTATCACGTACCAGTTAGCATTCCTATTCTACACCCTATTTATTCATCCGAATCCTTCCGGATGGCGGATGTGGTTTTCTACTAACCTCCGGATCCTTCCGGTTTGCGGAAGGTCAGGTGGAGTTTTTCTTCCGGAGTTTTTAAGCCAGTGGCTGGGTACCACTGATCCTATTTTGTGTAAGTGGCCAGATTCCCCATTGCCTTGTAATTAGAGTGGCTAGACACCCACTTCCCTGAAACATATAGTGGCTGGACATCCACTCTCCCTATATTGCTAAATGGTCGTTGGTTTGTTGTTTCCGGATTTACTCTCACATTATCCGGAAGACCTTCCGGATATGGTCACTCAGAGGCTCACCCGGACTACAACGACATTCCGGTTGATGATCAGTGGTTCGGTGAGGTGTGAAGGGTAGATCTGCATTTGGACTTCCTTCTAGACATACACCACAAGCTTTTCCATCTATCGTAAGGGGAAATTCCGGTCGAAACCAGAATCCGGGTTCACACGGATTCTCCGTGCCCTAGGAGCTACCAGGCCCACCACCTAAAGTACCCTCCCTCCCCCTCCAGGCTCCTTCCGGTCACCGAGGATCGTCAGACTCTATCGAATCTCTCCTTCAGCTGTTCCGGGCGCTCTCCCACAGCAAGTCCCAACCGGTTATACTAGATGCTTATCCGTGAACCACTTCAGATTCAAGAACTACTTCACTAATCATCAACCACAATGGGCCTTATCCTTCATTCACGAAACAATACACCATTAACATAACTTCAAGAAGCGGAAATATACTAACAAAAAGTATCCTTCGTGAAAAGAGAAAGAACAAGACCCTGAGCCGGCTAAGACTCAGGTATTAAGTAACCACTACAATTGATCTGAAACTCTGATCTAAGAAGCTAAAAATCCGGAAAATCCTATCCTAAAAGTGAAAGGAATCTTATCCCTTGAAACCCCGGAATTCAAACCCAGATCTGAAGCTTTAGCCCCAAAAATTCTAATCTACGGAATAACCTGATTACGCCTCCTACTGCTACGGCGCGAAGGGGTAACCTCTGCTGGTGCGGCGCCGGCCTCGGTTTGCGCCGGAATGGATGCTGGTGGCTCCGGTACGGAGATCGGTGCCTGCATCCCTGGTCCAGATGGTGCATCCGGATCCTCTGTTGTTACTGTCCGGGCTGATGGTGCGTCTGTCCGGTCTTCTATGTCCGGAAGGTTCCGAAAGCTACCACTGGGGCTAACCACCATGGGTGTCGCTACCGAGCTTCCGGGTAAAGGGTCCGTTAGTGGTGGCCCCGAAGATGGAGACTCTGAGGGAATTCGGAAGGGCCACGGGGGTACTGCCTGATTCCCTGGCACCTGATTCCCTGGCACCTGTTCCCACTTCTGCATACTCTCCGTGCTTGGAAAGGCCACTCCATTCCAACTCAGAGGAGAGCTGAAGTCTGGCGTTCCCACGAGGTCATTGAACTCTCCGGTGAGCGACTTCGGCGTTCCGGCTGCAGGTCTGGGTGAAGAGCCGGCCGAAGGTTGGGGCGGGGAAGTAGCTGTCGATCCGGATGGGGATCCGGACGGACCTGCCGCGGTCCGGACGGTCCGGCAGTGGTTCCGGATGGACCAGCCGCGTCTGGAGCAGGAGGTGCCGGAAACGGAGGTGGAGGTTCTGGTACTGTTGAGGCTGCCGCCACGAGATCCCTCGCTAGCTCCTGCATCTTGGTCCAGGTGCTCTCCATTTTCCGGCTGTGATCCACCAGGAACCGGATGTTCTGCCCCCTTTGAACTTCTCGTTCTTCTCCAAGCTCTCCGTGTAGAGCAACGCCCGGTTGACCGTATCCACCGGAAAGTCCAACGCTGTGCGGATATCTGTCAAGGTCTGAGAGGCTGCCCGGACCTTCGTTTCTGCCACCACTCGGGCAGGTTGTGCTGCATCTCGTGCAGCTTCCGCCTGCCAGACCTGACCCAAGGGCCAGGTGTTGATCTTGATTATAGTGGCGTTCTCTTGCTCCAGTCTTGTGACGGAACTATGCTTCTCCTTCATCTCTCTGAGCTGTGCGATGAGGTTAGTGGTGTCCTCCAGTCCTACTGCCTCCAGGACGGCCATGATCATGGCGTGCCTCTCCCGGATTTCTCCTTCCTGGATCCTGGTCCGCTAGACAATGTGTCTGCAGAGCTCGTGAACGTCCACCGGTATGTCGCCACTGATGGTAGGGACAAATGTAGGTCCTGGCTCTGATCCGGTCGTGAATCGTTCGTCTTCTGTGGCGGTTCCGGTGCGGTTGGTGGTGCTGCGGGTGGTGGTACTGCGGGTGGGCTCTGAGCCGGAATTGTTGACAAAGGCCGGCATGCTTCGGGGGTTTCCAGAGTCCTCTGCACTAAACGACTCCGCTTCCGGTTCGGTCTTCGAAGTATGAGGGGGTATGATGACTTCTCCGTCTCAGAGTCCGTCGATTCTTCTGGCTCCTCATCTGTTTCCATCCCTCCGTATGACTGGATGGTGAGCAGGCTATCGTACTCGGCCTGCTCATCCGGACTCAACATCTTCTGCTTTGCGTACATATGAGCCAGGTAGGTGGAAAGGGGGGATGGGGTTTTCCGGGCTTTCGGCAGGTTCTTCACCATCCTATCGATCTGCTCGTCCATGATGGCTACCCGATCGACGGACAACTTCCCTCTCATCGACCCCAGGATCAGTGTAGCTAGCTTGGCCACTATCCGTTTAGGCTTCTCGGGGTGGAAAATGGGGTTGAAGAATGCCATAACTAACCTGACATTCGGATCGGTGAGGTCGCTGAGGACGTAACCGTCTTTAGAGTTTGCCTTCGCGTGGAACACACCCTTCAGGATGGCGTCGTCACGCTCCGCCACCTTGATCGTCCCTGCCCAGAACTCGTAAGTGTCTCTCCAGAGTGCCGTGGTCCAGACCTCCGGATGCGCCCTGACCTTCTGCGCGTACTGGCTTGGTGGCTCTCCCAGGAGCTCTGCCATCATCGTTTCGCTCTGGAAGGCCCATGGTGTTGCTAAAAGGCCTTCACAACCCATGATCTCGAGGAAGCTCTCTAAAACCCGGCAGGTCTTGACCGGCTTCGGAATCTCCGGAGTCACCTTTTGCAGCAACAGGGCTTCGGTAGGTGGAGGCTTGCCCTTCTTGCCCGCCATCCGTGCCCACCTCTCCGTGAACTTGCGCTTCACAATGGTGTCCAGAAATCCTGCACGCACTGACCTCACCAAGTCCCTCGTGCTAGGCTAATTCTGCGCTACCGTCCTTCACTAAGGCCGGATGTGAAACCCTAAGAAAACGCGCGGAGCGGAAGGAGAATGAGACTCCTGGAAACCCTAAAAGATTGGTGCGCAAGGCTGCCAGTCGCGTTTTGTATATGACGCCCTTGTACGGAAAACCGTTACGCGTCATAATGGCATTTCCGGATCCGGCTGTCACCGTACTCCGGTTTCGCAACTTCTGGGAAGGGTGCTATAACTACCTCCTTTAAGGATTCCGGCACGGTACTAAAATCTTATTTTGTTCTATGAACTACTTATGCTCTTATGACTGACTAACTACCTAATTTTTTTAATTTTTCTTTATTTTCTTCGCCCTTGTATGTTGTCCTCTTGATCGTGTTCTTCTTCGTCCTCGTGAGCTCCTGATCGTGTTCTTCTTCGTCCTCGTGAGCTCCTGATCGTGTTCTTCTTCGCCCTCGTGAGCTGTCCTATTGATCGTGTTCTTCTTCGCCCTCGTGAGCTCCTCATCGTGTTCTTCCTGATCTAACCTAACCTTATTCACTCCTCCTCGTGGCCAGGGCTTCCGGCTCTCTCTTTTCAGTCTCTCAGTCTACTCTCCTTCATTCCTTCACTCTCCAAAAATCCCTGTCTCCTCATGAATGAGCCTCTCTTCAGGGGGTAACCCCCAAGCCCTTGGTCCCCTTGCGTTCCCAAGGGTGTTCCCTGCCGCCTTTGCCTTCTTCCATTAATGACCTTCTTAATAAAAAAACTCTTAACCTATGACTAACTTAACTCCGTGCCACCCTTGCATTAACAAAAGTGGGTGTCCCACTAACCAAGGAATATCTAAATCACCTACTTTAACTCATGCCACATGGTGTGTGCATGATCACCAATAAGTGAGCTATTTTAGCTCATTCAAGGATGAAAAAATCTAATACCCTACCTAGCTTGAATTTCCATTGCTTGGAGGAATTTTGAATTTACTTGGTGATTGGTGAGGGTTTTGCCCAAGTCTTTTGGACCCCTTTGACTATTTTTTTTAAAGGCTTTTACCGCCTCATTCTCTTTTCTTTCTCCTCACCATCATTCTTCTTCTACTTCTAATTTTTTCCGTGATTTCCTCACCGTGGCCAATGGCGGTCCCCAATTCGGTAGGAGGTAAATTCTTCTCCACCACTTCTAATTCTAATCCCATTCTATTGTTTTTTTGTTTTCCATCCTTTTCTTTTATTTTTTCCTTTCTATTTATTTTTTTTGGTTAACTTCATAAAATTCTTGGTTGCCACAATGTGGCTCCTATTTTAAGAATTAGCGCATGGAAAGGCTATTTAGCCATCTTGATCAAAAATCACGAGCTAATCCAATGGGATAACCCATTTCTACTACTTGTTAACCTAAACGCACAAGATGCGTGGTCCATTTGTCATCGTGGGCCGTTTTTGCGGCTCATACATGGCGGCCATCTGGGATAACTCGAAGAGGCAGTGAACCCAACTCTTGCTCATGGGCATACGATCAAGTTCCGTCTCTTTGTGTTTGAATGGACCATGGTCGTAAACAAAATTGGGAGGTCCAAATTGTGAAGGTTGTGAGCAAATCACACCTTGTACTCTTTGCATCGATTGCCCGATGTTCGCGTGGGGAATTCCTCGCTGTTAAGGGTTTCGAGTTGAACGGAGTTGTTGGGAAAGACCTCCTTCACGAGATAGGGTCCCAACCACAAGGTGTCAAACTTGCCTGGGAAATCCAATCTCCTCGCGTCTTGGAGGAGGACTAGCATTCCCGGTCTCAATGACCGGACCTTGTTCCGTTTGTCGAAGGCAATCTTCCTCCGACGTTGGATGGCTTCCATGTTATGGGCGCTCCATCGGCGCATCTTATCGAGCTCCTCCAATCATTCTAACCGATCGGCTAAAGACGTGGCCATGGACCATCGTTCGGTCACGGCCACTCGTAGAGAGGGGATCTCGAACTCATTTGGCAAAATAGCCTCAATGCCATACCCTAACAAGAAAGGCGTAGCATGTGTGGTCACCTTGAAGGTCGTTTGGTAGGCCCATAATGCGGCGGGGAGTTTAGTGTCCCAATCCTTCTTGGAATCGGTGACCGTCTTTCTCAAAATATTCACGAGGGTTCGGTTGACTCGTTCGGTGTGCCCATTGGTTTGAGGGTGATAAGGGGTGGTCTTACGATGGTTGATCTTGAACCGGGTGGTCATGGCTTCGATCATTTCGTTAAAAAAATGTTTTCCCTATCACTAATGAGGATCTTGGGACAACCAAACCGGGTAATGATTTGTTCGAACAAAAACTTGGCCGCATGGTTAGCATCATTAGTTTTCACAGCTCGAGCCTCGGCCTATTTGGTGAGGTATTCGGTTGCCACCACTATGTGCTTCATTCCACTAGAGGAGCTAGAGTGTACCTCTCCCACATAGTCAATGCCCCACTTCTCGAATGGGACCAAGGGCAAGGATACGCACAATGGCATGCTCATTCAAAGGTCATTTCGGGCATACCGTTGACAAGCGTCGCATCGCTTGGTGTACTCATGGGCGTCTCGGAGCAATGTGGACCAATAGAAACCCGCTCGAAGGACTTTTTGGCCGTCAAGGTCCCATAGAAGTGCCCTCCACACGCACTGTCATGGTAGGCCGAGAGGATTGTGGGGATTTCCATGGAGGTCACACACCGACGTAGCATGCCGTCGACCCCACGGCAGGACAATTTGCCTCCCACTATGGTAAAGTGGCGGCTCTGAAGGCGAACCTTCCTACGCTCGTTTTTGGACAATGAGTCCGATAGAAGGTGGGTGGTAAGGAATTCGGCCACTAAATTGTATCATGAGGGAATGGAGGATACTTTAAACAAGCCCTCATCTATCAAGGCCTCATCAATGGGGACTACACCGGTTTCCTCTGAAAGACGAGAGAGGTGATCCGCTTGAAGGTGCATCCTCCCGGGCGGTACTCAACCGTGTAGTCAAACTCTTTTAAAAGCAAGATCCACCGTGCTAAACGGCCACTCAAATCCGCCTTGTTGACGAGGTACTTGATGGCCATGTGATCCACGTAGAACACCACGGGGTTGAGTAACAAGTAATGGCGAAATTTTTTGACCGAAAAGACCATTGCCAAACATTCACGTTCGGTGGTGGTATAGTTCTTTTTGGCGGGGTTTAATTGCCTACTTGCGAAGGCAATGGGGTGGTCCTTGCCATTAAGGCCCACCGGTTGGCACAAGGTGCTTTCTACGGCCACCGCCGAGGCATTGCAAAAGATGTGGAAGGGCAACTCCTAATTCGGGGGCCTCAAAACCAGGTAGGTGGTTAATTCCCCCTTCAAAACCTCAAAGGCTTCTTGGCAATTTGGGGTCCACTCGAACCTCACGTTCTTTTAGATGAGTCTAGTGATAGGCATGGACTTCGTGGCATAGTCATGGATAACCTCCCGATACCACCTTATATATCCTAGGGTTTTTTGTATCTCCTTGACATTTGTGGGGGGGTGTAACTCCATGATTATCTTCCCCTTGTCGGGATCCGGCTCTCTACCCTCCTTGGAGACCACAAATCCTAGCAAGACTCCCTTTTCTACGGCGAGGAAGATCTTCTCGGGATAGAGAGCGATACCGGTGCGCCTACGCTGTTTGAAGCTTTGCCTTACACATGCGAGGTGGTTGTCCTTCGTGGACTGGGTGCTAAAATCATCAATGAACACCGTCATTGATTTATGCAAGAGGTCTGAGAAGGCATAGGTCATGGCCCTCTGGAATGGGGAAGGGGCATCACAAAGCCCAAAAGGCATGACCAAATAAATGAATGTGCCCCACAGGGTAGTGAAGGCGGTCTTGTGATAGTCCTCGGGGGCGATGGAGATTTGATTGTAGCCCGAGTAGCCATCCATAAATGTGTAAAGCTCATGACCACCTACCTCCTCTAAGATGGTGTTGATAAATGGCAAGGGGAAGTGGTCTTTTTGAGTGTGGTGGTTGAGTTTCCTATAGTCAATGCACACCCGTAGCTTCCCATTTTTCTTTTTAACCAAAGTCATGGGAGAGACCCAATCGGATATTTCCACGGGTTTAATGAACCCCGCTTGAAGTAGCTTCTTCAACTCTGCCTTGACGATGAGCTGTAGGTTGGGATTCATACGCCGCTCTTTTTGTCTAATAGGAGTAGTGCCCGGGAGAAGGGGAATGTGATGTTGTGTCACCGCCGGGGGAATGCCCTTGAGGTCTTTGTATGACCACGCAAAAATGTCCCGGAACTCGACCACTAGTGACTTGTATTTCACCATCTCCTCCTCGGTCAATCCACCCCCACCTTTATACTACGGACTTCGTCCTCCTCATGAGAGACCACCATCAACTTCTAACCATCGTGATGTACGTGTGGTTGTTGAATAGGTCCCTTGTACCAATCATTTGGAACTTGGGGGTATGTTGCCCCCAAACTACTAGCTAAAATACCGGTGGATGTTCTTCGGAAGTGGAGTGAAGATTGAGAGGGCCTTCGTCCACCAAAACCTCCAATTCTGCCCCTTGTGTGCCATCGACATCTATTCCAAATACCGCTGCAGGTTCTAAGTCATCGAGAAGGGGGACAAGGCTAGGTTCAAACTCAGTCTCCACCTCGATCAATTCACTCTCCATGAAATGCACGGACGTAGCTTCATCCGCGCTCAAGATGGGGTGTTCCCTCAACCAGTCTACGAACTCTCCGGTGGGAACGCACTCATAAAGGCCCGATCCCATACTTTTAAACGGCATCACGTGGGCCTTCGAGGGTTGGGCTCTATCCACCGCCTTGTGGGGCGCAAACCTCACTCTCTTCGAAGGCTCCTTTGTTAGAACCTCTTGTGATTCATCCTCCAACGAGCCAATGGAACCGTGGCATAGTCCTAACCTACTTGGTTGGATATGGACCGTAGTAGGGTTCTTTGGTGGACCATAGGTGATGTTTGGTTTTGGTCCCCCCCATTCTACCGTGGCATCGGCAATTCGCAACCAAGGCCTACCTAGTAGCAAGGGGTATGCCTCCTTGTTGGAATGCATCCGAATGACTTGGAAGGTGAGGGAGTACTCTATCCCCCGGTGGTAACCTTACAACCACTAATTTGGCCTAACGGGGCCTCCGAACTTTGATAAGCCATGTTGATGATGTACGGTGAGGGTTCCGTGATGTCTAGGCCCAACTTCTCCATGGTTGAGAGGGGCATAATGTTCAAACCACTACCACCGTCTACTACTACGTTGGGTACTACCTTGTCTACAATTGAGACCTCAATTTCAACCGCCTTGACCTCGATATTGGGGTGTGCAGATTAACACGAGCCGCCAACCTAACCCTTGCTTTAGGTCTCCGTTTCACTAGGGTGCCCAACCTAAGGACTTTCCTCATGGGTGGTGACACCTCGAATAGTTGAGCAATGGTGATGTCCGCCTTAAGGCGACTCAAATCCGCCCATAAGTCGTAGGGTCCCTCTCCCACTTGCTCCTCGATACGTGGGAATGCGTTCACCTCGGGACTAGAAATTGGTGGACCCTCCCATGCATCTTGGGGGGGGGATAATGGTGTTCGGGACTTAGGTGTTCCATGGAAGGGCCTCAAGTTGGCCCGTCGAGTGCGTTCCACCGCCTCCTTGGTGGTTTCGTTTAGGTCAGAGAAGTGAGGTGAATCTTCCTTTGAGGTCTCACCTTCCTCTGGTATGGGTGGAGGGGGACTTGAGTATCTACGCTCCCGCCGGTTAGACCGAGTTTGGACTGCCAATGCCGGTAACTCACATGTTTTTGCCTCCTTGGTCGTACTAACCTCGTGGAAGACTACATTAAGCTCAGTGAGGGAAGGAACACCATATTCCTTATAATGGGAAATTCCATGATTTTGGAAAAATACAGTTTAGATCGAGTCGACCTAAACTGTACCCACAAATTGAGTACATCACTGAAACTGGACAAAACAACCAATCGTCGAAATTTTCAAATGGCCATAACTTACTCAAATTTTGTCCAAATTGGGCATATGAGGTGTTTTTTGACATCTAATTTTTATGTAGATGTCAAAAAACACCTCATATGCCCAATTTGAACAAAATCTGAGTAAGTTATGGACATTTGAATATTTCAGCGATTGGTTGTTTTGTCTAGTTTCGGTGAAGTACCTAATATGTGGGTACAATTTAGGTGGACTTGACCTAAACTGTCATTAAATTGGGAGGTTGAAAATCTCCCAAAATAACGAATATGGTGTTAAGGGTTATGCGTGGACACGACATCACTTGACATGGTGGCATAGCAAACATCTTGTGGGCCTTGGTTTTGTTGCCCCTTGGGATTTTGCCCTTCGTTAATAGGGATGTAACCGTCCTTGGTATTAACCCCCATTAGAGGAGTTTGATTTTGGCGGTTATTATTGTAGTCGTAATAGAGACTAGGGGGCCTAAGGGTATTATCAGAGGGAGGGTTACGTGCACCTCTCAAGTGGTCTTGAGCTTGTTGAGGGTAGTTCCCCGGTCGAAAAGGCATGGGAATCACCTTGTCCGGTCTACGACACACTTGGTAAGGGTGATTACCTCCACAGTTACCACATACTACTCCACTTTCGACCCAACACTGCCCCGGTGAGTGTCTTTTGCCACAAGTGTGATGGATTTCAAACCGTGGTCTCGGAGGTCCCCCATAACCTTGATTCGAAGATGCATAGCCTTGCCGTACATAGTTAGTTACCGCCGGTGGTTGATTCCTATGGGGGGGCACATACGGAGGTTGAGTGGTTTGGTGCTAAGGTGCTACCACTGGAGTGGTGCAAAACGGGCTGGTGTGGCCCGGTTGACCACATTGAGTACACCATAGGCCCGAAGCATGTCTACCGGACTCTATGGGTGGAGGTCTGGGGTTAGGGACTTGGTTTTTAATCAACAAGGCCATTTGGTCTTGCATGGCCTTGATTTATTGGGCTAACTGGTCCTGAAAGCCTTGTTGGCCTTGGAGGATTTCGTTCTTCATTTCCTCCTTCCATGTGCCCCGCTCTACGTGATAGGTGAGCTCGGGGAGGGCAACTGGCGGCCTAACGTTCAAGGATGGAGCATAGTAGTTCCACATGGGGACTTGTGCACCCGTGGCTCCTTGGCTAGGCTCTAGGGCTGGTCCTTTGCCCTTGGCATGGATTGGTATGAAACTAGGGATGTGGTGCTCTTCCTTCCTCCACATGCGCTCTTGGTCTCGATCCACCTGCTCTATTAGCCTAGCTTGTGCCTTGACAGTCTCTAACAATGCGGGGCGGACCTTCAAAATCTTCCTAATGGTTCCCTCGTTGTTGAACCGTTGGATAAAGAATTGAGTCAAGGTGTCATTGATGAGGAGGTTTTCCACGAATCTTGTACCTACTAGCTCGAATCTCCTAATGTAAGTCGTGATTTCCTCCCCTGGACCTTGGCGTAGCGCGGCTAGGGTTGTGAGGGCGTTACTTTGACCTACTTCGGGTCTGAAGTGCTCCAAAAAGGCCCTCAGGAGGCTATCCCAATCCTCAAAGGTGTGGGGGGGTGATTCCTATACCACTCGTAAGCGGCATCCTTTAAGGTGCACGAGAACCACTCTAGGAAATAACCGGTGTTGGTGATGAGGCAAGTAGTGAGGAGCTCTAGAAACCGCTCCACGTGTGCGGAAGGGTCTTCATCCTTGGTTCCTCTAAACGTGGGCAAGTTGGGTGGCATAGGCGCTGCTTGCAAGCCCTCGGGTACTACGATTGGTAAACCCCTTGGCTGAACCAAGGAATTAATGGGGGGCCGGTCCGGGGGTGGTCCTCTAGAGGCCATGGTAGGGGCTGAGGTGGTGCCTTGTGGACTAGTGGTGTTGGTGGTGTTCACCAGATCGACTGAAATGGAAGGAAAAGATGGGGGAAAAGGAAGGAAAGGAGCTGGAAGAGCTTCTAGTTGCACCTCTAAAAATCCTTCCACCGTGTCCTCGGTGAGCTCCCTTGACCTACTCTTTCATTCACTCGCCGGTTCCCAGGGTGGTATGAGGGAAGGTCTTTGGGACCTTGTGGCACGGGACATCTACTCTAGGGTCCAAGGGTAAGGTCTTCTCGTTCGTTGATGGTAGTCATGTCCTCCAAAAGTTTTTCCGTCCAAGGTTTAAAGGTCGTCGGTGGATCTACACAAAGCACGGCCTATCTGGAACGATGAGCGGGTGTTCCCAACACTCCTACTCCCAATACTATCACGAGGATGGACGACTCAAGACCAAGACCAGAGTTTTAGTTGTGGAGTTTTAGCTCGATGAAGCCGCCGAAGAATCCTATTAAGGACTACCCTTCACGGGCAAACGACAAAAAGCTAACCAAATTGAGGAATGTCTCCACGAGCATCACCCCGTTGGAAAGTTGTTCCCCAATTGGCGCCACACGGTACAAATCCTTACTATGGGGCTGACCTAGACTTCAACTTGATAAAAGGTGGGGTTCCTTGGTATTTTTGGTATCCCCCTTGTACTTTTCACCACTTTGAGTTAGGCATTTTCCACTAGGAGGAAAACGACACAATCACGGGACGGCATACAACAATGTGTGTTGAACAATGTTATCAACGTGAAGAAGACATACCTTGATGCATCTCCAGCCACCCTGTCACCATTAGTTGAAAGCCACCGTGGACCTAAACGCACCCTAACGATTCTAAGGCCAACCAATCGGTCACATACAATGTTATAGAGGGGGATATCTTACCTTTTAGCAACTCCAGCCACTCCACATGTTAGCACTAGGTTCTTTTATGCAATTTCGTGGTTGGCCAGCCCTAGCGTCTCTAAGGCAAATGTTCCACACGGCTCAAGTGGGGATTCAAGGTTTTCTAACTCTAATATGGTCAACACATCCAAGTTGATCCTACCTTACTACTCGCGGTCCTAAAAGAGGGTGTACGGCACATATCATATGCCGCGCTCCTTTCAATCAGCACCCCTACGTCTTGGACACGTCCACGGCTCCAACTCCCCTCCGAGATAGCTCATTCACACATGCACCATTAACTCGCAACAATTGATTCAAGGCTTCAATCAACACCAAGTTGTACTTACCTTGGTGGTTAGTCAAGCGTGGGGGGAAGGAAGGGGCGCCCTTGTCCCATACCCGGGCTCATGCACCCTTCCCCTTCGACCTAGGGGCTCACTGAAAATCCTTGCGGAAATCCGTGGGAGGGCCTCAACATGTCACCCCTAGGCCCCTTGCTCAACTCAAAGCCACAAGACTAGAAGGGGATCCTTCCAACACAAGGTGTTTTGTGGTTGGAAGGTCGGGAAACCACACTCCCTTCTAGACCCCCACCTTTAAACACAACTTGGCATGTTTATTCATTCTCAATACTTCAAGACATTCACAAAACATCACAACTTAACGATCACTCAACCATACATGAGCAAGTTGGGCACTTACCTCAAGCTACCCAATGTTGCTCCATACACCATGAGGCTATTAGCGTTTGTACCTACATCCAAGATAGAATAATCCACACAATCAAACAATCAGCACGCCTCCTCCCAGCACACGCACCAAAATGTGAGCCAAATAAACCGCCCCTAACGGGTGGCTTATCTTGAACACAAGACCCAAATGCGGGATACAACCCCTTTTGCAAACATCATTCAAACCCTTCATACATACCCCATACAAGCGTGGTGATCCAGATTGTGGTCCCTTTGGACGCTTCGTTGCTGATTAGTGATGTGATGACTGAATCGAGCCTTAAATTGGACCCAACCTTCAAACAAATATAAGTTTTGCCATAGGGCTCCGTTTTCAACATTTTAAAGCTTAGATGAGTTTGGCTCAGCCTTGTAAACTTGATTAGACCCTCAGCAACCAATTCCAGACCTAGGTGCGACCCTGACAGCAGCGGACAACACACAGACTTCCTTTTTATACCCAGAATTTATATTCTCATTATCTTTTTGATTATAACTCCGCTTCTTAGGTTAGTTTCTTGAATCCTTATTGTTTTTTGTGCTTAACACAATGGCGATGTTCAATTACTCATCTGAATCACCCCCAGACTCACAGCCAGCGACCAGCAGTGCATCATTCAACTCATACGTTTATTAAGCCATTCACCATACACCACGTGCATACCATATACTTTCACATAAGGGTCCTACTCGAACCTCGTACCATACATGCACCTCCAGCTGTGTTTACCTACTCTTTTATATTAAAGCCGGTTGTTTTTGTTAGTTTGATAGAAAACCCTAATTCTATTGAAAATTTGGCAGCGCTTCCGCGCAATGGTTGTAACTAGGAAAAATTAGGGTTCCTTCTCCACATGCAATCAAGAGGATAACAAATCAAATTGGGGGAGAAATGAGGCTCCTTGATTCCTTCCAATTCACCCTCTGACCTTGTGTACTGCTCTTGATCGTGTTCTTCTTTGCCCTCGTGAGCTGTCCTCTTGCTCGTGTTCTTCTTCGCCCTCGTATGTTGTCCTCTTGATCGTGTTCTTCATCGCCCTCGTGAGCTCCTGATCGTGTTCTTCTTCGCCCTCGTGAGCTGTTCTCTTGCTCGTGTTCTTCTTCGCCCTCGTGAGCTGTTCTCTTGCTCGTGTTCTTCTTCGCCCTCGTGAGTTGTTCTCTTGCTCGTGTTCTTCTTCGCCCTCGTGAGCTCCCGATCGTGTTCTTCTTCGCCCTCGTGAGCTCCCAATCGTGTTCTTCTTCGCCCTCGTAAGTTGTCCTCTTGCTTGTGTTCTTCTTTGCCCTCGTGAGCTCTTGATCGTGTTCCTCTTCGCCCTCGTGAGCTCCTCATCGTGTTCTTCCTGATCTAACCTAACCTTATTCACTCCTCCTCGTGGCCGGGGCTTTCGGCTCTCTCTTTTCAGTCTCTCAGTCTACTCTCCTTCATTCCTTCACTCTCCAAAAATCCCTGTCTCCTCACGAATGAGCCTCTCTCCAGGGGCTAACCCCCAAGCCCTTTGTGAGTGGCCAAAGTGGGCCCTCACTCTTTTTTCTTCATTTTTTCGAGTTTTTGATAGTATTAAGCCAATTTTAGTTAAAGTAGCGGTCAACCCACCTATTAAAGTCAAAATTCCTAGAGTAATAGGCCTAGTGCCATGATGCGACACTAAGTTCCTATTTTTTCCTCTTCCCTACTAATATGCTTGAAAGTGTAGTGGAAGTGGAATGGAAATGAAGAGAAAGATAAAAAAGGGGAAGAAAAGTCCTTGGAAAATGACTAAAAATTGAGAAATGGGTAAAAAAATTTGGGAAAAATTGGAAGAGTGTCTCCTAGCAGGTAGAAGTAGTGGTAAAATTTCTAGAATTTTCCGAGTTGAATTACTATTTATTTCTAGGGGTTGACTAGTTAGTCGACGGTTTGACCACTCGGGAAAAATACTTAATGAACTCCAAAAATGCTAGGAAAATTTAGGTAGACTAATTAAGGTGCTCGGAGTCCAGCTGTGTGGTTAGTTTTTGAAGTTAGAAGTAAATTGCAAATCATCAGTAGTTAGTACTAGATCTAGTGTAATAGTCTTTAAAAAGATCAAAAGAAGAAGAAAAGGGAAAAAGAAGAGAAAAAGGAAGTGGGTGGATGTGCTTCTCCATGCACATGCCACATGACAATTTTTGCCACCATGGATTTAATTTTTGAGCGGCTCGTCAAGAGCAAGGCGGCGAATTAATGTGTGATAAACCAAAGACATGCAAAGACGGCTGTAAGAAGCCAATTCTGCATTTCTGGGAGAGGTTATGGGCTGCCTCATTAAGGTAAGCCAGTCTGGTCGGGGAAAAACAAAAAGAGAGAAAGGAAAAAAAAGGACACGGCCAGGCGAAATTCTGGGGAGCTCGGGAGTTGGGGAGCTCGGTGTGTGTTTTTTTTTCGGAAGAGCTGTTGGGAGAAGAGCTCCTGGAGCTCGCGAGCTGGAGCTCTCGGGATTTTCGGGGGCCGGTTTTTTTTGGAGAAGACTGTTCTTGTCGAGAGAGCGCCGGAGTGCGCGGGGGGGGGGAAGAGAGCCGTTCGTTTTTGGAGGATCGGTGTGTGCAAGAGGAGCTCCTCCGAGCAAGCGAGCTGGAGCTCGCTGTTTTTCTTTGTTGTGAGAAGGCGGTCCACGAGGGGCTGCTGGGTTCTTGTGGGAGACTCTGTTTTTTTTGGGTGTTGTGTTTTTTTTCTTGCTCGCGCCCGAGTGCGCCGAGAGTGTGTGGGCTGGAGATTTGGAGGTGGGAGTTCGGTTAGGCTCTGGTGGAGAAGAGCCGGCATCTGGAGAGCGCGCCTGAGTGTATGAGGCTGCTGCGAGCTGGGGCTTCGGGCGTGGAAGTTCGGTGGAGAGGCCGCATCGGCATGTGCAAAGGAAGCTCATGCGAGTGAGTGCGCGGCGGTCGACGTGCGCGGGAGGAGCTCGCACGAGCTGGGCTCGTTTGGGAAGCAGTTCGGCGGAGAGGGCGCACCTGTGTGCGCAAGGTGCGAGGTGCGGTTGTTTTTTTTACTTTGTTTCCCTTGTGTGTGTGAGGCGGTCGATGTTGTGGCTGCTGGGATTGCGGGGTCCGTGATTTCGATCACGAGGTCTGGTTTGGAGCTCGGGAGAGAGAGCTGTTTTTTTTTCTTTTGGTTTTGAGAGAGCGCACTGGAGTGCTCATTCGGTGGGAGCTCCGGTGTGGAGGCGCTGTTGAAGGTCGGCGTTGGTGATCGCGGAGCCGTGTGTGCGCGCGGTGGTGTGAATGTACCGCGAGCTGGGAAGACTCGAGGAGGAGGATCGATCTGGAGGGGTGTCGGCGTTTGTGAACGCCTCTGACCACAGGTGGTGTGTTTGAATGTGAGTCTGGTGTGATTTGCTGGAGGTCGTCACCCGGTTTGTCGCGGAGCTGCGCGCAAGGGCTGTGGAGCTGGAGGTGTTTGCGCAAGAGATCAAGAGCCTGCGCGCGCGGTGCTCTCTGGAGAGAAGGTGCGGGAGAGCTGCGAGGAGCAAGGTGTTAAAATTCCGGTGGCCGAATCTCATGCGGAAGCGCTGGTAAATTTTTGCCAGAATTAGGTATTTGGCCACAAGTTCCATCAGAGCTGAACCGGTCCACAGCCCATTGATTCCATTTGATATGCATAAGATAGTCTTTGGGATCATAATGTTATGTTGAGATCGTTGGTGCATGGAACTTGCTTGTGATGGTGGTTTCTATGTCCTCGGCCTATTGATTTTGGTTCTAAGTGGTTCATTCATGTTGGAAATGAGTTGCTGATCATTGTGAGAGGAAATTTTTTTGGATTCGGAGTTCCGAATCAAAAGATAAGTGTTGCTGAAGTTGCTGCCACAAAATAGGGTCTGGATCAGGCCTGATCAGCCGACCTAAACTAAAAATATATATATATATAATAATAATAATAATCATAACAAATAATAACCGTAATAATTAGATAACAAATAATTAAATAATTACCTATACCTAATTAATTTATCCGAAGTTAAGTATTTAAGTTCCAAGAAAAGGTTAATCAAGTCCACTTAACTGGGTCAAAATAATAGTATTATTAAATTCTAAATATATAAATAGATATGCCAAAGATCCAACTCCAGTAAATTAGAATCTACAGTTAAGCATAAGGAATGGTTAAGTGGTGTAACAATAGGACCTTGTAGGTCTAAAAATTGATTCTCTTAGGGGGTCTATTTTTGGGCTTACACCCTTGGTCCCCTTGCGTTCCCAAGGGTGTTCCCTGCCGCCTTTGCCTTCTTCCATTAATGACCTTCTTAATAAAAAACTCTTAACCTATGACTAACTTAACTCCGTGCCACCCTTGCATTAACAAAAGTGGGTGTCCCACTAACCAAGGAATATCTAAATCACCTACTTTAACTCATGCCACATGGTGTGTGCATGATCACCAATAAGTGAGCTATTTTAGCTCATTCAAGGATGAAAAAATCTAATACCCTACCTAGCTTGAATTTCCATTGCTTGGAGGAATTTTGAATTTACTTGGTGATTGGTGAGGGTTTTGCCCAAGTCTTTTGGACCCCTTTGACTATTTTTTTTAAAGGCTTTTACCGCCTCATTCTCTTTTCTTTCTCCTCACCATCATTCTTCTTCTACTTCTAATTTTTTCCGTGATTTCCTCACCGTGGCCAATGGCGGTCCCCAATTCGGTAGGAGGTAAATTCTTCTCCACCACTTCTAATTCTAATCCCATTCTATTGTTTTTTTGTTTTCCATCCTTTTCTTTTATTTTTTCCTTTCTATTTATTTTTTTTGGTTAACTTCATAAAATTCTTGGTTGCCACAATGTGGCTCCTATTTTAAGAATTAGCGCATGGAAAGGCTATTTAGCCATCTTGATCAAAAATCACGAGCTAATCCAATGGGATAACCCATTTCTACTACTTGTTAACCTAAACGCACAAGATGCGTGGTCCATTTGTCATCGTGGGCCGTTTTTGGGGCTCACAGAATACCTTGCAACATTGCTGGGAAAGGAGGAAAGCTATTTGGCGAGCCTAGAGCCGCGAGCGGAGAGTGGCGAGCCTTAGTTTACAAGCAGAGAGCGCAAAAAAGATGAGATTCTGTAGAAAAAATAAAAGTTTAGGAAACTTGTAAGTAAAATTGAAAGGAAAAGTGGAAGTCAACGTTTAGGATAGGGTCCTATAGCCGTGGGAAGTGGACCACATTTGGAGATTCTAATGTTGTCATGATATACTAGTTTGCCCTTTCAAATGAAATTAGAGTAGTATTTAGGATTGACATGAGTTTTATTTCCCTATGATTGTGGCAGAATTTTGCGTAGAAAAAATCAGTTCCTTACATGGAAGTAAGGGAATAAAGTTGGATTTGAAGTTAAATCTGAATTTGCTTTTTCTTAGAAGGAGATAATGGGTTTAGGTTAGAGGCACTACAAATTGAAAGTAAGTAAAATTACATTCGTGAGTTAAGGTGACCAAAGGTATCATTAAATATAAACAATATCAAAGTAGGAATTAAGTTTTGCGAATATGAAATTAGAAACCAATATTTTTTCAATGGACATAATGAAAGAGAGGACAAAGTGGACTGTAGTAAGCAGAGTGCACAAGAAGAGAAATTCAGCAACTCTTTTGAATTGACAAAATGGTAATAAAATGATATAGAGAAAAAACAAAGACGATTTAGAATGAAGGACTTTACCATGTAAAGACAGTATTGAAAACAAAGAAAAAATGCAATGTATTCAATGTTTAAGACCATGGAGTGAAGAGAAAATGAAAGTCAAAAGTAGGAGAAGTGGGGCTTAAAATGTGCAAGAAATTAGAACTAATGGAGGTTCATGATAGAATGTCGAAGTCTACTTCTGCCTCATCATCAATATATCTATGAACACGTCTGTCAAAACGCAGAATTGGCAAAGAATCACTTAGTGATGATACGGTTGCTTGTAAATTTGCGACTTCTGCATCCCATGGAGACATGACAAAGTCTCTCACCGGTGACACGACAACAACCATCAGTATGGAGTAGCATAACATGTATTAGTGGATATGAACAAAAATATAAAGAGCTCTACAAAATGAAAAGAAAATTAAATTGAGAAAGTACGTACTCAATCGATTTCTTCGAGTCACTTGACGGATGGGCACGTCAATATCAGGTGCAGCCCGAGCTGCTGAAGTGGAAGCTTGGACGTCAACGGCTTGCTTGGAAGTCTTGAACTGAGAGAGCATTCCTTCAAAGACAAGGGAGTCATCCTCAAGGGCTGCAATGTGACAACCAATGGTAGTGCAAGACCGAATGGAATTTCCTAGTGACAAAAATCAATTGTTATGGGCAATCAAACTAGAATTAGAAATAGAGAATAAGAACACGGTGCAACACTATGTACCAACTGTCGCCGTTGTGTCAAGGACCACATTTCCACGCTTCGTCAGTGCAGCAATGAGCATCTGGAGGAAGGCCGGGTCTTTCTCACGAGCGCCTCTCCAAGGAACGAAACCATTCATGGATTAAGACTCAGAAGAAGTAAAATTGAAGAGGACGTTCGTTTCCGAGACCCCCATTCCAAACTCTACGAGATCTTCATCCATAGCAATCAAGAAGCGATTACCTTCCATCGCGTTGTGGATGAAGAGAAGAATTCAAAATCGGCGATACTGAAATAGTTTAGAAAGAGAGTTAGAGAATGAGCTACAAATGGAATTAGAAATGGAGCTCATTAGTAATGAATTGTGGAAAAGAGGGAAGACACCGTGAATTGGATAGTGAAGCTAACCTTAACTCCTAGATTTGTATAAGAGGAAAGCGGAAGGTCGTTGATTCCCCACCACTCTCGGTGCAATTTCAAATTATAGGCCGCAGCATATGAGAAGATGTTTGTTCGGATATGAAGAACGTCAAGGGCAATCACCAGCATCGCACCTTCTTTGTGGAGAAAACTCTCCGTAAATTCGAACAAGTAATCCACATCCTGAACTGAGTACTCATTCCAGGATGGGATATGAGTTGTGTTCACGGAGATTCCTGGAACGGAGAGGTCATCCTTCACATTTGCCATAATCAATGCAAATCCAGAGTGTTTGCAATGAAGCGAGAGTGCGGCGCTCCCAGTCTCTTTCTTCACCTGCATAGGAGGTAAAACAACATCAATTGAGAAAGAAAGGTGTAAATATCAAGTTTTCAGTTTCATGAGAAGGACCGTACCAGGAGCCCAAAGTTCTTAAGCTTCATGAGGCAGTCATGAACTTCTGGTAGTTTCCCCATCATTTGTCGGATGCTCGTCCGCTCCACTAAAACTGAAGCGGAATAAGATGAAGTAGAGAGATTAGCTGATTTATCGATGGCCACCTTCATTTTCAATGCCGTTGTGACTAGAGACAAGGGACTAGAGAGAGCTTGCGATAGTGACGGCAAAGAATGAAGGGTACGGGTAGCAACAGATGCAATAACGGTGTCGTGAGCTCTGTCCATGATCTCCATGTCCGCATCCACATCCGCTGCCACAGAGGCTGAATAAAGCGTTGCCTGCTTTGACGTGATCTCCGCGATAGCAGCTTCAGCACGATGCTTCATACTTGCTTCCGCCTCAATTGCCAGAGCCTTCAATGTGACAGCAGCTTCAGCTTCCAATGCGGCTTTGGCCTCCGAAGCAGCTTTCTCCATTCTAGCCTTCTCTTTAGCTGCCGCCTTCCTTTTTGACCCTCGAGGCTCCTTCACTGCCACTGCTGCCTCTCGAGGCAGAACCAAAACCTCGTTACCAACTAATTCGGGTTGGATGCGGTTCCTGAGAGGAATGTCGAACGATGGCGGCTTTGTCAATGGGCAATCCAGGTATCACCCACAGTTCTGCCAGTGTGGATGGGCCCACTTCTTGGCGATAATATCTGTAATCATGTAATTTTCATAATCTCGATCCAAATAGCTCTCAAAGAATGCAGGCGTCTTTGATTTTGCATTCCTTGGGTAAAGGATGTAGAAGAAGTATCGGTACAGCATCCGGGTGACGGCCTCCGAAAGTCCTTCTTGCAACTCCGTTGTACAGTTCTTGTGCACTCCTTTTGAACCCAACTCATTATAAAATGCCAAGTCCCATAGTTGAATTTGCATCCTTTCCATCCAATCTTCAATCGTTGGAATGGGGCTCTTGCCGATTGGGTGATAGTCAATCGATTTGCCGAGCTCAGATAATGTAGAGTCAAACAAGATCTTCACCTCGGACGACAGCTGCATTAACATGACACAAAGGATATGTTTAGAAATTAAGAGTTTGATGGCTGAAGAATGTGATGGCATAGAGATTTGAAACAAACCTGTGCCCACCAAGTCGCCTTTGTGAGCCACTCAGGAAAGCTATGGTATGTAAATTTTCCCTTAGGAAATTTATGAGTAGCTCTCAAGGAAGCTGGCTTGTTCCAACATCCAACCACTTCACCTTCGAGGCGACGTTCATTGCTGAGGTTGATAGGTGCCAAAGCTTTTCTTGAGACATCTCTGGGTCATCTTCACGACTCTCATAATGAAGTCGCACTTGCTGAAGGAACTGAGGTGTGTGCTTGGGATCTACAATCGGTAGCTGCTTTTTCAGTTCGTTATGCATCTCCTTCGTCACTTGCTTCACCGCCTTACCAATTGACTCGTGCAACTCAATGGTAGTCCACTCCGATGACTTCTCTGGATACTTCTCTTCAAACATTCGAGTAGCATGCACCACGGCATGATCAAGCTGTTGCTGTAATAATTAGACAACAAATAAATCAATACATAGACAAAGAAAGGGTGAGAATGGAGGAAGGGAAGTCCGCTTGAGCAGGCAAGGAGCCTTGTAGACTCTCCCAAGGAATCCCATTGGTCAGCCAACAAGTATCTAGTTGAAGCAGCCGACAACGGCTACCCCAGTGGAGTGCTGAGTGGACATCAAATTGAATAACCCGAGTGCATGTTGATACAAAAACAATTGAAATATACAAATTCTGAGGGGTCGAGAAAAGTATTACTGACGTGGTATAGAATCCCAACGAGTGAATCAATAGTAAGTGTGTACCACGTATTTGGATTCGACTTGTGTTTCTTCTCTGCATCAGCGATCTTCTGAGAGGAGACAAGTTTCTCGAAGTACTTGAGAGGCTGACCAGCAATTCCCTTAAGGCGATAGAATTTATGCACGAGATTGGTTCTGACGTGACCGGTCTGATTTCTCCTACACACTCAACACAAAGTTATGAGGAAAATGAAATCCAAGAAGAATGAAAGGCAGACTGTGAACAGTATTTACCAGTTGACTTGGTGAAGCGCCGTTTGAAGAGGTCCAACTTGACCTTCCACTTCCAACATGATAGAATCCACGGAGTAGTGCCACGCTGGATCATCACCATGATCTCAATTAATAATTGGCAGCCATGCTGCAAGTTGATGGTTGCCATCCCACACAAAAAACATCTTCCCCAAAAAATGCTTCCATGCGCTCTCTCTCTGCAGCTCCAGCTCAAAGGCATCATTGGCGTTCTTCCAAGTTTGACTCCACTTCTGAATGTCACTCGTAGTGACGTCCAAAGTCTTTCCTTCATTGTCTTGAAGGGGAACATAAAACACCCCATGCCCATCCATGTAGCCAGTGCCAACAAAATGGGCGCTCAAAGCAATGACGTCGTTCTTGAGGTATGGCCTTACTACTGCAAATGCCTTCATCTTGCATAGAGGAATATTTAGTTTAGACTTGCTCCTTGGTTTAAATCGGAGCTTGTCAAGTAGAACATTTGTATTGACAGACTTCTTAACCACCATTTTGTCCATCTCCTTCTGAAGGTCCTCTGCAGACATCTCTCCATGCTCCTCAGAATCTGCATCGTCTTGAATTGCATCATCCTCATCAGCTGCCATAGGATCAAATCACATATCACAAAATAAGCTAGCAGGGATCGCCTCAGTTATAAAAACATGAGTAGCATTATTTGAAACAGGAACGACATTGGCTTACCCGATTCAAGTATATCGGGTTGCGATGAGTCCAGACGACCCCTTGATTGCGTGCCACTTGTTGGCGCAAGTGAAGTCTCGTTGCTTGAACAAGGAGAAATGTTAGAGGAGTGTGAGAAGTGCGCAAAATAAGTGTTGTAAAGACTCGTAAAACAAGCACCCAAAAATCATCAACAAAGAATGAGGAGGCCAACATAGACAGGAACCCTCCTCGCCATGGCCGTTGTCGGCCAAGACGACGGCCATGGCAACGAG
Source organism: Bryoerythrophyllum caledonicum (assembly GCA_963971425.1). Lineage (NCBI taxonomy): Eukaryota > Viridiplantae > Streptophyta > Bryopsida > Pottiales > Pottiaceae > Bryoerythrophyllum > Bryoerythrophyllum caledonicum. Next base: position 46,947,753 of record OZ020514.1, read on the forward strand.
GGCACCCGACATCTCCTCGGCTATATTTGTGGAAAGTTCTCCGGATTCACATTTCATGTTCAAGAGAGTAGCATGGAATATGAGCACTTCAACATTCATTAGGTACAAGATGAAATAAAGGATTTCAAAGGCAGAATATTAACTCATTGATGCTTATACCGTAGGCTTGTCCTATCTGCGTTGTGCTTCGGAATCCTCCCACATTCAAGTACTTTGTGATTGATGCACACATCAAAGCCCATAATCAGGTCTGACAATGTTGCACATACACAATACAACTATTATTCCTGTGAATCAAATAGAATACAAATAAATGTCCATCTGCTAGAAGTCCTGGTCAGTCTCAGGCCTCACATGAATTATTACAATACCATCTTGGCTATGGCTCTCATGCAGGTACACATCAAACACATACCACTACAACATTCAACATACAACAACACCGTCACTACAGAAACTACGAATCAAACTGGATGTCATTGAAATCCTACCACCTCCTGTGTTTGCTCATTGCAACCATATTTTGTCTTTCTCAGCGCTTGTTTCACACGTGGTTCTTGGAGAAGATGTGACCAAAGTGTGGTACATTGCCGCAAGAGTGGCTCCCATCAGCGGACCAACCCAGAAGATCTACTACTGTTCAAAAACCACAACCATCCAAATAGGAATCCATCAGCAAAATCGGAACGTAATCATTATTATACGGGTTGTTCTTTGTAAAGTCACCCACAGTTTGAACCAGTTTAAACCAGGACGTGCATTACTCTTGTGCAGAAATGCTTACATGATCACTCCAAGCGTGGTCGCGATTCTAGATAACAGCCGAGCTCAAGCTCCTGGCTGGATTGATGCTCGTCCCCGAGATCGGAATCGTGCGTCAAATTTTTGGTTACAAACACAGTACATACTCAGGCAATTTGTGCAAGTCTACCTCAAAGTCGGTATTTGGTCCAAATTTCAACTATTCTGACTAGAGTCCAATTTCTTGAAGGTCGTAATTTGTACTTACAGTCCTACGACTTCACCTGCACTGCTGCAGTTGGTACCTGCCCAGAGACTCACGCAAGGATCCGTGCCAGCCACCCAAGTACCAAAATATTGCTCATACATTGGGTTGTTGGCATCCATACAGTTGGAATCCACTCCTTGGCAACTTCGAGCAAACATTCCCCTGTCATTACAACAGCCTCACAGAGTCTTATTCACCAACCAAGCAAGGGCTCCTTGCGCGTGAAAATACCACGCCATTTGTACAAACCATGAAGGAGAGAATCAACATGTCTGTATAGTATAATGCACAAGTATTCACTCAATGTTAGTTTGAACTCAAAACCCAATTATCCCCTCCTTACCAAATGGTTGAAATGGCTTTGACTTGAATTTAGAGACCACCAAGCTCTTCCGCTGACTGACTGAATTGAAGGATGAAACCACTAAGCTCATCTATTGAATCAGAGTGAGAAAAAGGAGTAAAAAGAGGGGGTATCTTATTGAGAGAAGCCTACAAATAAAATCAACGATCCATCGATACCTTTGAAATCATGACATGAAGAGGCATAATTTGAACTGAAAAAGACAAACAAGACGGAAAATGCAGATGCAAAAAATAGCAAATCAAGAGAGAACCACACGATAGAATCCAAAGAGAATGAGAAGAGTCTTGCGTCGAATCCAACACTATGATTACAAGAGGTGGAAGTATACATAGATTACAAACTAAAATCCCTACACAAAGGACCCCACACCGTCAGGGTCTTTTGGAAAATTGTAAATGCTTGTAAAAGAGTCATGAATGTCCTGCCAATTATTTACCATCACGAAGACAACGACGACGCGGTGGCTGCAATGGTCTGATCGTCGGGATAGAGATTCCCCTTTTGATGACTTTGGAATTACCAGAATAATACAAAGAGGATAGAGGGACCATTCCCAATCTACTCACCTCAAAGAGTTGCATGAGAGAGGTCTTGATGGCCTTGCTCTTGTCGATCACGGTCTTGCAAGACCACCAAGCGGCCAATGCATTTAGGTGCGATGCCGGACTTCTCCAGCAACGATTTCAGAATTGTCAAGCTGATGCTACAACAACCGAAACACCAAAATGAAATCCAAAAATGCTAAAAATTCTTATCACCTTAGCAGTTTCTGAGCCATCGCCTCATCAAAGGGAGTGAAAACATACTTCAAGTTCTAGGGTACAACTAGGAAACCAAACATAACCATTCAAAATATGAAACAAAAGTTCTCATCACCAACACAGCCTCCGAAAAAATTTGCTACTCTATCTCAATAGTAGTCTTTTCAAAAATACTACTAACACCATGAACTCAGCCTCACATATATGTCACTAGGAATCAAATCACAATCCAATGTGGAATGAAATTTCTTGGATTCCCTCAAAAAAGAGAAAGAAATTACAACCCAATGATCTCATCACCACATGTCCTTGTGCTACTCACCATAATATCCTCACAAAGACAAATACAAGTGATTGAAAAATTCACCGATTACAAGAATTATTGTGGTACCTGGTCAGTTTAGCAGGAAAGAGGGAGCGTACTTTGCGAGTGGAACTCGTCACTGTTGAGCGCCAACAGGAGCTTGTATAGAGGTTGAGCCAAACACTCCTCGCCATGGCCGTCGTCTTGGCCGACAACGGCCATGGCGAGGAGGGCAGCGGCTGTAAATTAGAGGTAAGAGTAAATAAGAGTTTGGGATTGCACCTGCAACGGTGTTGTCGGCTATCCCCATCTCAACGTCGGCCTCTGACCTCTCCAGTCTTCCTTCTTCCTCCATCTCCACAGCGCCACAACAACAGCTTAGTAAGAGAAGAAGGTCGCTCATGCGCGGCAACCTTTCTTTATGCAAACCCTAATCCTTTGCAACAAGATAAAGAATTCATTCACCATAGTGAAGCAAAAAGGCAATATTACTTGTTGATTGTCATCTTCATCCAAACAGCGACGGCAATCACGCCCAACAACTAAGTCAAATACTTCATCTACAAAATTGTCCTTCGCAGTGATAGTTCACGGAAAATATTTTACACTTCTACAATGAATTGAACGCTCGCTGATCACTTCTCTCAAAATGTGTTTGATATAATAAGCTCTTTTGAATTTTCAATATCAAATTTTGAGACCCAATATGAGTTGTCGGGTATGTGATCATCACATCGTTGTTACCATGTACATATCTAAGGTCATGGTGATTAGTGGACGTCATTACCCGTCATGCCACCTGATTCTAGAGCAGACCGTTGTGATTCAGCTGGATTAGCGTTCCGATCAACTTCAACATCAGTGTTTCCACTTGCGCTCGTTTCGGGAGTCTGCTTTCTCGGCTGACCTGAAATCATTTCAATCAATTTTAGACTTTGCAGCTCTCTTTGTCGATCTTCCTGCACTACTGGACAAGTATAATTTGTTGCCTCAAACTCCAATGCTCTAATAGTATCTCCAGCATCTTCTAACCTAAAATTTGATCTCAACTCCCTCATTTGCCTCGACCTCTTCAACTGTTTTGAGTTGGTGAAATACAAAGCCTTTCTCTTACGCCTTCTTGGCATACTACCAAATCAAGCTGACCCTAGACAATGACTACAATGCAACCCTCTAAAAATTGAAGCCTTATACGATCCATCTGTATCATTTGTATCATTTCTAGAAGGTGCTTAAAATCAAGGCAGTGAAAGATATTTATTTTTTGTACTTGTCAGCATGTCTACACGAAATTGGGGCTGACATTATCAATGGAATCCCTTTTTGGCCCTTCGAGACTGACCGTTTGATTGTAATCGGATCTCAATCAAATAATTAAGAGCCGCCACTTCGTATTAATAGCCGTCAAGCACCACCCAATTTTTCATCAGCTAACTCTTTTGCTTAATGTTGTAGAAAGTCTTCCAGCCATGTATTGCTCAGTATATATCTGCATTCAAAATGTCGATATGGAAATCGACATGGCGGCATATTTATTGTTTGCAGTCCATTTCAAACCCAACCTCCAACCGCCTATTTACCAGTGACTTCATTTTTTCAAATCAATTGTTCAGCAACCACATTAATCGACTTAATGAACTTACAGTTCTCAGTCGAAGTTCCTTTTATTCTTCAGTGCAACCTTCACTCTACTCTAATTTTCAAGACATCTCTTTTTCAATTGTAGGCAATTTCTTCCGACCCTTTTGACGTTTCTTGTTGTGTTCTAATCAGCTCAGATGGTCAAGCAATTCCCATTTCATTTCCTCTAGGTGCTTCTGGCTTCTCCACTGTTTCTGGAAGTCCTCTTGCTTCGCAGTTTCATTTTTTAGAGCACTCTTTGCACTTGAAGAAGGAAGTTCTTGACCTGGTCTCAAATGAACTTTCTCATACAGTAGCTCAGGTATCTTGTCAACGTGAAGGGGGTGATGTCTGGTTGTTGGAGCCTGGGAGGTATCGAGTTTATGGATCTATAGTTACTTCTGTTGATACTATGACTAACACATTAACCCCTAGACGTTCCACATCCGCTGCAGATGTGATTCTTTTGCTTCAGAAGGTGAAACTCGAGCCTCCCGATCTACCAGTTATTCTCCTCAGTGACGATTCCGATAGTGAGTGCACAAATTTTGTCCCATCTAAGATTGCAATGGACTCTACGAGGTCCGTTGATGGCCTTCAGTTTACTATGTCTACTCAAAATGATTATCCAGACCCAACTCTTTCGACTTCCAGGCCACGCTTAGAACCTGCGGCAGTGATTCTTCAATTGTCCCCTTCTGCTGTTAATGAGTGCATCCATCCTACGCAGTCGAGTTCTGCTTTGGATTCCAAACCAACCCCAACAATTCTAGACTCTGCTCCGTCTCTAGGAACTGGGCCTCCCTCTTCTAAACCTCATCGTTTATCTGTTCCAAGTATACTCCATTGCTTACGAGTTCTTAGCACTTGTAAGGGTGTAAAGTCAGCTCTAAGCAAGTTAGATTATAGTACAATTTCCATTAAGCAAGTTGACTACCTACCTCCTGAATTTGATGGCGATGTCATATTCGAACTTCCTCCAATGGGGAAGTATCCAGAGTCATCCAAGGCTAGTCAACTTTATGGAATGGATAAGAAGGATGATGGCCACGCATGGACTCGAACGGCGACAACGCATATCAAATCTGAATTCAACCTTACTTTTAGAACGTCGATCTGTCTTGGCTACTTAAGATGCAGTAATCCTGCCTGTGACTATATCAAACAAGTCCATCGAACCTCAAGCAGAATGAAACTAAGTGGGATGGAAGTGCGATGTCTCCATTCTTTCCAGGTTGTGATCCCCCGTCACATTCCACTATTGTATACACTATCTGCCAAGTCCCTCCCACTTGCATTACCTACTGCCGTGCAAAGATTTATTACGTCCATGGGGACAAGCAAATGACACAAGCTTGCGTTCATCTTGGTGTGCATTGCCATGCAGTGAAAAAGGGGAATTATAGAGACTCATCTGCCAAGCTTTGAACCTTAATAGGCGAATAAGTTGAGCGGACTCCGTCTCCTACTAGATCAGCCATTGTCCTCGAAACCAACAAAGAGTACCTAGGAGAATTACTATTATGTACAGAAGGTGTTCCTCAAAAGGTTCTTCCATTTGATGAACTCATTCTAGTTCTGGACAAGTTCAAGCAAATGCCCTTCCCAAATATTTGAAATGAAGTGACCACTTTCCGATACTTGCAACGATTTGGAGTTATGGATAGTATAACGAAGTTGAGGGCTCTAGTAGCTGGGCATTCATCCAGGAGAACCGCTTTCCTAGACAAGGAACATAGACGGAGAAAGTTTTTATTTTCAAGATGTCTGAGGTTGGTCTTGGATGCGGGGTTGATTTAGTAAAGCGAATGCAACTTGGAGGCGATTTGGAAGAGGCGTGGATGATGTTTGACCACGTGAAATGCGTTAAGGAGTGGACCACCATGGCCTATCATGTTTACAATTCAACATTCTGCCGTGTTATGACAATTGCTGTGTGCAATATGCAGTCAAAGGACGTTGATGACCAACAACTTTTCTGGAAGAGTCTCAATAATGTTGCAAAGAGGCATGGTATCTCTGACCCAAATTTTAAAGGATTCATGGTGGACAACGCTCAGGCGAATTGGAATACGTATTTTGTACGGTTCGGGCGACCCTGCAGTGCCAATGGACAACCGCAAGAGGACTTGCCTATTTCATTGGATTCAATCACTCGAGAAGCAAACTAAAGAAGACATTATGGTCGACCTTCAGGACCAACACCGCCATCTCTGCAAGCAATACAAGGACTCCATCTCTTTGGAAGATGCCCAAAGTCGATATTTGGCAATCCGAGCATGGTGGTTGTCTTCTAGTGCCGCAACAGAGGAGGCACTTCCAAGACTTGACTTGTGGCTTGCATTCTGGCATTTCGGATACCGGCAATGGGGCGAATTCATGCAGCTAGTAAGTTCCTTTAGAATCATGTTTCTTTATATATCTTTATTTTAAAAAGTGTTGATGGGCTTTAGCAGTGTACGTTGCTTTGTACTCGGTTAGTTCATTTTACATTCTACAGTACTAAAACCTGCGTCATTAATTCCTTTCACCAAATTCTAGTAGTGTGTCTGGCAACGTCAGTCTTACAATCTATTCTATACAAAATTAAACCTTCTCATTCTTTGTTGCCGGTATGTTTACATTCACAATTCTATATTTTTTATTGATTGTTTTTTGTATTTTCTGGTTTTTTCCATCTTCTTTCCATTTCATTTGGTTTTTTTCCCTTTCATTTTTTTTTCTTTTTTTCTTTTCTTTTGGGCAGTTCCTATTTCTCCAAGTTTTTCTCTATCCTTATTATAGGGCGGCCGCTGTCGGCTGCCCTCCCACAGTAATACAGTTGGAGTCGCCTGTTCTGGGAATTGAACATAGCCGATATCGCCTGCTCACATGAGCAACGAAGTGCTTGTCATTCATTCGTTTCGACGACAAAGGTGTCTATTCTTGACGAGTCTCGAGGCATTGTCGCCATTGCCCTGTGTTGAACCAAGTCTTCCCTTGCAGTGTTGTTATCACTTTGAGTCTTTGAATGCACTTCGAACTCCAGTTGCCAAATCATGCCTACTGAATCTTTCTCATTGTAGGATCTATCCGACGTCGAGCTTGCGGAAATGCCCTTGTGTAATTTGGCCGAGACAGTCCACAACAAATGGCTGCAACAGTCCGGCAAAAGAGGGAACGATCTCTATGTCGCCGCTATTGATGACATGGTCCGCGCATTCATGCAGGTTGTTGCCTACTATCAGTTTCTTAAGGGTGAAAAGCCCGGAACTGGTCCTGACAAGGAGGAACTCCGACTCCGTACTGCCCATCGAACCGCTCAGCATACTGGGAGTACTATAGTTCTTCAAGCAACTCTTGCCACAATGTCGGGTGCAACAAAATTTTGCACTCGAGATCCTCACCTAGAAGGTGAAGAAGAATTCGTTTCGTTGAAACGGAAAGTGGACCTTCCTCCAGGTTATGAATTTGATTCTCACCGCCCTGACAAGATTAGTGTCTCCCGTCCACGACTTAGGAGACGAAGGAACGATCCAAAGATTGTTGATCTCACAGCTGACAACTCTGATTTGCCGTCTGAAATGAGGCCAACTCTAGCTGAGGTTCATTTGTCTAAGACTCCGGCTACTTTGCCTCTTATGCAGCATGTTGAATCGGTTCAGGAGACTGTTTGCATCAAGAGGCAGTGGCACATCGCTCGGCTTCCGAAGACTTCACGAAAAGTTTGTTTAGCCATGCATGGCAGAAAGAGATGTGTTACAAAGATTGTGCAGAGTGGGCGACCTACGGCTGCTCCAACTTATAGTGGCCTCATGGACAATTACAAGAAGACCAGAATGGAGAAGATGTAGTTCTTCTTTTGCAAAGACAATATCCATCATTGTGTCCACAACCCTCGACGACCGTGGGTTGTTTCTAAACCCCCTGTCCTAGATGTGTGGCCGGTGAAGATGGGCACTAATCTTAGCAAGTTGGAGATATTTGCTCTCGAGTGCGGCGGCTTCAGACTTGGAGAGTGTGCTCAAATGTCTCCTCAAAAGTTGTTTGGCGAAGGCGATTCCGTGGACCTCGCGGACTACCCTCCTCTTCCCAATCCTTCGGACCACCCAACTACGAGATTCGGAAAGCCCATCCGCAGGAATTTTGAAGCTCCTATTTCTAAACGCCACAACAATTGTGCCTCTGCACTATCAGTAGCTGCGAAGATCTGTGATATCCTTATGGTACCGCCTCCTGCTCTTGGCTGCATAATTACTTTACAGTCTAGTAGCATTTCCAAGGTTTCGCGGTATATGTTGACGATAGGTCAGTTCCCATCATGTGATTGTGAATCCTTCACAGAGATGTCGAAGAAGTCACTAGGTAAGCGTGGTATTTGGACCTATTGCAAGCACTGATACTACATCTTTACCATAGTATGTGGATTCGACCAGGACCTAGATGTTTTCATGCACGCTCCTAGTTTCACTTGGATTGAGATAAAATGAGTCCTTCAGATTTTTCTTCAAAAACACTACGGTGTTTAAATATGCTTTTGATCCGTTTCTCTATTTTATTTCATCATTATGAAAATTGTGGTGAGACTAAAAGGGCCACCTTAATATTTTATTTATGCACAGTTTCTTTTATTTCACATGGAAATGACGGGAGGATGGCTGTTTAGTGCACATAGGTTCTACACTTGTTGAGTTGTTTTGGATTTTGGTGTTTGGCTCTCTGCACCTTTCAACCATCACTGTCACACCCTCTAACACTCAGTTGCCCTACGTCGATCTCCTTCATATTTCCCCTAAATCGTAGTTCTATCGTAAACTCACTCTTTCAAACTCCTACACCATCACCCTGTACCTCTGCGTGCCCCTTATCATTTCCCCACATGGGGCGCTTATCAATACTTGACATTGTCCCTCCATAAGAGTCCTTCTCACGGTCATTTCCCTTTATCCACCTCAGTTCTGTGCCCGCAACCAACTTTCTCTCCGCTCTCTATCTCCACACATTCAACTATACTTCTCCCATATCTCCTCAGCCATAGAAATCTTATCTTCTTATTATTGGACAACCTTATCACCACGGTCATAGGCCTTCCTCCCGTTGACTAGCACATTTTTTTCACATGAAGTCCATCTATTATTTAAGAATATTTTGACCTGCCCAATGTTTAAGCCACCTAATCCACGGTAATAGGGCCTTAGGCGTACTACATTTAGTACTTTATTCTTGTTACAAAAATCACAAACTTTTACTTTTTCTACATAATCTTATCTTTTTTGCACTCTACGCTCGCAAAAAAAAGGCTCACCGCTTTCCGCTCGCGACTCTAAGCTCGCAAAATAGCCTCGTCCGTTGGGAAAGGTCTCCAAAACGGACACGTTGAAGCTCCCGCTTGTCTTTGCACCAGACAATCTTTACAACAAGTGGCAGGAAGTCTTCAACGCATGGGATCGGGGCAACCTGATTGGTAACGATGGGAAAAAGCCCCAAAACATCCTTAAAATTCCTCAACGGGACCTCACCCCCCACGACCTTCAACACATTCTCGCCCTCCGGGACGAGGAATTCATGAAGCTTGCTAATGAAATCCTCGCGAAGAAGGTGTATTTGAAGGTAACGGGGGGGGGCGCGACAAGGATGCAGAAAGAGTTTCATTGAAATCCTGGTGTCAGGATAAGAAGATGGAATACATCATCAAGAACGAGCTCATGCTAATGTATCGGAAGTATCCATTGAAGAAGGCTGGCGATAACACCTACTCACCGTGGCCGGTTGAAGAATACATGCAACTGGCGGACGAGAAGGGCATCAACGACGAAACCATCATGAACATCAGACGCGAGCTGGAGCTTAGTGATCCGGGGAAGGCCTACTTCAAAGGGAGGTACATCGGGATTACTCCAAGTACCACCCCAGCTCCATCAAAGTTCCATGCAGCATTACGGAAGTATGCCCTCAACTGCAACGATGTTGTAGATGAGTATACTGTTTGTCACGAAGTTCGGGTTGCATCGGAGCTTGACAACATCATGAGCCAGATTGACCAACCCGACTCTTCAATCTTGAGAAGGCGGCGCGTGAGATGTTATTGTGTTTGGCTTTGATAAGTGCGGGGTTCCGATCTACTGCAACAAAGATGGACTCAAGGCTATTGTAGAGAGAGTGTTGCGGGGTGAAGGGGATGACAAGGAACTTTTCACCCCTTCAGTCTTCATCACAGACGACGAGTCCAATTTCGTTATTGAGACTGAATGTCGTTCAAAGAAGCTGGATTGCGCAGTCCACACCATCCGCTACTTTTCAGACTCCAGCGGTAGATTCACTCCCTCCGCCATGGATGAGAGACCCATTGTGCATGTCGGCATCCTCTTCAACCAGCCCGGAGCTCTACGAGACCGCCTGCATGAGTTCCAAAAGGTAACTGGAGTGACAAAGCCTCTCAGTCCACTCTACGACGACGCTGCCTGGTCCTCGGCTGAGAGTTGGGCTAGAGATGAATGCCATCCAAGCTTAGGGTTGCTCTCATCAATTTTGCAACCCATACTGGTGAAGGGCGACTCAAGTCTGACCGTCTTCAACACTTGGAGTGGAGGCAACGTGACTACATTGGCCTTGGTAAGTCACCTCTCCTTCATCCATTCATTTTTTCTTCCCTTCACCTTCTCGTGTCCGTCGGCGGCCCGCCGATGAGAGAGTTTTTATACTGATCATTGACCCAGACTATTTGCCCAACAGCGACACAAAGCGACAGTGTTCAAATTTGTTTGTGAGGAGGTGGAGGTTGTTATCGCGATAGAGCGAGTGCACGCTATATCCTTCCTACCGGGAAGAGGTCACCCGCTTGCACTAACACTTCCAGCTGAGCCCGCTGTCGAACCCAAGGAGGTGGTCACATTGACTGAAATCGACGAGGATTCAGAGAATGGGACCGAGATGGGCGACGATGCGATGGACGACAGCTTTATCCTTGGCAACGTGCAGAACAATGGGCTACTCACAGGAGGGGACTTAGGTGTTCGTCTCAATGAAGCACACCTAATATGACCTTAGAAGGGAGGAAAGGCACCAACTAGTGTGCGACCAGAGGTGGAGCCGCGAAGCGATGACCGTCCCCCTACACCAAGCGAGATGACTGTACTTCAATTCGCACAGCCTGCGAATCAAATCGTTGTGCACTCAGAAGGCGCCTTCGTCCCTCCTCGAACTGTGACTTCCATCGACCCTGGAGTCGGCGGCCCGCCGACGCCGCCTGCACCAAGCCCAGCTGTAGCTGGTGGGCCTGTACCGCATGAGAATCCTTCAAGTTCTTCACAACCAAGCGCGTCCGCTACTCCGAAATCCGGCAATGTTCTACATCATGCACCGGTGCCGGAAGTGGTGAGCAAAAAGAAGAAACCAAATGTGAGGATTATTCCTCCAAACCGGAGTACTCACGTTGTGGCTTCCAAAATCAGTGGAGGCCAGACTCCATAGAGTTCCGCCTCCACCGAGCCACCGAAAAAAAAGCAACGGAGCCATTCGCAAAAGAGTAAGGCACCGTCGGAAGAAGGTGGCGTTTTCTTGGAGGTGCCGTCAGCAAAGAGCAATTCAAAGAACAGCAAGGAGGGGCGGTCTCGAAAGCGGTCGCCTCTGCCTCCGAAAAAGGGATTACGAAAGGCAAAGAGAAGGGGGTAGCGCTGGTTCCACCCCAAGAGAACTCTCGATGTCCCCTAACTCTGCTGATCATCTGAACACGGGGCTTTCCCCTACTGCTCCTCGTGTGAGGCAGGATACAGGCAATACATCCGGAGGTTGGTCACGAGATAGTGCACCCAGGAGATTTTTCTTCCAGTTTAGCACACTACCTTTCTAATAAATGTACTTTATCACGTGAACAGAAAGCTCCTTTTCTATGGTTGTTCTTCTGAGTTTGCAGCCTGTAAGCCCAAAATTGACCCCCTAAGAGGATTAATTTTTAAACCCACAAGGTCCTAGTGTCACATGGTACAAACCACACCATGCGCTGATCTGTAACTTCTATTTTATACTGGATTCGGATCTTTAATATATATATTTATATATTTATAATTTATTACTATGATTATTTTATTTCAATTAAGTTGACTCGATTAACCTTTGAATTAAACACTTGACTCCGATAAATAGGCATAAGATATTTATTTATTTATTAATGTTAATTCTTTATTTTCTATTTTTTGTTTTTTCCTTTTATTTTATTTTTATTTTATTCTTTTAGATTGTTTGTTCCATGCAGTAATTAAGTGTTAATTAATCTGACCTCTTAAGTAAATAATTTATACCATGCATTCATCAAATAACCCTGAAAGTAGTGATTGTTAATTCTGCTAATTTAATTTTAATATTAGCAATTATTTTTTTATTTTTTAAATTTATTTTATTTTTTATTTGATTATTTTTCTTCTAATTTTGACCCGAAATTCATTAATTCTCAATTCCCACACCCCACGTCAGATTTCTGATTTTTTTGAGCCTAATCTGATTATTTTCTTCTTCTCTACTCAACTATGACATTAGGCCTACGCACATGCGCAGATTTGGCTGGCGACGCCGGCTCACATGGATGGGGTCTGTTCACCAGAACAGACCTCTGTTGAGAGTGCGCCTCAACCTCAGCCAAAGTTAGGCAGGCACAAAAAAAATGAGCCGCCTCTCTCAGCCTGAGCCGTCCACTTTTGTTTTACCCTTATCAACCCTCTGACACTTAAAATTAGAGTAAGTAAAATGCACAAGTCACATAGAAAAGCACTATAAAAGATGGCACAGAGATGTAGTAGTCCTCTCTCTCCTTGCCTTGGAGTCTTGCAAGCTTACAAACTTGCAACTTTCTTTCTTCAAGCATGGAGCAAGGGTTGGGTTTTTTAGGCCAAATGGTTTTGGCTAATGGCCCTCCTTCTCTACTACCTTCTTCTTCTCCTTCTCCTTCTTCTCCCTCATGTGTTCCAAGCACACCCCTTCCTCCTCCCCTACCTCCCTTGGTGTCCGCCGATGATAGAAAGTGGGGAATTCCCGCTACTAGATATTTGATTGACTTGTGCAGGGAGAAGATTGAGGCGTGCGGAGATTGCAACTTCAAGAGGAAGGATTGGGCCCTTATCCAAACCCGCCTAGTTGCCCATTTTCCTAGTGAGGGGGGTGGACTTGGATGCATATTAGAGACAAGTGGGGAAAAATGCGGAAGCATTACACTAATGAGAAGAAGGAAATGACATCGGGAGTGAATCATGAGTCAAAGTTTGTTTTTTTTATGACCTTGATGCTATTTTCAGTGAAGCGGCCAAAGCAAATGGAGTACCAGGAGCGATGGACAATGGCGAGAAGCTTGATGGCACAGAGAAGGCTCTGGTGAATTTGGAAGATGATGACGAGGTGAGCCCACAAGATGTACCTCCCGCAGCGCCAATTTCGCCACGAACAAGGGCATCAAATCTACAAGGTTGTCGTGGTGCAAGTAACAAGCGTCGGAGGGTGTCTGGTGATATGGCCGCATCATTGGATCGTTTTTGCGAGGCAACACTGAAGATTGAAGAGATGAAGGTTGAGACTGCTATCAAGTTGCATGCTGAGAATAGAGCCTTGGAGTTGGAGATGTTCAAGCTAACTCAGGCGTCCCAAGAGCGCATGGCAACACTATTTGCATCTGTATTGCAAAACCGTGGAGGAAATTCTTCGGTTTAGATGTAGCACTATATGTGCTTGTATACATTGGAAATTCTTAATTTCCAATGATTTGCAATAAACTTTAAAGTTATATTGCATTTTCTTTTCTTTGAAATTCCCCATTTAATGTCACCACAACCTTGTAGTCAACCAAAATATTAATGGTACTTTCATATTTTGAAAGAGATAAAATATTAAAATAAAAAATGATAATCTTATTGGATTGAAGGGATTTTTTAAATGCATACTATTATATAAAGTAAAAAAAAATTACAAGTAAAATAAAAAATTAAAGAGCATTCCAATTACATGTAATTTGAATATGTATCCCATTGCCTTGAATCTTCATTTTTATTTCTTTTTGGATTCTTTTATTCTCATCATTCATTTGACATTCGTATTATAATTTTAAACATAGTTTCCAAAAATTTAAATATTTTTAAAAAATTGACTATAATTTATTATGTTCCCGAAGAGTAACAATTCAAATTTACAAAATCAATTACTTCACTCCAAATCAAATAGATGATAGACCAATTCTCTCACTTTATAAATTTTGATATGTAAAACAAATATCTTAAAAAATTCAAAATCATCAAAAATGAACTTGAAGCTTTGTAAAATATATATTTTTAACATATCATGTTCCATATTTTTATCATGAAACTCATTAAATGTAAAATAAAATTATGAAAATGGAGTATATCATAGCATAGAACAAAAGAACTTGTAAACATTTCTCCAATAAAGTATTCAAGATCACATTAAAGAACACTGTGTTACAATATTGAGAAATCACTATTCAGGATTTCGAGATACCCAATTTGTAAATATAGCTTCTCTCCTCAATTCTCCAGCTCTCTTGCTACTTTCACCTTCATCAGATAAACGAATATGGCCACGATATCTCCCTACAAATGGATCCCTATGCATTCTTCGATCTCTAGGCACTGGAACTCGCTCCTTGTGAAATTCACAAAAGTTGTGTAAAACACAACATGCTAAAGTAACCATTGCACATTTATCTACACTCATATCAAATGCCTTCAAAATCCTCCAACGATTCTTTAAAGCAGCAAATGCATTTTCCATTACGACTCTACCAGAATTCATAGAAGAATCGAAACGAATTTGATCACGAAATATAGGATTGGCCGGTTTGAAATTCTTCATCAAAAAAGGTCGGATTGGATAAGCCGAGTCTCCTATAAGATATGGTCTAATTTCTTGGCCGCCCAAATGAATCAAAGGATCACGTAAAATTTGTCTAGTGTGAAGTTGTCCATATAGAGATGACCAGCGAAATTGTCCTCCATCATGTACTCCGCCAGGTTGTCCAGCACAAACATTCCAGAATATCATGTCCATGTCGCAAACGCACTGTACATTAATGCTATGAAATTTTTTTCTACAAAAAAAATCTGAAGGATATAGCGTATAACGTCTAGAAGGCTTTTCTTGTAACGGAATGTGGGTCCCATCTATTGCACCACATATATTTGGCAATCCCGTTACATCTCTAAATTTTTCAAAAATCCCTTGGAGCCTATGACTAGTTGGGGCATGTATACACCTACCATAAAGTCCATCCGTACTACTCAAAACCGCACAAACAATAGAAGTATACTTTCTAATGGTTGATGCGCCAACCCCATATAAATTGCTCATAGTGTCACAACTAATCCCATGGGCCAATCTATAAATCACTAATGCAATTTGTTTACGGATAGAAATAGGATCTCTTACAAATTGAATGGCCCTTGATTGCAAAAATGGTGTCAATTCATCCACCAACATATTAAATGCCAAAAAACCCATTCTATATGCTTGCCAATATTTTCTATCCAACATACCGGGCGACGTGTGCCAAACATCTCCTTCCACAATATCATAATGAATATATTGCCGTGGCTCCACCCACCACATCCTGTCTCCAAAACGGCACGCCCAAGAAAACGCAATAATAAGTGGCATATATCGTGCTCCAGCTGATGTCTCCATAATTTCCAAATAATTCCTCCGCTGCCTTCTAGGAGGTGTTGACAACGCCACAAAAACCACCATGAAAGCAAAAAAAATAATTATTGGATCCTCCATAGCCACCTCAATTGAAAATGAGAAGAAATATGCCACAAAATCCCAAGAAAAGAGAGAGTCTACCCCGCTGAACCTCTATACTTATACGAAATTTATTTTACAAAAAACATCAAACTCCTGCACAGTGTGAACACACAATGTGATGGGGTTTGAGGTTTTTTTTTACTCAACGCGGCGTACGCCGGCGCACATGCAAGCGGCGCGCTCCCTGGCGTACGCTGGCTGACTTTCAAATACCCCGAACCCCTTCACACCGCACGGTGTGAACGGGGTCGGAGCAGCTGATCCAGGCGCCGCCGCATGGAACTGCGCCGGCGACGCCGGTTCAGCTTCTAACGCATGTGCGTCAGCTCATTGCATGCTTCATACTTGTGCCTCAGTCTCAAAATTTTACTGCAGTAAGGCATATGCAGGGTCAAATTCAAACATCCACATCTTTTACATGCCAAGTCCAAACTCAAAATTTTTTGAGCCTAGCTTGACTTAAATTGCGAGCTCAACACGATGAAGAAAAGAAAACCAGAGAAAACATCTCGCAAACGCACAGGGAGCTGATCAAAGCTCCAAAAACACACACAAAAAAATAAAAAAAAATTAAAAAAAATGAACTAACGGCTTGCACACAACCACGCACACACGATCGAGCGACGCCGACTTGACGGCGCTCATGACTCCTTTCACCTGCACCGCTTTGCCTTCACAACACACCTCCACTGTCGTATACACGATCACCATGGCACCACTGCTGTCCTTGATGCCTCCGTGCTTCACAGCATCTTCGCAACCAACCAGCAACCCTAGCGACGGTTCTTTGCTCTTGAGCCACCTTGACACTCGCAGCTCTCTCTCCGATCGCACGAAATTTTGGCAGCGCTTCCGCGCGGATTTTTCACACCAGAATTTTTGACAACAAATACGAGCTGGAATCCACAATGCACAATCCAACTTCCATCAAATCACGAGGTTGGGAAGATGAGGCTCCCTGATCGGAAGTTGGCCAACTTTGCTGCAGCTCATCCCGCAGCTTTCTCTCCATTTCGGCGCGAATCAGCTGGCCGCATCCAGGCCTTTCCGGCGTCGATGAGCGTGTCGGCTTCAGTCGTCGTCGTCGTCACCTCCCTCAACCAAAACTCCTCCGCCAATGTACTCGTGGAGTCCCAGCAGCACCTCCGTTCGCGTGCCGACAGACTCCGCACTCCCACCGTCTCCACGCAGACTTCGGCGACCGGCATAGACTTCACGTAGACTCCGACCTCCACACAAGTCGGCACTCGACCCTTAGACCCGATGCCAAGCCGCGCCATCGGCACCGCGTCCACCTGAATCGACGTCGGCACCTCCCACACCAACGCGGAGCACGCCTCTACCAGTTGCTCGTCCTCACTCTCCCAGGCCGCACGATACTCTCCTGCCACTGCAGCCACGCTGCGCACGGCGGTACCTCGTACCTCCACACCGCGCTTCCACCACACGCAGCCTTGTCTCTCCGTGCACTCACCTCACACCCTAACCGATCGCTCTCTCGCGCCGTCCGCTTCATCGCAGCGCCCTAGCTCCCGGATCTGGGACACCTGCCGATCAACCGCCCTTGCAGCTGCTGCCTGTCGCTGCTGCCACCGTTGCTGGCTCGGTACCTTCGCCCGCAGGCGCTCGCTGGACACGCCTCCACGCTTCTCAATCAGAAGCTGATCCTCCTGACCCAACTTCCGTCCTAGTATCAGTCACAATAAAAATTCTACCTCACAGGCAACTCCTAAACCCTCATCTCCCCACTACAGCACCATCACCTCCGCTCTTCACGTTCCTCGCTCAGGAATAACAGCGAGCGCCCACAGGCACACAACGACCACACTCACTCGACAGCCCAACCCACAACACATCAACCGCTCCAGCACGCACACCACACCGGACTCTCCCAGATTGCACGAGCCTCCCCCGCCGATCGCAACACCCTCGCACTCCCTGATCCCAAAAAAAAACCCGCTACCTCCAAAACAGAGTCTCCCCAACTCAGTGTTGCCAGAGATTCGGGGCTGACCGTTTTTTTCTTTTTTTTTCTTTGTTTTTCTTTTTTTTTCCCCCGACAAGACTGGCTCTTATTTTTGTGGCAGCCCACGACCTCTCAGGGCCGCTTTATACTATGGTAGAGAAGTTCACCGGTGAAGAATTCAAGGGAAATGGAGCACTATGATTGGAGAAAAAATTGTTCTTCACCGGATTGGGTTTACACTACGGCCAAGACTTGACCGGTGGAGAACTTCAAGCATGGATGAAAAAATGACATGGCCGCCTATGTGGCAAAACTTTTTTGAAGAGTTCTTCTCCAGTGGGCTCGTTTCTTGTCCGGCCTCAAACCCCCGGACAAGAAACCAAACCACCGGAGAAGAGCAACTTCTTCATGCATTACTTTATTCTTTTTTTGTCTTGTCCAACATCCACCGCTCGCCTCAAATAACCATGTCTTGGCCGAGACTTCTTGACCGGCCGGTGGAGTTCTCCACCATAGTGTAAAACCCCCCTCACAGTAGTCCAAAATTGGTTGCTTTATAGCCAAATTGTTTTTTTTTTAGTTTATCACGAGCATTCAACTCGCCGCTTTGCACCTGACATGCCGGCTCTAAAATTAAATTCATGGTGACTCAAGTTGACTAGATTTGTCATGTGGCATGTGTATGGAGAAGTACCTCCAACTAGCTTTTTCTTTTCTTTTCTTTTTTTAAAAACTAGTTAACCCCTAAAGGACTAAACGTCCCCCCGGGGTCATATTGGATTTCGGGCATGTACCTACAATTCGAAAAAAAATCCTTTTTATTTGAATTTTTTTTTCAAGATAAGATCTGATAAGAGCTTCGTGGAGATATTTTTTTATTTATTTTTGGATTTGTGGTTTGAAAGTTAGTACCACTTAAAGCCAAAAGTGGGACTTTGGGCACCTCCAAAAATTTTGACAAAAGTTTCTATTGACATTGAGATTTTTCACACATATAAATAATATTTCCTTATTTAGAATTTTTCAAAAAAAAATCTTGTCTTTAATGTAAAAAGGCATTTTATTCCAAGTCAAACATTTTCACACATTGTCGGGCAACGGGGGAAAAAAACTTCATCTTTTCTACATAAAACCTAGAGATCTTCATATTTTTCACTTTTTTTTTCAATAACAATATATGGTGAAAACCTTCTTATTGACCGTTTGGATTATCATTTGAATACATACGTAGTTCACAAAAAAATAAAACGTGAAATGGCAATTTTTGAACCTCCACTCCTTGCACACTTGTTTTGAATATGCTACACCCCTTTTTTACCTCTAAAAATTGGTGTGTTGGGAAATAACATCATGCTTAAGAAAATGGTAAAAGATTTAGACCTTGTACAGTACAATGCAAAAATTTGATACAAAATGAAGTCAAAGTCAGTTGATCTACTCAACGCAGGGATGAAAATGAACCATTATTTTGACTTTAAACACTAAAATCTATCAATCCGTGCGGTGGATTGCAACCAAAATTTGATGGCATGTTTATATGGAAGTCTATTTTAAGATCTTACGGTTGAAAATCCAAAATTCACTTTGAAATGTGGTTTTCATGTCACTTTTTGACAGTGGCAATTTTGGACTGGTTTTAGAGCGAATTAGGTCGTCGTCCTTTAGGGGTTAAACTAGATCTAATACTATCTACTGATGATTTGCAATTTATTTATTAATTCAAAAACTAACCACATAGCTGGATTCTTAGCACCCTAATTAGCCTACCTGAATTTTCTTAGCCTTTTTGAAGTTTCCTAAGTGTTTTTCCCCAACGGTCAACCCGTCAATCAACTAGTCAAACCCTAGAATAAAATAACATTCCAACTCGAAAAATTCTAGAAATTTTACCACTAATTCTACCTGCTAGGAGACACTCTTCCAATTTTTTTCATATTTTTTGGCCCATTTCCCAATTTTAGTCATTTTTCAAGGCCTTTTCTTTTCATTTTTTATTTATTTTTTCTTTCACTTGAATTCTACTTCCACTGTGCTTCTCAGCATGTTAGTAGGGAGGAGGAAGAATAGAAAATTTAGTGTCACAACCATGGCACTAGGCCTATTAATTAGGAATTTGACTCTAATTAACGGATTGTCCACCATTTTAACTTAAATTCGGTTGATTCTATCAAAAAACTAGGAAAATGAAGAAAAACAGTGAAAGGCCCATTTTGGCCACTCACACAGCCTATTATCAGAATGTGTTTTCATGTTCCACTTCTCTGTCGGCTGCCCGCCAACCGTATATCTAATAGCTTCCATATTTCTATCAATCAGCAGTTCATCCGGGTATCCCTTTTGCTGTTGTTTCAACTCTAGCAGTTGACGAAGAAGGAGTGGATCGGGAAACAGAGGCATTAGAGCACAACATTCAGGTGGGCAGACAACCACTCAATAATTATTTCCTTGTCCTCCAAGTAAACGGTCTATTACTCGCCCTCGATATTGACATGGTCGGGTCGTTGCATAGCAAGATCCGGCCACGCATGGTTGAGTTTCTTAACTACTGCGTTATGAACTTCAGTATTGTGATCTGGAATTCGAAGAATCCAGATAGGCATGCCCATGAAATGAGAACCTTTAGAGATGCATGTCCCAGCATTAGAAGGCTTGGTTAGATTTTTAATCACTCGTACTGCGACGTGGCAAGGTTTGGTGTTGGGGGTCAGAAACTCTACCTGAAGAGATTGTCTACGCTTTTCTTGAGTCCCTCAGCGCTAAAAGGAACTGAAGGGAATAGCGGCAACACCCTATTGATTGACGTTCCTCCATTTACGAACGTCAAGAACAGTCCATCCATCCGGTTTCCTTCACCATGGATTCTGTTGAGACCTCTACGAATGAGTCCTCTGTTCTCTTCAAAGTCTCAAAATTCCTTGAAGCCATGAAAGTGTCGGGCATGCCTGTATCCTTGTATACCGCGGTTGCAGATTGCCTTTCTTTGGTGAAAGAATCGGCTCTGCCTTTCGAAAGTCCAAGAAAGGTAGGCATTCGCTTGGTAGAAAAAGACAAAACTTCCACTGCTTAGGCCGTCGTCCCTAGAATCCGTCATCTCCTACCATGTAATCCTGAACGGGAGCAGTACATATGGTCGTACCCAAGCAATAGGCATCCACGTCCTAGTACTACTTAGAACTTGCCGTCGGCGGGCAGTCGACGCTTGCAAAACCCATGTTGTAATTCACGTCTGTATAAATCTACAAAAATAAAGACTGTCTCCAATAACTTTTTGTGGTTCATATTCCAAATTAATGTCGTCATAATAATCAGAGTGTCTCGCGCTTATGTTTGATACTTATTATATCTATGTCATTGACTATTGCCTCAAGGTGCCCCACATTGTCGATGGATCTCAAGCGGGGGGAGATTCCATCCAGAAGCATCCTGAGGTGCCAACTGTGAAGGCCAATCACTACTTCCTTGTCCTTGGTGTAAACGGTTTGTTGTTCGCACAGAATATAGGCACGGACAGAAAGTGGCATACCAAATTCATGCCAAAGTTGGCTGATTTTATCAACTTCTGCGTGGATAACTTCACAGTTGTGCTTTGGAGTAGCGAAAGTCAGCCTAAGCTCGTTGCTCAATTGGTAGCCCTCAAAGGCCACTGCCCGATTCTTATAGCAGTCAAACACATATATGATAATTCCTACTGTGATGTAGCTAAGAAACTAGTAGGAAATCGGAAGGTGTACCTCATGAGATTGTCTACATTGTTTTTGAACCGAAAGGCAATGTTAGGATCTGGCGCAAATAGTCAGAACACCCTTTTGCTTGACGACAGTCCTTACAGGAATGTCAAGAATAGTCCTCTGAATGCAATGCATCCAATGACATTCACCCTAGAGCCAATGGAGTCGGACAAGAACGTCGTTTTTCCCCGGGTCGTTAAGTACCTTTCCGCTTTGTTAGAGTCAAGCTTGCCTGTACCCGAATTTAATCGTAGGAATCCTAGCTCTGGATGCCCTCGACTCTCCCCCGGTGACCCACAGTGGGAGGAGCCTTTGAATAGAGTCGTGAAATTTTTTCAATACATTTCTCCACATTGTGTTCTTGAACATCTGGGTAGGGGCTGTACTGCCAGATTGTCCAACAAGATCATAGTTCTCAGGACATGAGGCGGAGTTATGAGAGAGGATGTCATCTTGGAGGTGGATGTTTGCTACACATGGGTTACTGGGAGTGCACAGATAATCCCTGTCACCGTCAGAGGTGTGTTTAAGTTCGGGTGAGTTGTGGCTGTCATCCTCATATGTCCATACATTTACCTCGGCCTCAGCTGCTAAATTGACGCTGTACTCCATGTCGTCCAGTCGAGGATGCTGGAATTCAGTCGAGCATTCAAATATGCTAGTGGCGCATAGGTCCTGGCAATGACCGATCATGATTCAGATACTGAAAAATCAGGAGTTTTCGAACCGGACACCGTTAGAATACTGTTGACCAAATCAGAATCATGAACATGACCATTATGAAGCTTGACTTGCAAGTAAAAAAACAATTTTTTAAAAAATAAAAAATAAAAAGGCACAGAAGGCAAGGATTTGAGTGTGCCTCACCTTCAGCAATGATCGCCGGCACAGCTCCCCTCACGTCGTACAAGCACCCCTCTCAAAACGTGAAGAACGCCGCCTCCCTGCTGCCGACGTCAAGCACCGAGCAATCGCACCAAGTCTGCTGCCAACGTGAATCAACAACGCGCTACAGGGTCGCGGATTGCCCTCGCACAAAGCCCTCACATCAAGCCCTCGCACCAAAGTCCTCGCACCAAGCCCAGGATCGAACGCCACCAGACCTCACGTCTAGCAACGCTCGATCGGGGGTAATAGTGGGATCCTCTAGGAACTCCCACGGAGATGTTGGGGGTGGTTCTTTCTATATTTCATGGTTCACCTAACTTTTCCTAAGCCAAGTCACCTGCTCTATGTGCTCTTAGTTATTGATGTCTGGAGCAACAATTGGTCAATTAAGGATTACCAAAATGGCCATTTTCCATCTTTAGAGAGAAAACATTGGTGACACCCATGTGACGTTTCTACATATATTGTGTTGATCTATAGTTACAAGTAGTTATTTCATCTCACTTTTGGAAGTTCGTGGCATATTCTTGTCAAATACAAAAGGGATGCCATGATGATAGAATTGTTCTATCAAATATTTCAATGTTAAGAAAAACTAGCCTTTCATTTAAATTCTTGATCCTTGGCTGATGATAAAAGAGTATGAGGGCTCTACCTTGAATCAATAAATATCTGTGGGAAAAGATGCAGTTGTCTTCTAAATATCATTTCATACAAATGATATAATCACTTTTAATGAAGATTTTTATCAAGCACAATCATTTATACTGGTCATGGTTTACATAGTTGACCAAAATTATTATCAAGAATAAAAGCTTAGAGCATTTATTAACCAATTTATGTATTTCACACTAAAAGCTTATAGCATTTATGAACCAATTTATGTATTTCACCCTAAGTCAATATTGGAGTAGCTCCAACAAACTTTTCACTTGTAGACAAGCCAATGTTATTCTATTGATCGCTATTTGGTATAGTGGTTTGGGTCATGACACACCAGTGAGGTTGTTGTGAGTTCAAGTCCCATTGTCAACATGGTGCCTACCACCATAGTCCACCCAATTATGGTAGGGTCTCGAGGCCTTGTTGTATGGGGACCCACAAAGCCCTTGGGGGAGATGACATGTCGGTTGTCTCTAAAGCAATTAGTATAGGGAAGCACTTAGTGTAGAATAGTGTTTACCCTTGAGAGGGGGGAGTAGTTCTATTACACTAGCCTACGTCCCATGGCCATATGCTTGGTGAAGAGAATGAATATTCACGCCAGTCTCCTTCAGAAACCGGAGTTCTTCTTGATCACTATCATTTCATGCAAGATGTTCATCGTTTATGATATTTTTCTCATTACAACTCGTATTAGTTTAGAAAAATAAACAAATTCAAAACAGTTTCCCAGTGTTGAAAGGCAAACCAATACTAGGCTTACAAACCAAAGTTTTTTTTCGCCAGATTAGACCACCTTTTCCCACTGTCCACAGTCAAACAGCACAATTACAATGAGGAAACCAAAAAAATGCTGGATTTGAATAGGAATAAGTAAAAAAAGGAATTTGTATCTTCATAATATCAATACCTCGAGTGTGAGCAGAGAAAAATAAAATGTATGGCGAGATCTAGCAGAAGTACGATATTCAGATGTAACTTACGTCAAATGCCCTACGGGTATCACTAAATTATTTGTTTGTCAAATTCGGTTATGAGTTTCTCACAGACAAAGAGCTTCAACTATGCACATGCTTCGCATCATGCAAAGCTGTAGAGAACTCAAGAGTCAGTCATGCTGCTTCAAGGTTGTTGGTGAGAGTCAATGTAGCCATTGTCCACCAGCACCTTCTCCCGCTTGGCTCTCTCCAAGTCACCGTCCACCATCATGGCAACCAACTGCTTGAAATTCACCTTGGGCTCCCAGCCCAAAATCTCCTTCGCCTTCTGCGATGAGCCTCTCAAATTGTCTACCTCAGAAGGACGGAAGTATCTGAAATCAATCCAAGACCGAAAGAGGCAAAGATAAGAACACGCGATTCTACACATACAAATTTGAAACCACAGCTATATACAGATTGCATCGCAGCAAAATATGAACCAGAAATAAGCGGCGAGATAAGGACAAGCACTTTTACACGGACAAATTTGAAACCACAGCTATATACAGATATGAAGAATATATACAGATACATAATCTAAGCTCTTATATGTACAGATACATAACATAAATAATACAGAAATACAGCTATATAAAATCGAAATCAGAATATGAAGAGAGCACGTGCTCATATTTCACCGAAACAGCATCATACGAGGGTAAGCAAGCAACTGACCTGGGATCGATCTCGACGTGATTCTTCCAGTTAAGCCCGACATAGCCAAACGCCTCCTCCAGGAATCCCTCGACCGTGTGCGAGTCCTCTGTCGCGAGCACGTAATCATCCGGCTTTTCCTGCTGAAGCATCATCCACATGCCCTCCACGTAATCCCCGGCGAATCCCCAGTCACGGGAGGCCATCAGATTTCCCAGAAAAAGCTTCTTCTGGAGTCCGATCTTGATCCGACCAATGGCTCTTGTGATCTTCCTCGTCACAAAATTCTCACCTCTGCGTGGCGACTCATGGTTGAAGAGGATTCCATTACAAGCGAAGAGACCGTAAGCTTCACGGTAATTCACGGTGTAGAAATGCGCTGCGACTTTGGCGACAGCGTACGGGCTGCGAGGGTGGAAAACGGTGGTCTCATCCTGAGGTGGAGGAGTAGCGCCATACATCTCAGATGATCCAGCTTGGTAGTATTTTACTTGGCGTCCGGTGCTCTCGATGTGGATGCGCACGGCCTCGAGAAGACGGAGAGCTCCAGTAGCGACGACATCTGCAGTATAATCCGGATTCTCGAAGGAGACACCAACGTGCGACTGCGCGCCCAAGTTGTAGACCTCGTCCGGACAGATGGTGTCCACCCACTTGCGCAAGGAGGACGCGTCCGAGAGGTCACCGTAGTGCAGCTTCATGCGCGCGCTCGAGTTGTGCGGGTCGATGTAGATGTGCTCCAGGCGCTGCGTGTTGAAGTTAGAGGACCGGCGGATGATGCCGTGCACTTCGTAGCCCTTCTTGAGCAGGAACTCGGTCAGGTAGGAACCGTCCTGGCCTGTGATGCCGGTGATCAGGGCCTTCTTCACGGGCGCAGAATCGGGCGCCATCGCTACCAAATCTGATAAAGCTGCAGAGCGAAAAGACAGGAGTTCAGAGGAAGAACGCGAAATTTCAGAGAGATAACACAAACCTAGATCAAGTCACGCGACACAATTCCGATATCTAGTAAGCCACCAATTCAACGATCCACATGACGGCGACATTCCTAAAACCCAACACAGAAAACCCATTTCATTGCCAGATCTAAACCCCGACTCCAAATCGAGAAGATATTAAAAGCGAAGCTCTGGTCCAATTTGAGCCAAAATAGAACCAAAACACCCACCTTGTCTTTGTAAACCACAGAACCTCAAAACTCAACTCAGGTCTAAATAGCCCAAAAGACCTTCCATGAAGGAAATGGAGCACAAGAGGGGGCTGAACACGGAAGAAAACCCACACATGCCCGATTTGAACACCAATTCGACAGAAGAAGATCCACTTCAGCAACAGATCTAAACCCCAACTCCAACCTACCAGAATCTAAATTAAAAGCTCTGGATCGATCTGTGTCAAAATAAATAAAATCCTTACGTCGAAATCCCCTACCTGCTCCTTGTAAACCACAGAACCTCAAACCAAACTCAGATCTAAATCCTCCAAGTGCTCCACAGAGGAAGCAGAATACAAGAAAAGGGTCAAATAGAACTACACCAAAATTTATGTTTAGGGCCGGTTTACATTAGACCTGGGGTCGGATGGAAGGCCGGCCGGATTTGCCTTCAATCCGGCCTTTAATCCGGCCCCAATTCTTCCATCCGGCCCCAGATAATGTAAAGCATTGAGGCCGGATTCTAGGGCCGGATTTCAAATTCATCATCTTGGCCCTAGTCAATGTAAAGTGTTGGGGCTGGATTCTAGGGCTAAATTTCCAATTTTTAAGTGTCTTAGATGTTCATAAGGCTCAACTAAAAATTATAGAAGCACATGTGTCAAGCTTTTGTCTTTGTTTCTTTCCTAGTTTAAAGAAAAATAAGTTTCACATATTTACTCTATATGTTTTCTTTCCTTACTACATTTAAAATAAAAAATAAATAAGAGTAATTTTTCTATTTCATCAATTTTTCCCTTTTCTCTTATTTTTGATAGGTCTAAAATAAAAGAGAGTTTTTTTTTTCATATATATGCAACTTCTAATTCCTTTTCCTATTTTGACTATTGGAAAAAAGAGCTTTATTTACTTTATTTGGCCAAATCCCTTTTTTGGGGTGCATATCCAAAAGGAAGGAGTATTTTAACTTTTTAAATTTTTTTTTAAAAATAATGATTTAAAAAAAAATCGAACTAAAAAATTATTTTTTCAAAAAAAATAATATTTTTTCAAAAAAAATAATATTTTTTCAAAAAAATAAAAAAAAAATCAAAAAAAAAATTATTTTTTCAAAATAAAAAAAATATTTTTTCGAAATAAAAAAATATTTTTTCAAAATAAAAAAAATAAAAAATAAAAAAATAATTTTTTAATTAATTGACGGTAGTGATTTGAAGGATCCAACGGAGGAACCGAATCCGGCCCTAGATGGGAGTTCGGGCCACCCCAAACCTCGTCCCAATTGCTCCCTTGGGGCCGGATGGTTTGGCGCCAAAACCATGCCATCCAAGGCGACACGTAGGATGAAATGTGGTTCCGGCCGGCCCCAAGTATAAAGCTCTTGGGTTGGATTTTGAGAGATTGAAAGATCCTATTGGTTGAAACTTGGAGAGTTCCAACCGGCCTTCAATCCGGCCCCAAGTATAAACCGGCCCTTAGTGTAGTATACACTAAATGCGAACCCGTACACCAATTGCGAACGAGGCATTTAGTGTAGTGACAAAACCCTACACTAAATGCCAACTACTACACTATTTGTCAATTTTAGTAAAGATTTCAACATTATTTTTTCACTTGTGCACATTTAGTGTATCAGTAGTAGAAGTATAAAAAAAAAGGTCCAGCAATTGAGGGTTGTCAGAGTATCTTATCAGCAACTTTCAATTAGCCACAACTCATTAATTATATACCTGAATTGGACATATGAGGTGTTTTTTGGCATCTACAGAAAAATTAGATGCTTGAAACACCTCACTTGCCCAATTTGGAGAAGATTTGAATGAGTTATGACCATTTGAAAGTTGCAAATGAAGAGAAGTATGGGCTGGAATGAATGGAGATTGATTGGGGTTTGAGTGAAGGTTACATTAATGACATTGGTAGCAAACACCAATTGTCAACTTCTTTACAAATAGTGTACTAGGATAAGTACACTATTTGTACCACTACACTAAACATAAATTTTAGTGTAGCAGACCTCGAGAGCATTGAATATCAAGAATGCGGTAACTTCAACTCCAACACGATTTACTGGACCCCGACTCCAACACAATTCACTGGACCACAACTCCAAAGATCCGGTTCACTAATCACCAAAAACAAATTCTAAAAACCAACCACAAAACCACCCACCTTCTTCTTCTCAACCACAGAACCACCTCAAACCAAACTCAGATCCAATGCCCCATAGAAGAGTCACAAACACGGGCTAAATAGAATGAAATATCATGAATGCCGTGGAGCTTACCAGTGGGCTTGTGTGCCATCTCCAAAAAAAACGACGTATACCCACGACCAGAGATTAAATAGACGCACATGGCTTCATCTCCCAAATATGGTCCTTATAAGTCTAGGTTGGGCTCCTCATGTCCACACCAATTTCGTGGTAAAATCTGATAGGGTTCCTGATTTGGTTACCCTCTTTTTATTTACCTTTCTAACCATATTATTACCACAAAGTTCCCATGTTGTTCCCTAGAGTTCCCCACCATGTTTCCTAATGTGTTCCCTAGTGTCCCCCCTTCCAAAGAGTTCTCAACACGTTTACACTAGGAACCAATTTATACTTTAAAATTTTTATCCAAATTTACCTTTTAGTGGGCCCCACCACCAATCATTGGGGCCCAAACGTAGGCTCATCCGCACACATGTGCGTGAGCTTAGTGGCGCAAATCTAAGACTCACAATGTGCACATTGCTCGCCTACCCTAGGGGCTCGCCAGAAAATAGAATATGCATCTACTACCCAGATCCCATTATTCACGCTTGTTGACGATAGGTCCAGATGCGAGGCTTGAAACAACCACTGTCTCGGCGCCCATTCCTACCCACCGCGCCCGTGACCCATCCACGTCATGCTACAGTGTCCCTCTCGCCACATCAACCTCCCACGTCACCACGTTGGCCAAGGTCGCCATATCCGCCTCAACACGTTGGCAACACCCCACCTGCCTGGCTGTTGGTCTTGCTGCTTGCCCTCATCTCATTACCACTTCTCATCCACCTTTGTTTTCATCCTTAAATAAATACTTCTGCCTAAGAAGATTCTGATCACCTTAATCGGAGTTGCTCAACCACCTATACTGCCAAGAATAGATGCATTTTCAAAACAGCGGCCACAAAATTGTCCCACAATTTCTAGGGTTTTAGGTTACTTGGAATGGTTTAGGTTTTCGAGGTTCTTATTGTGTTTTCTTGTTTTAGTTGTTTTTTTGGTGTTCTTTGGGGTCTACGTTTATGATAAATCTTATTGATGCAATGGAACATCAATTTCTTAGTGAGTCTGGAGCATTTGACAAGAGAGACCTTAATTAGAGGATAAGGTTAATTATAGAGGAAGAAGAACAAAAATTGTTATAAAGAACCATCTTATAGAGCCGCCTCAATAACTTATTTTAGGGCAAAATAAATAAACGACAATTCCCGTGCTCATTTGTTGAGGAGAGTACATACAAATTTTCTGGTAGGAAGAAGTGGTCGCAAGTCAAAGCTGAAACACCCGTACATGAAATTAGGTAAGTAATCTCCACTGTTGGATTACCGGCTATCATTGTGCATAATTTTTTTCATTGTCTATCCGCTATTGAAATCCATGTCCAACCCAACTTTTCTTGTCAAGATGGCCAGGAGGACTACTCTAATCAGTACAAGGTAGATGTCTAGAAGGTGTTTAAATGTCTTCCAATTATAAGAAGACCGTTCAAAGAGCCAGAAGGTGGTAAAGGAAGCCGAGAAGGTTGGTGCCGTGGCAGTTTATACGTCGAGGAGGGTCAAGGTAGAACTTTGGAAGTTCACTAGAACTGCAACCCGGCGAAAGAGGATCTCGACAAGACGCTCATGGTTAAAGAGGCTCATGATAGGTTGGCCCAAGCACAGAATACCATTAAGGGGGCCAAATCAACTAAGCGAAAGACCCGTGTCGGCAAAATTCATGTTGGTATATCTATCAAGCGCGGTGTCAATGTTAATTTGTAGCAAAATAGTTGTTTCTTGATGATGCACTTTGTAGAATTCGCTTCCACTATATAGATCACCTTATTGGAGAGGGCGAAACATGTCATGCTTCAGAGTTTGGTGGTAAGCAGGTTAGGTTGTCGGACAATCTATAGTAGGAAATGAAAGAATGGATCCTAAACTCCTTGAGTAGTGGTAAGTCCCAAGCTTAAATCATATTTGACTATAAGTGTCAGGGACACGGAAGTAGCCAACAAGTAATTTGAGGTTAGAAGAGAGTTCAAGAAAAGAACGAACAAGAACTTGGATTAACAAGATGAGTACACGAACAACACCAAGAAATGCGTGTCGAGATTGAAGAACTCTTCAACCTTGATTCCTATATATACTCCTAGAACTACTACAAATAGAAACTTCTAGTGAAGCTTCTGGCGGTTGCCAATAGAAACTTTTTGAGAAGCTTCTAGAGGGTTGCCGATGGAAACTTCTAGAGAGCTTCCAAAGGTTGCTAACGGAAACTTCCAGAGAAGCTTCCAAAGGTTGTTGATGAAATCCTCTAGAAAGTTCTAGACGCTATGTCTCTAACATTACCCCCTCTTTTAACTTTGAGGTCTTCAAGAAGTGTTGTTGTTGCAAGTCAATACTAGCGTAAGAAGTTGAAAATATGTCACATAGGGTTGGCTATATACTCCAACTTCTATTCACGAGGCAAGTAGTTCATTGGCCCTTGTAGCCATTGGTAATGTCCTACACCTTTGACTTCCGACCACAGATGAACGTCGGTATCTTCATCGCGAAAATTCCGGCAAACACTCCTTTAGGAAGGCCATCGTAGGCAGGCTCTTGCTCAAATACGATCACTAGCAATTTGTTACTAGGTATGCGCCGTCGTCTGCGTGATACATGCGGCTCTCCGTCTCGGAATTGTCTTCGTGGGTTACTAGGTTGAGATGACATGACTGGTATGATATCTATCTCACCGCTGTCCGTAAGGTGGAAACTGATAAAGAGCAAGCTGTAGGCAGAGAAGAATGAATTTAAGCTTATACAGATTTATACTCGCGAGCCATCTCTTCATGATAGCCTTCCTCTCCTTCTCCGTCAGACTAAGGATTATGAGACTACAATGAAAAGGAACTCCTTTGAGAGGCTATTACTAAAATTGCTTAGGTTTCTGAGGATAACGGTGATGAGAAATACTAGGTGGCGGATTTTGCACTCTTCCACGAAAAGACGACTCACGATAAGGCTATAATAACGAGACATGAAAGATTGGGTGTACCTTCATAGTGGCCGGTAACTCTAGACGGTACGCCACTTGATTGATTTGCTAATGGATGGCAAATGGTTCCAATGTCTAGTAGTCCAACTTATTACATGACCGCTTTGTCTTGATATTCTGTCGAAGCAACCATACTTTATCTCCAACTTTGAAATTAGGTGCTTGATTTCAAAATTTATCAATGGACGCCTTGTAAGCCTCCTGGACAGTTTGTAGTTGAAGCTTCAACGTAGTTTGAAGCTCTCATAATTGCTTCACAAATCCTTCAATTGCCGTATGTTATTCGTTAACGGACTCAATACATCGAGCTTTGGATGGTATCGATAGTTAGAGAAGAATGGTGTTTTTTGAGTCGACGCATGAAGGGTGTTGTTATATGCAAACTTGGGTAGCGGTAGATATGCAGTCCAATCATCTTCCTGATAGTTGATGTTGCATCGTAAATATTGCTCCAAAACTTGATTCACTCGTTCCGTTTGACCGTTAGTTTGAGGATGAAAAGCCGAAGAAAGTTTGATATCCACCTTCAATATTTCAAAGTCTAGAGATCTCCAAAACTTTGAAATGAATTGGGTTCATCGATCCGACACAATATCATTGGCACAATAGTAGCACAAAGCCTAAATTGCTCTAGCTTCAACAATGTCATACACTATTGGTCAAATGTTGTTTTTTCAACCTTTGGCGCATGATATGATCTCCTAGATAATGCATTGAATAGCTCTTGCTGCTTTCCAAGCCAATAAGTGATAGCAAAGTCAAATCTGGATAGCGACATACTCTATCAAGCTTGACGACGGTTTAGAACTCAAGCCGACATGAAATACTCCAAATTCTTGTGATTCATATATACGATCACTAGATGTGCAGTTCCTTCCAAGAAGTGACGCCACTCTTGGAAATAATCCACTATAGTGAGAAGTTCTTTATCGTAGATCTTTTAGTTGATCTCGGCAACAAAGAACTTTTGAGAATAGAATGCTACTAGATGAAGCTTTTTGTCTGTACCCATCTACAAAAGTACAGCTCCCAAAGAAAAATTTGAAGCATTTGTCTCTAAATAGAAAGCCTTTGCAAAATTTGGATGTACCATGATTGGTGTTGTGGTAAATGCTATCTTAAGATCTTGAAATGCTTTTTCGGCTAGAGGTTCCCATTTGAGTTTGTCCTTGCGTGTCAATCGAGTGAGCAGGGCAACAACTTGAGGATAATTCTTGACGAAGATCCAATAGAAATTAACAAAACCAAGAAAACATTGTACGCCTCTAATTGTCTTAGGAACTTCCCATGACACAATTGCTTCCACCTTCTTGGGGTCCATCTTCAGGCCTTCATTGGTGGCTATAAGTCCTAAAAACTCCATCTCAGTTTGGTGAAATAAGCACTTCTCAAACTTGGCGTAAACTCCTTGCTCGCGCAATTTTTTAAGGACCAGACAAACGTGCTTCTTACGCTCTTCTTCGTTCTTAGAAAATACTAAAATATCATCCAAATAGATGACAACAAAATCGTAGAGGTGCTCCTCAAACGGAAAGTTGTATTCTATTCGTCCCCTTCCTTGATATGTACAAGGTTGTAAGCTCCCCTTAGGTCAATCCTTGTAAAGATCCTTGCATGTCCAAGTTGTTCTAGAAGACCATATATCAAGGGTAACAAATAACGATTCTTCTTTGTCACTTTGTTGAGACCTCAATAGTCTATGCACATTTGCAACGAGCCATCTTTCTTCTTTACAAACAAGATTGGTGCCTTAGGAGGCAACTTCGAGTGACGAATGAAGTTCTTGGTTAGATTCTCGTCAACGTAGCCGCTATTCCATCAACTCCGTTTGCGACAGATTCCACATTGGGCCAAAGGGTGGTTGTGCTCCTTCTTGTAAGTCCATGGCACGATCGTATGGTCGATGCTCTGGTAGCATGTTGGCATCCTTCTCTTCAAATACGTCTTGAAAATCCTTATATTGTTGCGATATACTGGCTGTCAAAGTCTTCTCTCCGCTAGTTCAAATTGCGTAAATGACAAATGGTGTGCCTTCCTTAAATGATCTTACAAACGTTCTTGCTCCAATAAATCAGGGTTTCTTGATTTGGGATCTTATAATAGGTTTGTTTTTGGAATGTCCTATGGAAAACGTGATCCTTTGCAATCTCCAATCTACGGATGGATTATGCGTTTCTAACCAAGAAAGACCAAGAATGACAGGGTTTGACGGGGTTCTAATAGTATTGAAAATAATAAAACTTCTATGGTCCTTAATTGTAACTTCTAGAGGTACTGATTTATAGGCGACTCTACCAAACAATAAAGGCCGTCGATCTATTACTTCTACATGAACGGGTTTAGATTTCCGTACTAGAGGAATCTTGTGACGTTTAACAAACTCTTCATCTAAAAAACAAGCAGATGCTCCTGAATCTAAGAACACTAAGGTTTTCAATTTTTAGGGCCAAAAGACAAAGGAATAGTAAAGCATCAGGCAGGCAGAGCAGAAAACGACAAACCAGGTTGTTGTTGCAATATTGAATTGTCCAGCCGCACGGTTGTATAGTAGCTAGGCATCTTTGTTTTACTACACTATCGCACTTCTGGTTTTAACGGCGCGTCGATTTTGTTTCTTGGGACAGTTTCCAACTTTGTGGCCTCTTTCACCACAATCCAAACATAGTCCTTCTTCTATACGTCGCTTTTTTTCTTCCACAATAAGGGATTTCACCCAGACCACGTCAATTTGCATGTCTTCTGCCTCTAAATGTGAACCTAGGTTGCTTGCCAACAAAGTGGGGTTGTGGCTAGTTGTATATTGTCTTGAGCGTTGATCTTAGCGACGTTGAAACATGCAATTATCGCACTTCACAGCTTGACTAATGGCTTCGTTGAGCGATCTTGGATTAGAAAGAGAACACCATATTCGTTATATTGGGAAATTTCCATGACTTTGAAGATATATGATCTTTGAAGTATCTATATATATAGACATTTGTAGGTGCAGAGCATAAAAACAATGCACCAAGAATACTATATTTCATTCCATGGATGGACTAAATTAGCCAAATGTCCAAAAAATGTAATAGTAAAGAAAGCATATACCATTAATTCAAGCCATATTTAAAACTTTATGAAAAAAAGTTACACAAAACACCCATTTACCCTGAGGCAAAACACAATCCTCCTATCACTAATCAAATGGTCTAGGGAGTTCCTCCATAAGCCTCTATACGCGTCTTCAAAAGAGCCCTCTGACGTTGCCTAGTCCATGATGGACCATTCTCTTGCATTAACGGACTCTCTAGAAGACGCTGCAAACCCCGCCTACGCACCACGTCAGTGTTTGATTTGGGCAGCGAGTGTCGACGGGTGGAAGCGGAAGGAGAGCATTTGTTTCTAACAGCATTTCCTAAGAGAATACGGGGATGGAGACATTTACCAGATGGGTCCTGCACAATAGGCGCCACATATAATCCAAACAAATACAGTTTAGGTCGAATACTCCTACAAGGCACACATAAAAACTGTATAATTAAGATCCATCCTAGTGCACTTTAGCTCGAATGGAGCTAAAATGCTAAAGGGAAAATTCACAGAGTTTATTTGACATCCAACGAGATCAACCGAAAAAAAAACTACATGAGTGCAATGAAGCTTAACAAAAAACCAAGATTGTCTAGGCAAGAACGACTCAATAGTGCAATAAGTTGGAGGCTAGCATAACACGCACCGTGAGCGAGCGTTGGGAAGTAGCATCCCATAAATCGTCATAGAGTATACGCTTTACCGGAGTACAACTATACGGATTTAGACGCGGAGACCCTGGAGCTGAGCGAGGCCACTGAGGCGAAGGTGAGTTGTCCCTTTCATGAATTGGCTCGCGCGCAATAGGGCTTTCAACAACTCCGTCGTCCACTGCCATGGTCGAATAATCCATGATAAACTGCGCAGTTGCAGCAGAATGCAACAATAGCCCTTTACTCCGAAGGGAAATGGCGAACTCCTCCGGGCCCAGCAAGGAATCCACTGACGCCCAACAATCACAATCCTGTAGAAAGTTCAACCAAAGTGACGCTCACATACCTCAGAACAATTGACGAAAATTCCAATCATTCAAAACAGCACGATATCCCAATAGCAGTAGGTGTCCATTATGGAAAACAAAACAAAGCGGCAAAACATCTTGGTTTCATTAATCAAAAAAATATATACACAAAAAATGGTCCGACAAAATTTACAAAATGGCGTTGCACTCAACCGATACAGTTTAGCTCTATCCGACCTAAAGTGTAATAAGGATCTAAGCGTTTTCAATGGCACTAAGAGCGGAGATTCTGATAGGCTTGGATTGCGTTCCTGATACTCGTAGACTGACCACACGTCTTCTGATCATTATAGAACATCTCCCGGCCCGAGGGATGTTCAGCCCGGTACTGCGCTAGGCCACCTGGAAACAGATGAAGGTCAGAGAGATATGGCAGCAATTCCTCCAGCAGTACAGAATCATCTCTCGCACCGTCATGTTTGTGCGACCATGATGGAAGAAGAAGAACGTTCTCCGGCAAATTGAGCATATGCTTAATCGGGTTGTCGTCAATGACAAACGTATTCGCTGGAGTATACTCACGACCCAACCTATTGAAAAGATGGTTCGATAACGTCTTCAAGAAGATGTCCTTCTGAGTGCCAAATTCCTTCATGTAGATTGTTCTGGTACCGACTCTATGCTCGGGAATCCTATCGCAACTCTCTTGACCAAAGATCCTGAGAGGGTACGAAGAACTATGCTGAAAAAGATATTTACATATCTGACGAGTTGTGGATTCCATCATCGAACTCCAGATCGTGATGGTGGCAATCTTAGACAACTTCGTGAGGAACTCAACACAACTAGGACGCACTCGGACTAGTTTAGGGCCTACTTCGACCGGCTACGAAGCCGAGTGAATGGACGAGTCAGAGTTCCTGGACCCCCTTGCCTGCCAAGTAGGCTCACACGTGCATAGAATCCCATTGAGGTCCAGCACAACATTCAACGACCTGCCCTCGAAATCTGATAGGAATCTAGGTATATCTTCTAGATTATTGGCACCACTTATTGATGCCTCGCAGACCTCGTTTGGGAACCTCAGGAGAACGAACAATATTACGAAAGACTCATTAACAACGATGGATCAACAAAATGTTGACCGAAAGAGGCAAACGGTTTAGGGAGACGTCATTGGAGGGGAGAGTGGAGTGAAAAATGTTAGAAGAGTACCTCAAGAACTTCATCGTCTTGTTGCACTTCGTCTCGGACCCCCATCGATCCCAACGAACCCTGCATGGTGTCAAGGGGTTCCGAGAGCCCCACAACCATTTGGGGGCACGGTTCAGAGACAAGAAGAGGTGGCTCCGGGACAGCAGAATCATGATTGATCTCGTCTACGAGCACGACTGAAGCTTGGACGACCTCTTCTACGAATGGGATTGCAGTTTGGACGACCTCATCAATGACTAGGCGAACGATCGCGTCATCACCGAAACTTAGATCTGAAACAATTCAACAATTCAATTCAACTAATCAGCTGATGCGCACATAGGACAGTGATACAAGTCAAAGTCGTCAGATGTCAAGCAGTTTAGCTCGAGTCAAGCTGAAGTGCTTGCTGAGCACTGTAATATTATAAAAAATTACTGGAGTACAAAATTGGACATTTACAAAATGTTCTGCCTCTATACACTCGCAACTACGTTACACTAACCTGACAATGAGCTGGGGAAATCAACGATAGATATGTCCCGAGCGGGCGACTCCGGAGGGGAAGAGGGGCGGACCAACGGGGATGGGGGAACAAGAAGCGATTGACCCCCAATGGAGACAGGGGAGGAACCCGCCGGAGACGGCAGCAGCGAATTGCCGGGCAGACTCTCAGACCTGCCTTCTTCTAAGGGCGGAGGTTGGGGGAATGCAGCATGAACTGCGGGTGGTGTCGTGGCGGCAGCAGGCAAATTGGCCGACATGAATCTCTGCATCATGAGCATCATGTCGGCATGCCTCTGGTGTTGGTCCCTCTTCATCTCTTCGTCACGCCTCCGCTGCAGATCCCTGAGCTCCTGATCTCGCTCCGCCAGCCGCTGCTCCATCAACCTCAGTCGGGTGGCCTCTTCCTTGAGCTTCTTCTCGAGGGAGATCAACCTGCTGTCATCCTGTGCGCTGCTCGCCATAGCCAACGGAGAGCGTCCGCTCGCGCTGGCGACCTTCCTCTTCTTGGCCGCGGGACGAGCGGATGACCCGCCTAAGGTGGGAGCTGAATGAGGCCTGTTGGAAATATCCAGCCAATCCAACTCCGGGAAGTTGAGCCGCTGCCTCGAGGAATCGATTGTGTCTCCCGCTTCAGATTGAGAGACACTCTGAAACTTTGGCGGAGTGGCGTCAACGAAGTCGTCATGAGACTCATCATTCGAAGTAGCTGTACTCGAGCTCGGGCAAGCAACTAGAGCGCTCGAGTCCTCATCTTCCTCCTTGTCGCCGAGGTGAATAATTGCCTTTCCCTTTCCCTTGCCAACTGCCGTGCCAAGCTCGGGGAAGATCTCCGCGTTGACGTGATACGAACCAATAATAAAATCGGCCCGATCCAACGTCAACGCGACCTCCATGGCGTCGTCGTGCTCCTGCTCATTGGTGTCGTGGGATATGCAGAATGCCTCCAGATCCAACATCTACACACCAATGGGTTGAACGAGTTACACTTTGAGTTGAATCGAACTAAAGTGAACACAAAGCAACACTACTACTTAAACTCAGCTATTTTAACATGAAAGGATACGACGCGATTAAATACAGCTAGAAAATTATATCAGTATAAGCCGACACTTTAGCTCGACTCGAGCTAAAGTGCCACGCTACTAAAGCGTTCGCGTCAACCTATTTGAAACAATCCATGCACATACAGAGAGAGGTATCAACAGTTTAGCTCGACTCGAGCTAAACTGCACGGAAACTTACCACACTTGCAATGAGCAGTTTCGTCCCGCCAAACAGTTGGACAACTGCCTCCCCCTTCTTGCAGAATAGTTCCAGGACCTTGATGAAGAACTCCATCCTGAGCTTGTTCATGTTCATTGAGTACGCCAGCTCGTTGTACTTGCGAAGCTTGGTGTGCAATACATGCTCCGGAGCTGCGTAGGTCTTCTTCACGGTAGGGATCTGCGTGAGTTCTTTCTTGAAGAGAAAGAAGAGGCAAACATGGTCCAAAGCGTTGTTGCTCTTCGGCGCGAATCCTCCCAAGCGCTCGTTCTCGGAGGGAAGATACTTTGAGTGCAGCACATCGTACGCATGGCACAACGACGGGCCCTCAGCAAACGCTGTCACTTGAGGGGTGACTGCTCGCCGCCGCAAATAAAGAGCCAGGCTGGAAGATCGGTGAGGGGAGGCTGCCCTTTCGATGCAAACATGGTCATGAACTCGTCGAAGAAGGGCCTCTCCAACGACGACGTTGCCTTCCCAAAGAAACCAGGGATGTTCCGGAAGTCAATAATGCCGAGCTTCACGTTGCATCCCAGGTTGCGCCACAAATCCAAAGGCCACGTCCCGAGCGAATTCATCGCCGCCTTGTATGAACGAAAGTGTAGGGCTCCCTAAGGTCGAACGAACCGCGACCGCACATCGATGAAGACTCTGAAGAACTCCTTAGCGTACCGAGAGAGATCTTCACATTTGCAGTTGCGAAACTGCGTCTGTCTCGAGTCCTTGTAGTACGAATCCGGTGGACCCCAATCCAGAAGGGCACTCTTTGAGGCCTTGCCGACGTTTTAGTTCTTCTTAAACATCCGCCAGTTGGAACGCTTGTACGCTCCAGAGCTGTTAAAGAAGGCCAGCTCCGTCCTGATCAACTCAAGCTCCATCCGAGCGACCTCCTTCCTCTTCCTCCAATCCACCCAATCCCGGGCAGTGTAGCAATCCTCCAGCACAGAAGTCGGTTGCTTTATAACCACCTTAGGGTAGGACAGTATTCGAGATGGCCCTGACCGATTGAGAATGTGCTTGCACATTTTCGCGTGATCGTCTTCGGTCATGTTGTCGAGAAACTTGAAGAACTTGTGCGTCAGAACCCCATCCTTCTCAGGCACCCAAGACTTGACGTCCTTGAACTTTGCCATGGGCGTCGAAGTCGAATCATGAGAGCAGAAATATATGCATATCCAGTGGGGTCCAACAACTGCAAGTTAGCTCGAGTCGAGCTAACTTGCAACCTTAGAGTATACAATGCAAGCGATTTCAGTCTCCATAAAACATATTACAGATATTGAGCAACCATGCACTTTAGCTCGAGTCGAACTAAAGTGCATGACCTTGGTTATGATATATTACCTCAAACTTCTTGTCGTTTGCAATCTCCACTACCGTTCTCCGACCTGACTTGTGAGACCCGCGAACGCCTATGGCGGAGAGCTTCGGCATTGGTCTCCCAGCTTGGATCCACAAAGCATGGGAGCCGAGGATATTTGTTGCCCATGTTGGCTTGAACCGGACCAAGTGATTCACGCGATTATAATTAGCGGATATCTTCTTCAGCTTCTCCGGATCCTGCGTCCAGACAATGTAACACTGCCATGTTCGGAAGTGCCTTCTCATCACCTCTGGGACTTTGCCGTTTATCATCTCTTTTGACGCAACAACGCTGTGCTGGCCGTTGATGATGTAGTAGTCGTAGTCGCTAAGCTCCTCAATAGTCGTCGGCATAGCGTCGAGCTTCGGCATGACGTACAAAGTCTGCTTCTGCGTCTTATCTGGCATTTGGAGGTAGTAATGCTTCAACTCCTCCATGCCCCGAGGCTCGAATGCACGGATCGTCTACTCCGGCGGTGCATTATGCAACCTCATTACGTCAAGCTCGATCTTCATCTCTCTGTCTCCTTTGAAGAAGCAGCTCTGACACTCCGTCTAGAATTTTTGGTAAATCTGTTGGACGTTGTTGTAGTCGATTGTCTCTCCGAACCCGAGCGCCTGAGGGAGCACCGAGAGTGCAGAGGCCATCGAATTGGCTAACTCCTCCTGCGATACAAGCTTCGTCTTCTTTCTCGAAGAGGTCTCAGGCTTCTTGGCAGCTGAACGCTTCTTGACGGGAGAAGCAGACAGCGTGTTGCGCAGCGTGCTTCGACTTGTTCTTGCACCTGGTGTACTAACCGGAACCGACGCTTGACTCATATCCTGACTACCGGTCATGGCCCCCGAAACCATTGAAATTTCTATTGGGCGTCTTGCCGCTATACTTTTGGCCTTATCTAGAGCGGCAAAGGTACTCATTCTAGATAGAATGACGCGCAGTTTATTAGCTACAGCCTTAGCTTTCAGCGGCTATCCGCTACTAGTCTCCCATTTCTTTAGAGAGATCTCATGCTCGACCTGAGTCACTATTTCCTCAAATTTGGACGACCTAAGAGAATCGACTAAATCCTGGATACAAAAAGGTGAGGAAACATTGTTCACTACAATAGTGAACATATAAGGCTCAACAGACTCAGTGGTTGTTACACACGACAACTTAACGTGTTCGTTATCTTCGTGGACTACATGAGTAATTTTAGTTGTAAAGTCGGTGTGCTGGGTTCAGCGATATCACCAGCGAAGGTCTCACCAAACACTAGATTATCCGCGTAGGTGGCCCACAGAAGCATCCACTTCAGTGTCATCGATGGGTCCTTGAGCTCCAAGCAATCCAAGTGGTTGTTGTCGTCTCCATCATCATCATCAATGTCGACGGGCTTTGGCTGGAAGAAATGCTGCAGCTGAGTCACCATCCTGTCCCTTTCAGATCTGCACACACACGAAACAGAGCACAAATATTAGATTGCTTAATGGATCATCCAATTAGGACGGCGAGGTTACACTTTAGCTTGACTCGAGCTAAAGTGTAACCAAATACAAGTATGTGAATAATACTCTGCAACAGAATCTAGCCAATTGGAACATTTTCTTAGACCCTTTCAATCAATTCAGAATACTTCTCGTTCAAATCCCAAAACCGTGGAAAAGCTTACGAACCGATCCAATCACTCACGAACCTCACTCTTAGAGGTTCGCAAGTGGTTGGATCGGGACTGAAGCTCATGCACGATTTATGAGAGGTGAACGAGTAGTAGACATGAATTGAGAAACTACACTATTACACGTCTGTAACATTGTTGTCGTCAAGCATTAGCTTTGACTTTAGCTCGATTCGACCTAAAGTGTTATAACATAGAATGTATATCAAAATAGCTCTAAAACATTTAAAATTCCTTTAGAAGTCTTTCCTAGATCTGTAAATTCAATTGGCTACTTCTCGTTTAACACTCAGAACTGTGGAAGAGCTTCAGTTCCGCTTCAATCACTCACGAACCTCACTCTTCGAGGTTCTCAAGTGGTTGGAGCGGGACTGAAGCTCTTGCACACTTGTGAAAGGTGAACAAGAAGTGGACATGAGTTGGGTCATCGATATCATAGGTAGACTTTTGTTTGAATGTTTTTAGGTCCGAAAGTAGTTGTGTATTAGTTGTAATTAAGGTCATTTGTGTTACACTTTAGCTCGGTTCGAGGTAAAGTGTGTTGGCTCTATTGATTCTAAAGCCAATCTTGATTAAGTAATTTGGGTTTGAGAGCTGTGAATATTTACTAAGCTTGATCCGGGCTTTAGCGTGACCATAGACGCATTCTATTGGTCATACTTTAGCTCGAGTCGAGCTAAAGTGCAGACAAAGAAGCACTGTTCCTGTACATTTCAGTACTACTTGAGCTGAAGTGTACTGGAATAGTGCATCTT
This sequence comes from Bryoerythrophyllum caledonicum, assembly GCA_963971425.1. Taxonomy (NCBI): domain Eukaryota; kingdom Viridiplantae; phylum Streptophyta; class Bryopsida; order Pottiales; family Pottiaceae; genus Bryoerythrophyllum; species Bryoerythrophyllum caledonicum. Next base: position 46,989,665 of record OZ020514.1, read on the forward strand.
TGTCTGCAGTTTAGCTCGACTCGAGCTAAAGTGTGGCCAACATAGCGGATTATTGGTCGCACTTTAGCTCGAGTCGAGCTAAAGTGGGGCCAACAGTGTGCTCTATTGGCCACACTTCAACTGAGTGAAAGTTGGAACTAATAATAGCCTCCCATTTTATGATATTTTAGGCGAAGGGTTAACGGCTCCTGGGTGACAATATATATTTTATCTTTCAGCCATTGATAATGAAATGTTATCCCAGTACTTCTCTGCTGTAACTAGACTTCCTGCAAAAACAATAACAAACCCACACACACAGTCAATCAACTAATCACTCTATCCCAAAACCAAAAAACTACAACATGCAGACGGAAAATTCAACCACAGAGAAGCAATCACAATGCAGAACCACTGTAAACCAAATACATTAAGCAGTACATTGAAAATTCAACACAGTGACGTTTCAACACATTCAACATTCTACACATCGAAATCAACACATTCAACAGAAAGCAGCACATTCACAAAGCAAAGTACAAAGTAGCACATTGAATCCAAATTTTTTAGATAAAACCGAAGTAGTATCAACACTATGACAGAAATTAGCACCAATTCCACAAAACAACAATCAAGACACGCACTCCCAATACAAATAGAAACTAACGAATTGAGACACATCAAATGCCTGAAGGAAAAGAACATAAAAACATACAATCACAGCAAACACCAAACAGAAAACACCATAATTTTAACAAACAGAATACCAGAAAACACGAAACAACAAACATAATTCACCAAACTAGCAAAATTACGAAACAATTGTAGAAGAACAAAATCTGTATACATACCTTTATGTGTCAAAAGTCTTCTTCAGCTTCTTGGTCTTCCTCCTCTTCGAAATTCACGTCAATCCTTCACAACATCAAGCATTTCTATCTCTACGTGCTTGAAACCTTACAGAATTCCAACTCTCACTTCCTACAAACTCTATCAGCAGAAAACCTAAGCCTAACGTTTCGGAGAACATGCGCAACAAACCCTAACAGAAACTCTTTCAACACTGCCGCTACAATCACAAACTCACGAGTACTCTACACGAACAACGCGCAACAAAAGCTGGAGCGCAACACGAACACGAGCATACCACGAACACGAGCGTGGCACGAGTAGAGCGCAAGCAAAACACGAACACAAAGAGGATGAGCAGACACAAAAAACAAGAGAAACACACACATGAACAAAAAAATGAGAGAGACACTACAAGAAAACCAGCCCAATGTGACTGGATGTGACTAAGCGCATATGACTGCGTAGTCACCTCAGTCATTGGTTTAGTCTAAAATCAGTCCTAAGAGGGTCCAGTCATGCACTAGTCATGTATGTAGTCATATTTTTGAGGACCTGGGTGGGAACGGCTACGGGAACGGGACATATGTACTCCTGCCCGGTTCCCAGAGTCATGCTTTGAGTGCTTACTATGTGTAGTCATAGTAATGTAGTCATATGGTAAGGGTAATTGGTTTATGTATGACTTATTGTAGTAAGAGAGTTGGTTTGGGTGACTACACGTAGTCATGTAGTAAATAATTTGACTAGTAGTAGTCATATATGTCAATCAGATGATTTTGAAGTCCTCTACTCGTTGGTTCAATAGGTGAGTGCTGTGAAATTGGAGTAGGTCCATAATCTCCACTTACATAATAACTTCCCTGTTTAACACTACTATGTTTGCGCGCCAACATTCTAGGATGTCATTTTAGGGCACCATTCAAGAAACACTTTTAAATACACCTTCAAAAATTAGTAACTAATTTGCAAGAGAGTCCAAAAATCATGATTCCACTTGCTCTATCTTCCTACTTGCTCTATCTTCCCACTTGCTTTCCAGATGCACGAAATTGCCTTGTAGGCTTAATAAAAATAGAATCACACTTGAATCTACCATGCAGGTTGATATGCTCTGTGACTGCCTCCAGTCACATGCACCAAAGAGCTAACTATTGAACACGTTATGTGTTCAAGGATTCTCACTCCTTACCGTCACATGAACCAAAATCATGACTAACCTTGGTCAACAGAAAGCATTGGATTGAGTGTTTTAGTGCACAGTCCTACTGAATTTCTAAGAGTATGCGTTTCATAAATGATCACCTCGTCCAGACTGAAAACAACACTCATGTTTCCAAGCTCTTTAGGTGTCGTTCCAGTTAAGTCAGGTATCAACCAACTCCCTGCAGTGCCCAACAAAGAGAAATTTACATCAGAAGCAAAAATCTCAAATGCTAACATTCAAATCTTGCAAGAGGAAGCTTCTCTACAGCACTGGTGCTGAAATTCTATTCTATAGGGTACCTCTCATTGAGAATGATGTTCTGTTAATCAAAAGCTTCCTTCAGGTTGTGATTGGCCAAAAAGCCCGCCTTTGGAATCCGCCTTTGCCTCTGGAAATGGATACCGTCACCTGCAGCCTTGGTGTAAAACAACAACATCAAGTAAGCCCTTAAGGACCTGGGACTAATTCAAAACTCATAAATCTATCACATTCTAAACCATAATGGATCAAGGAAACCGTACAAGCAATCCACGTACAGGCGTTTTAGCGTAGTGGTGCTACTCTCTATCAAACTCGCATTAACCCCTAAAGTGGAAAGCCCTCAAAACTGCCAAAAACCCTCAAAGCTGCCCTCTTTCATTGCAAGGTGAAAATTTTTAACTTTTGTCAAATTTTCGAGTATGTAACCGTAAGATCTAGTACCTAACTTGTACTTGTACATGAATGTTGAATCTTAGATTCAAATTCCTCTCTATTTGTGAGATCGTAATGTTCAAAGTTGAAAAAAAAGATTTTTTTCTTGTTGTAGAATGGAAAACTAATGTTTTGGGGGCCAAAAAACCAATTTTGAAAGGAAATTTGACATAAGGCTCTTCAAATTCTTGTTCCTATGTCAGTAAGGAATATGTCCATATAATTTTTACCCTCATAGGACCTATAAAACCTAAAGAAATGCTTAATTTTTCACATGGAGGTATGCTGAAATACAAATACAAATGCCCATTTTCAACAATTAAAAAGGCATGCAAAATTATCGGATTGAAAATCCAAACGGTGAGATCATGCTTTACTACCTCTTTTACATGTACGAAAAACAAAATTCGAAAAAGAGTAAAATCTCAATTTTTGGTGAATTTTTGAAGTTACTGCGATCTAATTGATTTTGGGCAGATTTTGAGAATAAATGAGCATATACCGCAGTTTTGGGCAGATTTCAGCATGCCCTAACAGTGTTTTCAAACTTTGACCGTGAATATCTCCTAAAGTATGTGGAATTTTGAAGCATGAATGGTGTCATTTTAAAGGTATGGGAAAACTCTACAACCTTCTGGTCGATTTCGACTTTCGGGGTTAAGTTTCCGAATTGACGGTGGCGGCGGAATCGTAGCCCAGAAACTTCAAAATCGGCAGGAGAACTTGCGCAAGAACTCCCTCAAGCTACACGAGCTCGGAGTCCCGCTACTGGCAGCATCTTTGAGAGAGTCGACAACCACTGAAGCGGGGGAGGAGAGGGGAAGACCGCGACGAAGAGCACTCGTAGCGCCGGCGCCAGCAGCCTCGAAAACTGCCCCGGGTACGAAACCCTAAACCCTAACTCTGTCCATTGTATGCACTGGCCGTTGACGATTGGTTAGCGTACCTCCCCCCTCGCAATCGCGTACAAAACCCTACAGCCATCCGACCTGCAGCCATTCCAGGTGCTTCGCAATTGCGGTCCTCCTAACCTCCGCAATTTGTTCTGACTTCTTGATTGCTTGAACTCTAGCGACGGTGGGGAACTGGTGCGTCGGAGTTCGCGACTTAAACAACCACCACCAAAAGCTGGAAGGTCACGCAAGCGGGGGAAGAAGCAGAAAGACGCGCTCTGCAAGGAATCAAAGGAAACCGTGAGGAGCGTGAAGAGCAGCTCCGACGAGTGGCACAACGAAGAGGAGAAAACGGAGAGCACTGACATCGAGAATGATGACGAGCGTGGCAATGGCGATGATGAGGTCTCGCCAGTAGGAGTGCAAAAGCCCCATCGAGGCAAGCAAAAATCTCAGGTGAGTGTACTAACTGAGTATTGGGATTTTTTAACATGTTGATGGGTGCACAATTTTCGCTTGCAAACATCAAACTACCTGGATTCGTTGGGATTTATGCTTCCATCAAAGTACCTTGAATCGGTGTTTGCTTGCCTTGCAACTCCAGTCATCTTTCAAAGCTCTGTGACTGCTCATAGTCACATGAACGAGATTTGTGACTACAAAACTAGTATGGAGCCCAACAAATCTATACCCTGCAGGTTTCCTTTGCTTCTTGCCTCGTTCCAGGACTGCTTCTCGCTCATCATGTTTACCCAGAACCTGGTGCTACCTGCTGCTAGCATGCACATTCTCTCATGTACAGAGCTGCCACCCCCGCGCCTTGTTTTACTGTACATTACTGATGTGTTGGAGATTACATTCTTCTTTTGAGGAGATGCCCATTTTTGTTAGTTCTCTAGTTTTGCATGTTACAAAATGGCAGTTTTCAATCTTCAACATCTCGCAAATGGTGAAGATCACGAACTGGTGTGTGTTTTATGATAGAGAATGCTCAATCTCAAATAGCATGAGATCGATAAATATCATGTGATCGATGCATTTGGGGGTAGTATGAGTAAGTTTAACATCACGAGAGAGTGCTAATGTAGAGGATACGTGGCTCATATTGTGTAGCTTGAAACTGTTGCAACATTTTCTTGAAACTGTAGCTCATCTTCTGTTTCCTTGCTTGAAACTGCAGTAACGATGCAATAAAGAAACTGAATTCATAGTAGGTGTTTGAATTTATGGCATGGATTTTGTGTTTGCTTGACTTGAAACTGCAGTCATGTTTCCAAGGTTTGTGACTTCTCTTAGTCACATGAACGAGAATTCTGACCACAAAACTAGTATGAAGCTCAAGTTTTTTGACTGATGTTGTTTTCTGCTTCTTGGCTTGTTACATAACTCCATTTCGTTCATATTGTTTGTGATTCATTTTTGTGGAACGTAGCCCTGTTCGTGATTAATTTTTTTGGAACTGTAGTCATTGTTGGAACTTCGAGACATCTTAAGTAGCATGTTTGCTTCATTATGCTTGAAATCGCATTGGGGTGATTGCCACATCGTCATGGTTGCCCAGAAACTGTAGTCATGTTTCGGAGGTCTATGACTGCTCGTAGTCACACGAACAACAATTCTAACTACTGAAATCGTATCATGCTCAAGATGTAAGACAGATGCTGGTTTCTGCTTCCAGCTCTTGTTACATGACTCCTTGTTGTTCTTACTGTTCGTGATGCATCATGCAGCACCTACAGATTCTCGTTGTCACCCCCAAGAAGGCAGCAAGTGAAAAGCGCAGCTCCAGCTCAGAGTCCACCGGCTCCGACACTTCACAAAAGGCAGATGACGTTCAGGAAAGTATCCTGGCACTACAGGTACGAATAGCATTTTGATGTGTGTTGTGCCTTGGTTCTTGCAACATTCAATGTGTCTAGGATTTTGTGATTGTTTGTAGTCATTGATATGGAACGAGTGACCAAGCTTTACTAGATGCAGTCATGAATCTAGAATACGTGATCAATATTAGTAATGTAGTTAGAAAATGTGACTTCTCACAGTCACCACTTTTGAATATATTACTATTCATAGTCATAGAATTTGAATAAGTGACTAGAATGGTAAAGAAGGTGTGGCATTGTTAAACGGAATCACAAACATTGCTCATGATTGAAAGCAATGACTGAGAGGATCCCTATTGACGTGTTGCCTCTGTACTTAATAGGGATTGCAGGGAGCAGGGGAGTGCGAATTGCAACCTGCAGATCCGAATAAGGCAGTGGAGATTCCTGCAATAGGTGATGTGAAGGACTCACAAACAACGGGAACTTTGAACAACCCTGCAGGAGGCACTCTAGATTGTGGTGCAGTGACCGTGGCAGAGGCAGGAGGATGTGCCGCAGTTGTATACTCAACTTGAAATTTGAGGGCTTCTAAGCCTGCAAAGGAGGACACTCGCACTGAGAAGAAAATTCGTTTGACAGAGGTTGAGAAGCTGAAGAAAGACCACGATGACACAAAGAAGCAAAGGGCAGTCCGGGGGAGCAAAGAGAAAGCTGAAAAGAGCAAGGAAGGCAACATTGAGAATTAGCAGAACGCGAAAGGGAAGAGGAAGAGAAACATGAACGCACAGGGGAGTGAACATGTATGTGTAGTCAACCTTGTATTTTCACATTTTTATTTCTAAAAGCACCAATTCAGTCCCAGTTGATCCCTGTTTTGTGTATTTTTTTACTTTTATAGGTTGTACAAGAAACCTCCGACCCCGAGTTGAAGAAGGGTGACCCTGTGAGACCGAAGAAAAATGTGAACGCACCAATGAGCTCAGCTGTAAGTGCCATGAGCTACATCTTGGAATGTTGTGTCGTTGTTCTGTACAAATTCAGTATGCCAAGTTTGTGACTGTTTTTAGTCATTCATATGGAACGAGTGACCATGCTTGACTAGAGACAGTCATGAAGTTGGAATATGTGACTGAGATTAGTAATGACGTTAGAATACGTGACTTCTCACAGTCATAGAATTTAAATAAGTGCCATGAGCCTTGGAGAAGTACATCTTTGTATCAAGGCAACAATTCAGTCCCAACTAATCCTTGTATTGTGTGTATTTTTTTTTAATATAGGCTGTACAAGAAGGGGAGGACCCGGAGTTCAAGAAGGGTGACCTTGTGAGACTCAATGGACTTGAAGAAGGGGAGGAGGATAAAGTTGTGGCATTCGGGAAAGTGCAGAATGTAGCTGGGGCTTCTCTACACGGGAAAACCATAATTGCAGGTACAGTGTCTGTAGAAGTGCTAAAAAGCCTAGATGACGACTACAGTTTATTTGACGACTACAGTCACCACCACAATACTATGTGTAGTGATAAAACCGTTGATGTGATCACTAATATCTCACTACAATTCGTCATAGCATTCAGAAGCTATTTCAATATTTGTGACTATGGATAGTCTAATAGAAGTGACTCCAAAGTGACTCCAATAGAGTCATATGGACCCAAGTCCCACTGCAGGTCCCGTTTTGAGGTCCTAAAACACTGTGGGAACGCAATATTGGGAACAAGAAGTGTCCGATATGACCCCCAGTCAGATTGTCCGAAGCGACTAAGTCAAAATGACTAGAAACAGTGCTAGTCACATTTTGGTTTATGCCCAACTGTAGTCATAAAACCTAGTCACATTGGGCTGGTTTTCTTGTAGTGAGAAGAAATGAAGTCGCGGCCCGATTCCAAACCCTGGACATCTTCGGCTTCGAACCCTAAGCCGTGAGGTCGGCTTCTATAGCCGCGGGGATACCCTCGAGATACCCTCGGGATACCCTCGGGATCACCGTGATACCCTCGGGATGCTCTCTCATATATCGGTCTAATACCCTCGGGTATTATGGTGGATGCACCATCTTTTTCAGAGTTTCTTTTTAAAAATAACTTTTTGATTTTTCTTTAAAAATTACTTTTCGATTTTAACAAAAAACAATTTGATTTCGTACATTTTGCCCATTTTCCATTTCATTTTTAACAAAAGTTAAAACTTCTCGTAACTTTAGTTTTATACGCGTTTTCAATTTCTCTACTTGTAAGTTTCCAAGACAATTCCTTCGAACCTAAAACACTACAAATTTGTAAATTCTGAGGCAATGATCGGTAGTCAAAGAAAGTATAATATTTCCAATTTCAAAAGTATGATCTCATTTAAGACTTATATATGCACATATTCTTTATTATACACAAACTTTGATTGCACAAACGTGAACAATTCATGTGTTTAGTGTTGAAAATAGGATTAAAGTGCTTGGTTTTCTTTCATGCTCTGACTGGATTAGCTGGCTTTCACTTCACAAAATTTCAATTATTGCATTACACAAGGTGTAAATTCATTACCATCGTTATGTATAAGTTCCTCCTACACCAGTTATTAGGTGTTGGAGAGGGGTGAAGCACATTTAAAATAGCTCTAACGATACGATTTAGAATTCTATTACTTTGAATTCCAGTTTTTCTTTTTTGTGAGTTTGATAATTTTTACTATGTGAATCGAACAGACTATTAGTATGTTAAGACCACATCTTGCAGTAGTATAAAGGTAAAATAAAAAGAGAAGATGCACACTTGAGCTCTATTGGAGCTAAAGTGTGCATATTCTCTTTTTAGTTCCCTACATTTAGTGATGGTGCACACTTTAGCTCTAATAGAGCTAAAGTGTGAATTTTTTCTTTTCATCTCACTTCATTTTGCTTTAGTATGTTAAGATTTAGTATATTTGCTTTTAGTGTATCGATACAAATAGTGTAGTTACAGCATCTCCACCTATGACAGGGAATTTTCCACGCCATCACGAGACGTGCCCAAGTTTGAGATAACGGGAGAGGGATTACCTTTTCCCTTCCGCGCCCGTCCTGGAATTGGCCACTCCAAGGGAACGCTAGCGCTCGCCGCTGTCGACGTAGTTGGCCCTTTTTTCTTTAGTTTTCTATTGTTTTTTTAATTCCCTCCTGTCATTACATGATTGGACACATTCTCCCGGACCCTCTGCCCCGGTGGAGATGCTCTTTTTCTAGTACACTATTTGTCAACAAGTTGGCAATTAGTTTTAGCCGTCATTGTCATTAAAATTATCCTTCATTTGTCCATCTACTGCAGTTCATTTTGTATTAGCCCTCCATCAAAACCCTACCCTAGCACACAAATTTGTTACTTCATAAATAGTGTTAGCTCAGAATCTTCTGCCATCCGGTCGCCATGCATTTATTCTTCTTGTCTCATCTTCAACCTCAAATTTTTATCGTCCTATTAGAGTGTTACTCGTGTCCTCCGGACACAACATTTTTTTGTGTTGATTCCCCATCTCCCCGTCCCCTAGCCCTTCCCCTCCAATCCATCGTCCCTTTGTCCTTGTCCCCTTGTCCACCGTCCCTGTCCCGGTCCTTGTCCTTGTCCCCGTCCCCGTCCTTGCCTTGTCCCCGTCCCCGTCCTCGTCCCATCCTTTAATCCAAAACCCTAACTTTTAGCTTTTCATCCAAAAGCTTTTTCATCTACGCATTCATCCATCGATGTGTTTTTCATCTACGCGTTCATCCATTGGCGCGCTCATTTCATCCTAAATTCTTTTATAGATATAGATTCACGACTATTCTCATTCTCTTGTCTTGCATTTCTTTTACATCATTTAGGACTATTTAATGAATATTTAATGTGTCATCATATCTTAAGCCAATAACTAATGACTACGTAATGAGTTTTTATAGAATATTTAATGTCTATTTGTATATCTATAATTTTTACGAACAGTTAAAGTATATTTAAATATTTTTTAATGATTCTTTAGAGTTTTAAAAGTATATTTTATGACAGTTTAATTAATATTTGTATATTTGTATAATTAAGGATTATTTATAGAATATTTAATGTATTGTTAATGAATAGTTTATGAATAGTTAATAAATTTCAATTATAAATTCAATGTGTATTCGCATATTCAATGAGTATTTAATGAATATTTACATAATATGTAATGCACATTGAATGCATATGTGATGGATATCGAATGAGTTTTGTTTTTGTATTTCTATATTTTCTGTATGTCCCTTCTCCAATATTCCTTTCTTTTCTCACTTTCGTTCCCGAAAGAATGTTCTTATTTTTCCAATCTTCTACTTGAAATCTCAATTTTCCTTCATATGTATATTTTACTTTGTCCAATTTTTGAGATTTTCCTTTTGCTTCATACCTACGTCCTATTATTCCCAAGCTCTTTCTTGCAAACTCTTGTTTTTCTACATGCACTCAACCCTTATTGACTTGAATGCTCAGGATGTAACCAAATCATTATTGAGGTTTCATACAGTAACTGTCCACAAGAAAAAAACTTTATGTTCCACTATTTACTAGGATTGACATTTACTGTAGTAGTTGACATTTAGTGTAATATAGTTTTGTCACCACACTTATTGTAAATTTTACAATTAGTGTATGGTTTCCTATTTAGTGTCCACTACACTAGAAGCCATCTTCTGTGTACTGGAGCTACATAGTGCAATTTTGCTTTCTAATTTACTCCATTTAGTGATGGTGCACAATTTAGCTCTAGTAGAGCTAAACTGTGCGTGTTTTCTTTTCAGTTCACTGCACCTAGTGATGAGGCACTGGAGCTAAAGTGTGTGCACACACTCCTTTTAGTTCATTGCACGTAGTAATGGGGCACACCTCTACTACAAACCAAGTTGATGTATGTGCAATGTGTATTTCCATTTCTTCAAACAATCATTTTGAACTCCGTACTTCTCTATATGGTTAAGTATTTCACAAGGTGAAATAAAAATCTTTTGAATTTTAAAAAGATTTTCAAATTATGTAGTCCTAAACCTCCAATAGTAATATTAAAAAGCAAAAAAATATGACGATCTCCTAGTCTTCAGTGGATATGAAATCTAAGTATTTCTCGTACCATAAATCCATAATATTTGACAATGTGTGAAAATGTATGAATTGGGATATAATCTTATTTTTCACTAGAAAAATAACTTGTTTTTCCACAATATCATTCGTTCTAATATTACTTCTATATATTGAAAATATCACATTCCATAGTGTGTCATAGCAAAAGGTTTTTAAGGTTGCACGACGTGCCGGCAATCAAGAAGTTCCACTTCTGGCTAGCCTAACTTTTATTGAAGACGTTCAATGAGAAAATATATTACTTAGAAATATGCCTCATGACTTCTATCATCCTTTTACAAAATTTTGAGAATTTGAAATATAATTTGCGACCACAAGAACCTGCTCATAAACTATTTATTCTTTTTTGCATGTATAAAATTTATAATTACTTACATTATGATCATTAAATTATGCTTGATGCACTGAGTGATACATTTTGTATTAGTTGTATTTTATATTTTGATTATCCTTTTTTTCTCATGAGGAGGTCATTCCACTTCTTGTTTAAATCTTTTAATATTGTTCCACTCTCTATGTTTTACAAATGACAAAGTCTTAAATTTCACGTCAAAACATGAAATAAATTGTGTATGGTCAAGAAATTCTCCATCTTCAATGTCATGTTAGAATGTCACACCCTAAACTCATGATAATACAATTTGAACTAAAGAATAAGATATTTTAATCCAACATTAGTTTGCGCACATTTTCGGTTTTTGAGTACTTAGTGGATAGTAACCAATTTCGATTCCAAATCCAGACCTTGGGGACACTTGGGATTCTTGCAAAAGAATAAACATTATAAATTGATCACAAAATAGTAACATTATACACTTTTTAAAAACCCCAAAGAAATGATGTCCAAAGCATTTTTGAATACATACTTTTTTGCTCAAAATACACGTGCACATACAATATGTTTTTTTGTTTTCTTTAATGTGCCTCGTTCGTTAAGGTCTTTGCTTTCAACTTTATCTATTTAGATTGTAATACAAATTCTTTCTATTCATCTCAATATCTTCTCTACATTTCCCTATACCTTAGTTGAATTGTCAACATCCGGAATATTCAAACTATTAGTAAATTGAAATGAAATATGATCACAAGGATAATACTTAAACCAAGGACCCTAAACCCTAAACCCTAACCCTAACCCTAAATCCTAAATCTAACCCTAAACCCTGCGCGCTACCCTAACCCTGAATCTCATAGTTATGTGTATATTTCTCGCATGTGCGAGTATATTCGAGGTTTGTACTCTTCCTTATTTTAGTCGACCGGGAAATAATAGATTCAGTTTCCCGTCGAGATTTAAAAATTTGCACTTTTTATGGGGCTGTGGAAAAAAAATTTCCCGCCAATTCTAAAGTCGTAGCCCGGAATGGAAACGGTTGTGTTACCGTAAGTGACCTCGCCAAACCTCCGCCAGTTTTCTCATTTTTTCATTCTCAATTTCGTTGATGTGCAAGGCTGGTAGGTGGGAGGCTTGGAGGTGGTACAATTGTGGGAGGTTGAGGAGTTCAACATCTATTGGTTGCGCACGGTTGAGCAGGGCGCTTGCACGAGGCGGCCACGCACCGGTTGTCTACTTCATAAGGTACACAATGTATACTGCTTGCATTATCCTTGCACTCTAGCATTTAGGATGTGAGAGTGATGCTTATTGCTCTACTTCCTCTAGCTACTGTAATTTTGAAGCGTCAGTGAGACTATCTCGATGACTAACGCAAAGATTTGGGCTCTAGTATACAGAAAGCCAGATCCAGTGGCTGAAGAGTATGTCTGTATGAAGCCCGAAAATGACGCCGAGAATCACGGAAGGACATTTTAGCTCGAATCGAGCTAAGCTGTCATTCCACAACACTAACGACATTTTAGCTCGACTCGAGCTAAACAATCTTACCTTATTTCCAACGATAGTTTACCTCGAGTCGAGCTAAACTGTCATTGGAAATAACGTAAGACAGTTTAGCTCGAGTCGAGGTAAACTGTCGTACTGTATTGTAAACGACAGTTTAGCTCGTCTCGAGCTAGACTGTTATATCATATTTTTACAACAATTTAGCTCGAGTCGAGCTAAACTGTCAAAACTAATTTACCATGTCAGTTTACCTCGAGTTGAGCTAATTTGTCAGACTGTCTATTATTCAACATTTCAGGTCAGGTCGGGCTAAAATATCAATTTCAAGGGTGTGATAATTTCATTTTCGCATTAAATGTGGTCCCACGAAATTACATTCTTGTTATGTAATACCATATGTGTTTACCTCGAATCGAGCTAAATTTTCCTATTCTACAATGTTGATTCAGATGAATGCAAGTTATTTTCAGACGCCTGAACTTACCTAGATTCGAGCTAAAATACCCACTTCACATGCTTCTTCATTGATGTCCAATCCTACAAGTTATTCTCCCATACTTATTGGAAGGATTATCTAATACTTATCTTATTGGAATGCGGGATGTCGTCTTCGGAGGACGACGATGTTCATGTTGATGCTCCCGTGAATCCAGACCTTCCTGAGGTTGATGTTATTCCTCGCCGTCTCTGGGTCGGGATGACTGTTTCGCTTTACAATGGTTCGGGTGTTCGCGTTGCGGAGGGGTTGGTTCGCAATGTCCGGTCTAGTGCAGTTCTTGGTTCCTCTGGTCGTCTTGGGGATTCAAATGTTGTAGTACAGGTGTCCAGTACTTTTGTTCTGGAGGAAGCTCCTGATGAATGGAGGTACTCGTTTAAGTCCTGGCCAATTCAACAAGTCTTCCTAAACGGTGTGAGTCTCTTTCATCATTGCCTTAGGGACGTTTACAATGTCTGGTTGGTTGAGCGTAACAGACCTCTAGGTGGGAGCTCCCATTCGTACGACAATTCGTCAAGGAATACACGTCCAACAGTGTCCAAGAATGTTGAATTCCTCATGATCCCTCATTCCATTAACGCAGTTGCGAGCAATAGTTGTTGCATTCAAAATTGTGTTCAACACTACCGTAGAGATAAAATAAAAGCCCTCCGGACGCGTTTGTACAATGAGACCATCGTGCAGTTCAGAAATCATATCAAACTCGACGTTCATTGACAGTTTCATAGAAACTCTGCGGGTAGGAAGGTTGTGACCCTAGAGGGTGTGGACGTTTGTGCCCATGCCTGGATGAAAATCATGGGTGTAAGTTCGAGTACTTTCTATCGGAATGCGAAGGACGCTGCCGCTGGTCATGCGGCTCAACACCATGGCAATACCGGTTTGCGTAAGCGTAGAGGTCATACGGTTGTAGCTACTGCCGCTCTTGGAGCCATCCTCAATAGACATGCAGACCACTTGCCTCACAAGTCTCGTGTTCTCCCATCTGGGGAGAAGGCTGTGGCAAAGGTCCTACCTGCAAGTTTTAAGTGGAAGGATCAGATACCGCTTCTTGATGATCATCTCGCTGATTGTGGATTGCCGCCAATCTCAACCTCAAGCTTGAGTAAGATTCGGCGAGTGAGCTTCCCTGAGTACTATGCCAAGAAAGGTGGAGACAACTTTGCCCGTTGTTCTACGTGTGACAAATACCAGGATCTGAAGTAGCTTACTCAACCGGGAACTCAAGCATCTCTGCTATGGCAAAAGAAGATGCAGGCTCACATCGATTCTGCTTTCGCACATCGGGACTTGTACTACCTGAACCGATTTCGATCAAAGTCGTCGCCTCAGGAGGTTCTTACCATCATGCATGATAAGATGGATCACTCAAAGACTGCCTCCCCGGTTTTTTCACATAAAACAAAGCACTTAGATGGGCTTATGAAGTTGCCTCTTGCAGTCACAGGCATGCTTGCCCATAGACATGTGGACCAGCGTTACGCCCATTACGGCCTTGATTTATACTCCCATGATGCCAAATACACGGTCGGGTCGTTCGCAAAACTATTGCGTGACCTGGAGGCGCCTCCGAAGTCATCGTCCCGGCAACTCTTTCTAGAATTTTGCTCTCATCCATTGTATACGGCGGTGTTACGGGGTGCAGAGATGTGTTTGGATCCATTAGCGCAGATTCCAGATATCCTTGTTCCTAGGAGACCTTTGCCACCAATATTGAACGTGCAAATGGACAATGCAGTTGGTGATAACAAAAATAGATTTGTTTTTTGTTTTTGGTCTCTCCTTGTTGCCAAACGCATCTTCCGTGAGGTTTATGTCAATTTCATGCTAGTTGGTCATACACATGATGATATAGATGCATTATTTGGACGTTGGAGTATGACACTGAGGAAGGAGAATTTTCCAACCATTCCGTTGCTCATGAGGTCGTTCATGAGAAATGAGAGTGTTCCCACAATCCCGCATCTCATCCAAGAGGTTCCTGACTTTAAGAAATTCATTGGGGATATGATTGCAGACGGTGATGAAGCTTTGCAGGGTCATACGAAGGCTCATCAATTCAAGTTTTATGTGGACTCAAGTGGTTGTCCAGTAATGAAGTATAAAATCCTTTGTCATGATGAGGATTGGCTTCCTAAGGGAGGAGAAGGTAGTGGCATCAAATTGTGGAAGGAGGATTCTGAAGGAAGGTCTTTATGGCCTCACGGAGAACCTGATGCATTGAAGCCTTATACGATGCGACATCTCCACGAGGTGGTGAAGGGACTTTCAGGATTCATCGATCACTAGGAACAATCATCGCGGGAGTCTGTTGAAGCCCGTTCGCGTTTTGAGCCGCTATCGTACTATTGGCGCGATGTTAGAGATGCTCTGACACTTCCAATGGATACGTCGATATCATTGGAAGACGGATTTTGGCCAACGACTCAAATTGCCCATGCCATTGAAGATGAGTTCTTAGCGGAGGGTGAGGTTCGCGAGGAGTTCCGTGAAGATGAGCATTTTGTTGGCCAGAGGCGCGATTGTCCACCTCCTTCTTTTAGAGTTGGTCGTGATTTTTTTTCTGGCTACTTTGTTGCATTGCGCCCTTGTGATGGAGACAAGCGCCCATTTTGGATTTCTCAAGCAATTTCAGATCCTAACTCTAACCCGGATATGCCAAACACCGTCCGTATCCAATTTCTCCGCCCTATATTGCACGATCGGGATGTTCTGAAGTTCTATAGAGATCGGGATACAGATTGCAACCTTCGCTGGACAATTGAAAAGGGGATAGCCATAACGTGGGAGCGTACCGATTCAATCTTGACAGCATGGAAACCTAGGTCTTAAAAGAAGGATGGAGGTCATGTGCAAGATTCAACTACAAAAATTCCGAAGGGGCAAGTAGCGATTATCAAGGCCTCCTTGGAAGCACTTGCCAGGTCCGAATCGTAATAGACTTAGATCAATGGACTTTGGATTATGATGCGTAATACTTCATGTGTATGGTTAGATCCTTTGGTGCTGAGATTATAGATAATATTTGTATTTGATTACTCTCTGTATGACTATATGTGATGCCAATGGTTGCTATGAAATATTCTCTCCATTGTTTTGCGTATCGGTGATAATTTGCAGTATGTTTATTTTCTTTTTAAAATAACAATGTGGTAAATTGCTTCTAATCTTGAAACCAGTAATACCAGTAATACTAGTAATTGCCTTCATGGTGAATGATAGAAAGTAAATGTTGGTTCACACTTTAGCTCTAGTGGAGCTAAAGTCTTAGCAAATCTTCTTGTTTAGTTCACTGCACTTAGTAATGGTGCGCACTTTAGGTCAAGTAGAGCTAAAGTGTGTGGAATTGTTGTTTTGAGTATATTGCACCTCTAAGTGATGGGGACACTTTAGTTCGAAGAGAGCTATCGTATGTGCAACTTTTTTTCCACTTCTGAACACCATCATTTGAAACTCGTTACATATTTTTTTAGCCAATGTATATTCCACACGGTAAAGTGAAATTCTTTTAAATAAAAAAAAGGCTCATCAGAATGTGTTTAGCAAATTCTCTTACATGTGGATATTTGTCCGTCATTCAGCTCACTTTTAGCTAACTTGGAGCATGGGGTTAATCCAGGTTAGTAGGATCGAGTGTAAAAATTTAGCTATTCATATTCAATAAACACATGTGGTATAAAAAAAGCATCGACTAATGTGTTCTTCTTTTCAATACTATAGTTAGACTCGTAATGTAATATTATTCGTAGTACTTATTTTTCTAGGGATTTTTGTAGTGAACATTACCTCCTAATTTAATGGAAACTCGTATCCCTCCATACTGTAGAGTTTAGATGTGCACTTTAGCTCTTATGATCTACATATGTTAATTTGGGAGTCTCTAAATCTCCCAAATTAACATATGTAGATGGTGTTAGAGACAATATAACGAATATGGTGTAGAATGTGTAATTAGTTTTTGTGTTCACATGCGGATTAGAATTGGTTAGTTTCAGAAGTTAGCAAGTTAGTTTTGTAGTTCAGTAGTAAGATTGGGAAGTTACGTGAAAAGTTGGTTAAGAAGCAAATGTGACGTTTGGAATCTGGAAGTTAGGTTCAGTTTTTGGATAAAGACTTTGCGGAAGATGGATTCGAGGCCAGACTGTGATAGTCGTAAGCTGGGGCAAGCTTGGTGCTACCTCTTTGTTTCTTTGGATTTTGTTATTTTCTTTTGTAGAATTGTGATTAAGATTAAGTATGAATGGAATTGGAGTTAAAGAACTGTGATTGTGTGATTGGAGATGAAGTTTATGAACATTGTGTGAGGATTGTGAAGATAGAAAAGTTAGAGAATGGAATTATGAAAGTGAAGAGATTGTAATCTCTGTGAAAGAATTGGTTGTTGAAAGTGATTACAGGAAGATAATCACGCATTATTGAGTATACTGTACTGTGATTACAGTGAAGAAAAGAGAAATTGACATGATTATGAGATCATGAAGGAAGAGAATTGGAAATGTTAGGTTTAGAGTGATGCAAGAGAGAGTGATTGAGTGATAGAAATTGTTAAGAGAAGTTAGGAAGCAAGAGTGTAAGCAATCGTGACAATAACATAGTGGCATTCATACAAACAATCTTTCCCCGCGAACAAATCCACCTATATTGATTTGGTGCTTTGGGTTTACTTCCAATCCAACCAAAACGATAACTACATTTTGGCGCCGCTGCCGGGGATGGATATTATTATGAAAAGTTAAGAATTGTTTAAAAGAAAATATAAATAAAAATATATTATAAGAATCGGTCTTCGGTTATAATTTTATGGAGTATAAATTGGCGTGTTATAGATTATGTATGGAAGAAATGAAGTATTATGAGTAGTGATAATGAAGACAAATTACAAAGAAGGAATCGACAGATTAAAGAAAGATACGATAGATTGTGCTCAAGGGAGTCGTTACGAAAATTAAGGGAAAGAACTCAACGAGAAAAACTTAGGAGAGTGACATCATTTTCGTGTTCGAGAAGTGGACGTAGTAAGAGTCCAGAAGGATTGGAAACAAGTGATAGTTCTTCAGACGAAGGTTTAAATAAAACCAGAAGTAAAGGAAGAGGAAGTATTTGAGTAGATATTGCAAGAAAACCAATAATACAACCAATGGCTGAAGCGGCACCTGAAGTCCCGATTGCGGTAGCAATGGGAGCAGTAGGAGATCGCACCACCAGTGTTGCACCATTGCCAACATTTAATGGCTGGCCAGGTTCAGATCCAGATCATCATTTGTCTCAATTTTTGACAGCTTGTGTAGCCAATAATGGAAGAACTGAGGATATATGGCTGAGATGGCTTCCTGCCACGTTAAAAGATACGGCATTTGAATGGTATAATCGTCAAACAGTTGGTCAATTTCCAAATTGGGAAGCTTTAAAAAACGCTTTTCTAATGCATTTTAGGCCAATTGGATTTGAAAATGGTCTTCGAGAAAGTTTAATGACAAGCAGAATGTTTTTAGGCGAACCAGTCCAGTCTTATTATGGGAGAGTTGCAGATATACTTCGCAAATGGCCGAATAATCAAATGCCGGAGTCATTTATATTGTCAATAATAACGAATGGTTTGAATCCACAGGAATTGAAAATGTTTGTAAAGTAGGCTCAACCAGCCACCGTAGGAGCATCTTTAGAACGTGCAAAGATTTGGAAAGAATGTCATTATGATCAATTGTTACCTGTAGGCCCTACGTTGATTCCCAATTCGGTGAATCTACAAGTACAAAGAGGAAATACATTAATAGGAAGTTATCCATGGGCTGTGAATGCGGCTCAAGGGGCTACCAATTTACAAAGAGTGATCAATGCAACGTCGTTGCAATCAGTACCGCCCACAGCAGTAGTACCGTATGCTTCGGCATTGACTTATCCCCCACATGAATTACCAATTTCAAATGCTGCACCAAATTCGAATGAGACGTTATTATTAAATCTTACAAAGAAAATGGAAGAATTGGTGGTTAATATGGCCAAAGAAAAAGAAAAACGGCAAAAGCCTACCAATACAAGACCCAATGTATGGTGTAATAATTGTAAGGGGCAGGGTCACTTTGATACGGAATGTCCGTCCCCTCGACAAACTGGAGTACAATGCAAGTGTTGCGGTGGAAAACATCCTACCGCTAAATGTTGGTATTTAAATGGTCAACCGCAATTTGGTGCTCAGACAATGATTCAACCGACTCAATGGGATGTTAATCAAGTGCAAACTGGAAATATGGGAAATTGGGACGGTAATCGTTCCAATCGACAAAATAGAGGTGGTGGAAATTTTCAAAATCCAAATTTTAACCCAAATTATGGACCCAATATGCAAAATTGTAGCAACAACCAACAAGGCAATTTCCAAGCTATGCCAAATCAACAGCACAATACAACATTTGTTGCGACTGGACAACCAGGATCTTTTACTGAAGCTACATGGAATCAGCCTAGTCGTTATATACCCGTTAAAACACCCAATATGCCAGGTGGTACACGAAGAAAGATAGTTCGTTGTTTTCGATGTCGGCAGTTGGGGCATTATGCCAGTGATTGCCCAAATCCAAAATTTGTAGAAGATTATGCACCAGTTTGCGGAAATTGTAAGCAATCTGGTCACCAATATTTCCAATGTAATGCTCCATTTAATTCCAATAACAGGGATCAGCAGGTACCAACTACAGTACAAATGGTGGAAGAGAACCCTAAAACTAATCAGGAATCACCAGTGCATAGAGTAGAAGTCGTCCAAGCCGTACTTACAAGGAATCAGCAGAAAAATATCGAATCCAATCCAATATTGGAGAAACCAATAGATGAAGATCAACCAATACCAATTCAGAATGGTGAATCCATTCCAGTAACAGGGGTGAATATTCATCCCAAACCAACTACTATATTGGGTCGATCACCAATTCTCGAAAAACCAATATTGTCCCAGTTGCCAAACCAATCTTATGTATTGAAAGAACCAATGTTACTGGTTTCGCCGAAACCAGTTAAGGAACCAAGTAGAAAGATCAATTTACCAATAATGGAAACCAAAATGGGAAAGAAGAAACGAGCATTGGGTATTACAACCAATCTGGAACCGTATGATATTTTAAAGGACTTAAGTACAATTCAACCTACAATTTCCATGAAACAATTGTTGGCAATTGCACCGGATTGTCGTACTACATTAAACTCGTCGTTAATTCGACGCCGATCTCGTAATAAGGAAATTAGAGAGGTCAGTTTGAATCCCGATCCAGGAGCTCCAACCATTGATGTTTCTATTGACGGTGTGTTAGTTCCAGGTGTACAAGTTGATGGTGGTTCTAGTGTAAATTTGATGAACGCTGATACAATGGATGAATTGGGTTTGGACCAATTGTTACCTACAACAGTAGTATTGCGAATGGCAGATTCCAGTCGAGTTAAACCTATGGGTACACTAAGGGGAATTGATACCGTTATTGCCGGCATTACTTACAAAATTGATTACATTGTATTCAGAGTGCAAAGTTCCATATTGTCTTATCCAGTTCTGTTGGGGAGGCCATGGTTATATCAAGCAAAAGCTCGTAATGATTGGGGTAGTGGCACATTAACAATTGGGGCCGGGAAAGATAAAATTGTACTTCAGATGTATCCAGTTCAATATCATGGGGAAACATAGGTTGCTAATTTTGAATTCACGTCCGACTGTGAAGATGAATCGTTAGAAGATATACTGGAAGATTTCAATTGCATCCATATTGATAAACCGGTCAGTGTAGAATGTAATCCCGTTAATTATCAATGCACCGGATTGGGTGAATATTTAGTTGATCCAGCTGCAAATGATGATTCTGATCATATGATTGTACAATGGATGAATCCCCATGAAGTTCATCAAGTAAGTGCTATGGAACCTGAACTGGAAAGTTCTAATTTGTCTGATTTTATGAAAGAATCGGATACCGAGCATAAGGTTATTCAAGAAGTTTTTAAAACTCCAAAGTGTCAATCCATGAATTTGGGTAATGAGATTGATCCCAAAAATATTCGAATTTATGATGGTATAACGGGTGAAGAAAAAGCAATTTGGCATTCCTATTTTATGAGGCATAAGTCAGCATTTGCCTGGTCTTATGCGGATTTAAAGGGTATTCCAGCCGAAGTCTGTGAACACCGAATTATATTGGAAGATAATGCTGTACCAGTTCGTCAAAGGCAACACCTACTTAATCCGAAATATTCGTTATTGGTTAAAGAAGAATTGGATAAGTTACTGAATGTGGGATTTATATACCCAGTACCCTATAGCGAATGGGTTTCACCAATTGTTATGGTTCCAAAGAAAAACGGGAAAATTCGTATTTGTCAAGACTTTCGGAAATTGAATGCGGCAACTAAGAAGGACTATTTTCCATTACCGTTTACAGATAGTATATTAGATGCTGTAGCTGGACATGAATGTTACTCGTTTTTAGATGGATTTTCCGGTTATAATCAGGTGAAAATTGCTAAAGAAGATCAATTGAAGACTACTTTTACAACGGATTGGGGAACGTTTGCGTACAAAGTAATGCCATTTGGACTTTGTAATGCACCTGCCACGTTTCAACGGGTGATGACACAAGCATTTCAAGAGTATTTGAGAATTTCTATGGAGATATTTTTAGATGATTTTTGTACATTTAGTACCAGAGCAAGACATTTGGAATGTTTGGGAAAGTGTTTAGAACAATGCGCAAAATATGGCATCTCTCTAAATACGGATAAATGTCAATTCGGGGTACCCTCTGGTAAATTATTGGGCCACATAGTTTCAACTACTGGTATTGCTACGGACCCTGATAAAGTTAAGCTTATATTGAATTTACCACAACCGGATACAGTAACGGGAGTCCGTGGTTTTGTTGGCCATGTTAGTTATTATCGGAGATTTATCCATTCATTTGCAGTTATCTGCCAGCCATTAACCAATCTTCTAAAGAAACCTCCAAACGATGGTACTAGTCCAATTTGGACTAAAGAATGTACAGTAGCTTTCGAAACGTTAAAACAAAAATTGGCCAGTGCACCAATTCTGGTGGCACTGTGCTGGAAAACCCCATTTCATGTTTATGTGGATGCGTCCAGTGTAGCTATTGGTTCTATTTTAAGCCAAAAAGATGTCAGGGGATTTGATCATCCAATTTACTATGCTAGTCGTCAATTGGTTGCCGCAGAACGCAATTACACTACGACTGAACCAGAAGCATTGGGAATGATTTATTCTGTACAAAAGTTTCGACATTATTTGCTTGGATATAAATTTGTATTTCATGTGGACCATGATGCTCTCAAGTATATGATTAATAAACCTCAGTTGAGTGGACGTATTGCGAGATGGATGTTGTTATTACAAGAATTTGATTTCACTATCAATGTACGCCCTGGGAAGGCTCATGCCAATGCAGATCATTTATCTCGTTTAACCAATGTATTGGGAAATGAACCAATTGACGATGCGTTACCTGATGCCCAATTATTTGCAGTGGATGTAATTTCTGAGGAATATAGTGAGTTGCTCCAGTATTTAACATTTCAAACGTTTCCTTCACATTTTACGGAGAAACTTAAACGCCGTCTTATTTTAAAGAGTGCACCATACACAATGATTGGCGAAGCTTTATATAAGCAAGGAAAGGATGGAATTTTACGCCGTTGTATTTATCAACATGAAGTTTGTACTATATTGGAAGGCTGTCACTTAGATAGCTGTGGTGGGCATTTTGCTGGAGACAGTACTGCACGGAAGGCTTTACAGGCTGGCTATTGGTGGCCAACATTATTCGCGGATGCATACCAATTTGTAAGACGCTGTGATCCATGTCAGAGAATTGGACGACCAACCGGTACTTCAGCCATGCCATTAGTACCAATTCTTGCCCAAGCACCGTTTGAAAAATGGGGTATTGATTTTGTGGGCCCAATTGCACCTGCTTCGCGGATTGGACAAAAACGTTATATATTGGTAGCCACTGATTATGTTACAAAATAGGCTGAAGCTTCTGCAACAAAGACTGATAATGCCAGTACGGTGGCTACATTTTTATATGAAAATATTATTACTCGTTTTGGATGTCCAAAGGAATTGGTTAGTGATCGTGGGACTCATTTTATAAATAGTACTATTGAAGCATTAACAGCAAAATATGAGATTAAACATCGAAAAACTACTCCGTATCATCCAAGAGCAAATGGACAAACCGAGAAGACCAACGGTATTCTATGCAAGATTTTAACGAAGACAATTTCAGGAGCGGGTACAGATTGGGATACCAAATTGTTTGCTGCTCTCTGGGCGTACCGTACTGCATTTAAAATTACTACCAATGCTACACCTTTTCAATTAGTTTATGGACAAGAAGCAATTTTACCAATAGAATTGGAAGTGCCCAGTTTACGAATCGCTATTGATAATCGATTAGGGGATTCCGAATCATTGGCACACCGGTTAATGAAATTAGAACAATTATATGAAATTCGTGCGAATGCTTTATTTACAATGGAAACTACTCAAAAGAGGCGAAAGCATTATTATGATAGTAAATTACGGCCAAAGTCTTTTATGCCCAATGATTTAGTATTACTTTATGATAGTCGTTTTAAAAATTTTCCAGGCAAATTTCAAGTTCGTTGGCATGGGCCATATCGCGTTATTGAAAGATTTCCCAATGGTTCAGTGCAATTGGAAGATTTTACGGGCACTAAATTTACTACTCGTATTAATGGCAATCGGTTACGGCTTTATAATACGTAGTCAGAATTGGACTTCAAATAATCATAGAACATTAAAAACCCGAGACGGGTTTAGTTAAAAAGGGCGGTAGGTCGTTTAGTTGTGATGATGGATTAGTACGTGTGAGGTGAGTGAAAGAAGTGGTAATGATGGCAATAGAGACAGTTAGGGTAATGTAAGCTGTCAAAGTTAATGGAGTAGGTCAGTTCATTATGAGGTATTGTGAGAGGGAAGAAGAAAGACCATTGTAGAAGCCAGAAGTGGGACTCTTGTAAACATTGTGAGTTTGCATGAATTGTAGTGTGTTGGAGTGTTTGAGAGAATCGTTGAGTGAGTAACTTGTCTTTGTGAGTAATGGCGATGGAGCGTAGCAAGAGACAGTCCAATAGGGAGGAGAGACAGCGCAATGTGAGGCGTAAGGAAGATCTGCCACCGTTAGAGTGTATTATTGTCACGAATATGGAGCCTATTCGGTTAGAGGTTTCTTGGTCGAAGGAGAAGCAGCAGTATTTTCGTGAGGCGCACATGCACGGTTTCATTCGGTTGTTGCAGAACTTGCCACCGATTGATGTAGATTTGTTAGCAAAGTACTTGAAGAATTACGATCTTGCGGATGGGTCGAGTGTAGTGAAGGGGAAGATTATTGGTATAGACGAGACAGTGCTTAACAAGGTGTTGTATCTTCCGTTGGGTGAGCTGCCGGTGTCTGGCGATTTGGAGTCGGATTTTGTACCTGGCAGTTACTTCAAGTCAGGAGAAAAGGCGTTCGAGAAGGGCCAAGGATGGAAGACAGGAGAAGCTCTTACGCCGGAGCTGGGTGAATGGATGCGCTTCGTGCAGAAGAGGTTGGCGCTGAACCGACACTCGACGTACATGGCAAAGAAGTTGCTGCTTTCGACGGTGGCGACGTTGGAAGGTATGGTGTTTAATTGGGCAGCGTATGTGGCGACAAGGATCCACGCGGAGCTGGAAGCGAAAAGGAAGATGGGGAAGGTGACGACGCTGCCGTGCGCCAACTATGTGAGCGAAGCCATCAAGTTCGGCCTGAGGCAGGAGGCGCTCAAGAAGAACGTGGAAGTGGTGGAGGTGCCGATCAAGGAGAAGAAGAAGCAACCAATTTCCGTACCAATTCCGTCTGTGGAAGCTGCACCAGGTATGGCAGAGTGTCGTAGGGCAGTAGGGAGTGAACAGCGTGATATTGGTCCCCAGTTGCAATTATTGGGTCGTCAATTGGGAAGCACGTCTACGGCAACCCCAGTTTCGGTAGAGCTGTATCAGAGAATTGGTCCATCAGGGAGTGAGCAGCAGACAGGAGGGTTGAAGGAAGTAATTTTAGCTCAGCTCACCCAGTTACAGATGACAGTGACCAAATTGGATAGTGAATCGAGATTGAAGAGAGAGTTAGAACTAAGGATGGGAGAGATTGAGGGGTATAAGGTTAGAATTGGAGAATTGGAGAGGACAGTGGCGGAAGATACTCTCAAGGGTGGGAGATTGGCAAGCACATTGAAGAAGAAGGAATCAGAATGGGCTGAGGAGCGCCAGACTCTCAAGGCCCTGGAGTTAATCAATGATGAAGAACGCAAGGCGCTCAAGGAGAAGTGGATGGAGGAGAAGCAAAAGGTGACCGATTTGGCGGTTGCAAGAGGAAAATCGGAGGCAGATTGGGAGGCATTGCGGGACCAGTTGCAGAAGGAGAACGAAGAATTGAAGACCAAGGTCAATTCTTTGGAGGGAGCTATGGTCTGTGCGGTTTCTTCGCAGGAATTGGTTCCCTTGACAACCAATTCCGAGCCAGTATCGACTCAGCACGCAGAATTGCAGAAGATATTGGAGGACAAGGAGAAGCAGATCACTCTTCTTGAAGCTCAGGTAAGAGTATTGGGTGAGCTGAATGAAGATCTGACAGAGCAGTTACAAGGTGACCAGTCGAACACCGATGCAGATGAAGGTGATGAAGAGGAGGAGGTCAGGACGCCGAAGGACAAGTCTGTGATTTCTGACAACGCCAATACACCAATTGAGGTTTAGAAATTGGTTTAGTGTTTGCGAGGGCGCTGCACAGTTAGAAGTGGGACAATGTAGAATGTGTAATTAGTTTTTGTGTTCACATGCGGATTAGAATTGGTTAGTTTCAGAAGTTAGCAAGTTAGTTTTGTAGTTCAGTAGTAAGATTGGGAAGTTACGTGAAAAGTTGGTTAAGAAGCAAATGTGACGTTTGGAATCTGGAAGTTAGGTTCAGTTTTTGGATAAAGACTTTGCGGAAGATGGATTCGAGGCCAGACTGTGATAGTCGTAAGCCGGGGCAAGCTTGGTGCTACCTCTTTGTTTCTTTGGATTTTGTTATTTTCTTTTGTAGAATTGTGATTAAGATTAAGTATGAATGGAATTGGAGTTAAAGAACTATGATTGTGTGATTGGAGATGAAGTTTATGAACATTGTGTGAGGATTGTGAAGATAGAAAAGTTAGAGAATGGAATTATGAAAGTGAAGAGATTGTAATCTCTGTGAAAGAATTGGTTGTTGAAAGTGATTACAGGAAGATAATCACGCATTATTGAGTATACTGTACTGTGATTACAGTGAAGAAAAGAGAAATTGACATGATTATGAGATCATGAAGGAAGAGAATTGGAAATGTTAGGTTTAGAGTGATGCAAGAGAGTGATTGAGTGATAGAAATTGTTAAGAGAAGTTAGGAAGCAAGAGTGTAAGCAATCGTGACAATAACATAGTGGCATTCATATAAACAATCTTTCCCCGCGAACGAATCCACCTATATTGATTTGGTGCTTTGGGTTTACTTCCAATCCAACCAAAACGATAACTACATGGTGTTAGAGATAATAGTAAATCTTTCATGTAGTCGCTTAAACCCCAAGAAAATTGACTCATCAATGTTTTTTTGTCCCAGTTGCTGTTGCATGCTAATTGCCTGAAATCTGATGCATAAACTGCTGCAAAACGTACTCCTTGTTGTAGCAACCGAATCTTTGTTGTAGCCTATTGAGCACTGTCATGTTTGCCAAACGCTTCCGCAAACGCCTCTAAAAAAGTTTCGAAGTTGTTCAAAAATGACAATCTTTTCTCAAACAAAGGAGCAAACCATGATAGAGCTTGCCCCAAAAGCAAAGTTTCAACTAGTCCAATACGTGACTCCTCCGTTGGATAGCGTTTGGGTTTTAAAGCTATTATCAACCAGATTTGATTGACAAAACCTTGAAACTTGAAGTGCGTACCATTGACCTTGTCTAGAAGGCTAACTCGGGGCTCCTTTTTGTGGTAAAACCGGCAGTTTATGTCAAACCAAAGGTAATGGTGCTCTTCTGGTGCAGAAGCTTGGGTCTCGTGAATCCGAAATTGTGCTATCTCGGATGCTCCATCGTTGTGAAGTCTTACAATGACTCCTTCAATCTCCGTAGTTTTTTGTGATAGCGTAGCAAGAGCATTCATAATGGAGTCCAACTTGGTCTCCGAACTTTCAACCACACTATTGTCTTGACCTTCAACCATTCTAAAAGAAGGACAGAAGTAACTCAACAAGAAGGAAATATTGGTAAGAGGAAGGTACTCCGCAACCTCTAAGACACCTTAGATCCTTAAGCAGAGGAGTAATCCACTCTCCAAGAAGGATAAGACTCCAATATTGTAAATAGATGAGATATTAGTTTAGAGGAGGGTAATTTGCAAACTCTAAAGTGCTAGAATACCTTCAGAAAGAGGGGTGATCCACATTCTTACAAGGACGAATTAGCTCTGATATTTGAGATGAGTTTGGTCTCGAAAAACTGCTAGGGACACGGAAATAGCCAACAAGTTATCTGAGGCTAAAAGGGAGTTTCAAGACAAGAACTAACAAGAACTTGGATTAACAAAATGAGTACATGAACAACACCAAGAAAGGTGAGCTAGAACTCCAAGAAGTGCGTTGTCAAGACTGAAGACTCTTCAGCCAAGACTCCCATATATACTCCTAGATTTTTTACCAACGAAAACTTCAGAGAAGCTTGCAAAGGTTGCTAACGGAAACTTCCAAAGAAGATTCCAACAAAAACTTCTAGAAGGTTCTAAGACATATTCCTAGAAGGTTCTACAAACTTGCTACAAGGTTCTTGAGGCTATGTCCCTAACACTAGGTAGGAATGAGACTACTAATTTAGCTTGAGTCGATCTAAGCTGTAGTGTTAAAATGATGCTAATAGTATAGCTTGATTTGAGCAAAACTTCTGTAACGCCATATTCATTAAAATGAGACATTTTAGAGTCTCATTTTATCATGGTGCCTAATTTTAGGCGTTTAATTATATCATTAATTTGAGACTATGTATTAAATTTTAGGCCTTTAATATGATTTTGTGTATAAAGATATTAGTTTATCAAAAATGTATTTGGATATGGAGCATATTATCTAAGAAAAAATAATACATCATGAAAAAAATAGCATAGCAAGAATAAAATTGACCCCATAAAATCATTAGCGGCAATGAATTTGAGCAATTCTAGTAGGGCTCAAAATTGGACTGAAATTCACATATACACCCATTCACAAACCACCTAGAATGCATATCATCTCATTCGGAAGAAAAATAATTTTAAATTTCAAAAGATTATACAATTTCCAAACAATATGGTCATTGAGAAGATAACATATATTGTAGCAATCCATTAAGAAATTACTATAATAGAAGATATCAATGCATTGAGGATAAAATGCACAATTACTCACACTCTCAATGTGGACCAAGGTTCATTAGTCAATAATGTAACAAAATAATGGGAATGTCGTATATTATGGAAAGCAACACAATACATCATTTCATGAAACAACAACTTGTTATCAATTTCTGTTTGCAAATATGCTACGCATGCAACAAACTACGATTGCATCACATACTAGATACAAGTTCGTAACAAGCCTTAAAAATGATATTTAATCCAACGTCAACACAAATTCAAATAACCACAATACGTACTTCCACTGATTTTATATTTGGCGGATAACTTCAATCCACAAAAAATCGTTCAAATCTATTATTCAGCTAAAGATGCCTTGATGATGTCCATCTGTGTTTTTGGATTTTTGGGCCTAAAGGAGCTCATGTTACCACACAACCTAGGTTTTCAAGCAGTTGTAATACAATCTATATACACCCACGTCGGTTCAAATTCACTTTCTTCAACCCAATTATTCCCATGAGTAGAATTCCATGTGTCCGGACTCACATGACGCATGGATGCAGGTTTGTAGTATTGCACTTTAATCTCATGAGAATGTTCACGATCCAAATGCAGATTTGTCATTGCTAAGGCAATCCAAAATGGACGGACCCCTCCATCAGCAGGACATACCAAAAACATATAGCCCTTGTGCACATCTCTACCAACCCGAAACGATGGAGGGGGACAATAACGTCGTTGTCTAATGAATGGAGGATCTTTTGCATAATCTTCTCTCAACGTACCGTCAATCTCATATTCATCCACCATAAATGGAGCGTATCTAGATAGTGGCCAAAATCCCTCTCATAGGGAAGGCGATTCTTCCAATGGCACGTCGAGAGCAGCCTTAACACCCCTCCAATAGTACATAATATGTTCATTCTTCTTCCTGTATTCACCCAAGAGATCCTCATTTGCCATAGACTCCCAAAGACTTAGAAACCCAGAGATGCCCTTTATAACTTCATCATAGTTTTCATGACGTTGCGGAATAAGGGGAAGTGGTTGTCCACAAAGCAACATTGGCTTACCATCCGCCATTAGTTTCCAAAGTTGAATTCCTCCATTCTCCATTGGCAACCAATCCCTATTTGTACAAAGAATTTTGTACTGCATCTTTGGCAATCCATCTGAGCCCTTGTAGAACTTGAATTGTTGGCCCTTTGTATGACTTGTAAGGGCCTCTTTGCCAACACACAAATACCCTTCTAAAAAGCCCTTGAAGTCAGGCACTACTTCAATGAGGTGTGGTATGGCTGGCTTCACCTCAACATCCATGAATGACTTCATGAAGAGTGGGATCGTTGGATAGCTATTTGATTTAAGTTTGGTACTCCATCTCCCAAACATTGCATCAATATCTTTGTGAGTATGACCAACAAGCAAGAAGTTGACATATACTTCACGAAAAATACCCATATGAACAAGGAGGGAGAAGAAAGCAAACAAATATCTATTATTATTGTCTCATGTGGCATTACCCAACTGCATTTGGAGAATTGGTGGCAACTGTTTCGCAAGAACATGTTCAACTGGTGGAACAACAAGAGATCCAAGGCACACATTAGCATCCGCAAGCACTGCCTCAAATAAACGAGAAGCTCTCCCTCTTGTACATAAATCATGAGATATATTTACGGGGGGTCTCTCTAAGTCCCGAAGTAACATAGCAATGGATCCAACAGTGTGATTCGAGTCGGTGGGGAAGATGTCAAGACTATAATGCGCATAGCGGACATCTCCATGTCCATGCGCAATCATTCGAGTTGCAACCACAGGGAGTTTCGTGAAAGACTCTGTTGTTTTATTTGTATGAGAAAAATGGGGAGATGATGTTATGTTGTGGTCCATTTTATCATAGATGATGCACACAACCTCCTCTGGATTTTCCTTTGAGCTCTATAGGTTCCCATAATGTAGGATACGATGAGTCTGTTGAGAGGCCTGATGAAATCATAATTTGACTTCCCACATTTGATATGCGGAGGACCCCCACGTAGTAGCCTTCTTTAATTGCTTAAGTTGGTTGCATCTCCCACAACAAGCAAAGTTATCACCAGGCTTCTAAGTGAAGTATTGTTCAAATTCAGAGCTTTAAATTCGACTAAGACCTAACAAGGATATTGGATTGACACCAAATCTTGCATTCACCGCATTCACTTTGAATAGCACTTCACCCCACTGAAAAGAGGACGGAAGATGTTTAGTGCCAAGTGTAGTAGTTTTGTTAGGACTATGATCAGCACCATCGTCAAGTATGTTGTGCAAAGTAGCAATTTCTGAAGGATATGAGTGTGGGGCTTCTTTGTACCAGTATTTCCATGTGGCCCTGCTCGCACTTCATCCTTTGCGTCACTATTGTACTGATAGAATGTAGCTCGGCTGATCCCATGATAGTATACCACGCATCTTGGCAAACATCAATTCCATCAAGCTTCACCACACGGTTCCCATTGGAATCCATGTGCATTTGCCTATGCACATCGAGCAAAACATGTTTCCGAAAATATACACCTCCAATGTCGCGATGATCTTGGGAGTGAAGTACCAAAATTGTACACTATGGAAATCGTTGCGTACAATTTCTCGGACAACAGAGGGTGCTTGCCATAGAGTTGATCGACTTTGCAATAAGAAGTATTTCTTTCTTTGATGGAGAATGATCCACTGCCCTCTGACAATTGCTTTCTTACTATCGCACACCAACTTTTGGTCCGCGATGAAATACTTTAAGAGCAGCATTATAAATGCTTGTTTGCTCTTGGTTATATAAACTCACATGAGGAAGGGGTTGAAGGATAACGCGCTTTGAAAACCAAGACGCTCGAGGAATACTCTCACATGCAGCAACATCTGGAGGCAAGGTTGGTTGTACTCGAACACCTCTATCATATGATGCATCGTCCATCTACAAAGGATCATATTAAAAGGGATCAAGGAATCGTTAGCCAATTGTACGGAAAATTGTCAGAAGACAATTCAATGAAAAGGGAATACAATGAATGAAATAATGATTATCATCGACTCGAGGATAATCCCTCATCTGAAATTGAATTTGTCAATGTCTTACGCGGGCATTTACATCTACTCAACTCTATGATAACATCTGGTATAAAAATTGTTCTACAAAAGAACAAGCTAAATATTCATAACAACGCATTGAACATATTGTGGTCATAATCATTCTACATCTAAAATGTTGTTGCCTGAAAACATCATAATAAACATCGAAAGGTCTGGAATATATCATTGACGACATCATACTTGCCTCAATAGGACGCTTCAAATCATCCTCGGTTCAAGAATAATGTGTAAATTATTATTACGCACAGATTGGATCAAAAATTACATAACCATTGCATAGACATAGAAAAGAGGAAATCTGAAATTAACCTTTGACATGCAAGTTGTGTATCATAAGATTGAAGGCAGTTATCTTCGACTCGAGGATAATCTCAAAAGAAAATATTATGGAAACTAAAAAACTTGTTTAAATTTTTTCAATGAGATTTGTTCAAGGATGATACAAATAGGCATCATACTCACGAATTGAATGAGCATTCCTATGATTATTTTGGATTTCAAATTTTTGAATAGCTTTAAATTGAGATGAGTTGTCTCGACTCGAGAATAATTAACACATTTATAGACATACAATATCCAATGAGCTCCCCAATGCTACAGTAATCCCAAAATTTTTGGAACAATTTATACAAAAAAATTCTCTCTGCGCACTTCACAGCAAAAACAGAAGTCAAAGAACACAACAGAAAAAAACATAATGGCTTCGGCCGCGATAAGAAGACCATACAATAACTGTTCCACGGATCAATGTTTAGTGCAACACTTGCATACCCTAGGAGAATATGAATCCAGCCAATGGACTAGAAACACAATCACAGACTCTTATACGTCTACATAAAAATCCTTCAACAATATTGACAAATACAGTATCTTACTGCCAAGAAGCAAGATCCTAGAGCACGAACAAGGGAGCCGAGGCAAATTGCAGAGATGATTAGAGAGGTGAGAGAAAGAAATGACTTTCTTGTACTGAAAGTATTAAAGTTATAAGCGGAGCCGTGCACAAAAACCGGAGCTGGGTGGAAAAGAGAATTTTCAACAACATTATATGGGAGGAAAAAAATATACTTTAATAATGGCACTACTTTTCAGCTGACGAAGAGCATTTCTTGGTATCAAGGTCACACTAATTTAAGAAGGCAACCAACTCAAATGAAACAAAATTAAACTAGCTATGAGTATTTATTATTTGTATCCCAAGAAAAACAACAATACAAAGCAAATCAAAACTTCTTCCGATAAGATAGGATCTTCTAATAGTTTGAAAACTGAAAATTAGTTTTTTTCCAATAATTAAAACAACAATAAAAGTTATTTTTAAAATAGCAAAAAAATTTATACAAAAAAATACTGAATTAAATTTAGAAAATGACCTTAATATGTAATTTAAATCAATTTGACCAAAAACAATTTAGAAACTTAAAAGATTTTATCTTTTTAATTCATTTTACTATTGTTTTTGAAATGAAAATAAAAACAAATTTTGATTTTAATCTCAGAATACAAAACATAAAAGTGAGAAAACTTTAATTTTATAGAAACTGTACAAAATAACCTTATTTTTCTCTAAAAAAAGTTCTTTACAAAAATGTTACAAATTCTTTTTTGCACCAAAATAGTAAACTAAAAACATGATATCAATATCAGTTTTGTATATCCTATTGTTTTTTTTAATTTGAAAAGTCGTCCAATTTTGTTAAATTGATTTCTATCAAAGGAAAATATTTAAATAATAATAAATTTTTACAAGCAAAAAAGTCAAATTTTTAAAAATATATCAAATCAAATTTTACTTAATGGCTAGTTTGAGCACATGAAAAATGAAATATTCAACTCAAATTGTAAAAATTTCTATATTCAAATTTTTTACAGCAAAACAAAACAACCAATAGTAGTCAAACTTAAAAGTCACTTTGAGAAAGTGATAATCATCAAACTAATTGTCTATGGAAATGGAAATAAAAAACGTAGAGTTTTTTGCAAAGAACTAGAAATACATTTTCACTTAATATGACTTCTTATATTCAAGATCAAAAAAATGTTATTTTGGGAGGCCACTCTGTCTTCAAATTTGTATACAAGTGTAGTAATGTCGTCTTTATTGGAGGGTTATTTACCAAGTAGAAAAGATAACAAGACATGGTATTCTTTGAAATATTAAAGGTAAATCGTAGTGAGGGCTTGTACCATATATGTATTCATCATTTCTTCATTGGGTCATTAAAAATGTACCTCAGATTTTTTATGTGTAATCTTCTTAACACTTCAACGTAAAAGTGAAAGTCCATAGCAATCTCAAAGCGACGTTCAAAACACATGTATTGAAGAAAAATAACGAAAACAAAGACAAGGTGATGAATAATAAAACAAATCCAAACAACGCAAACACTACAAAAACGTGAATGTTCGTTGAAAAACAAATTTCAAGAGTCTAAAAAATCTTTGTAGTCAAGCTTCTGGAGTTCTTGGGAGAAATTAAAGCATATGGTGCACTTAAATACTTTAGAGAAGTGTGCAACCAAAGATGCATGTACTCTAGGAGTAAACAAATTCAAATTTGCAAAGCATTTAACACATGGAAAGATCATTAAAATCATACGGTAGCTGCTGAAGCTCTAGAATTGTAGACAACCAATATTCATTAGAGTCTATCATTCAGTCCCTATGCCCCATTTTTCCATGGTAAGATATATGTATTGAGTACTTAAATCTTTAGTATTTAATCTAATGCTAATCTACTTATAACCGTGTTTCATGATGTTAAAGCAATGTATTTAACATGTTCTCTCTTTTCAATATTTATCCATTATGTATAAATTAGACCTTACTTTAATTCCAAGTAATTTCTACAACTTTTGTTAGTGTGTACCCCAAGAAGATATTTCACTTTCGTTTAAGACAAATGAAATTTTAAATGTACTTCACCTCCTTCTCTTAGTGATAAAGGTTTGAATTTATTATCAATTAATTCTAAACATTGTTTACCCTGAGTACTTCATGATCAAATTTTAATGCATAAAATAGTAAGTCATTATTTGAGATAAAAATTAAGATTTATAAGAAATTTAGTTTTTTCTAATTTTAATGAATATACATCAAGCATAGAAATTCGTTAAAATATGCGAAGAAACATAAAACAAAACTACTGAATCTTGAAGATGCTTTGCTTCCAAAATGTTGCGAATAACTAAAGTATAGATTTTGGTTTCATACAACTACTGAAAGTCGGTTTAGCATGCTAATAATTTGTATGTATAATTAATTTTTTTAAGTAATGAGAGTTTTTTGGTTGTAACAAAGAATTATCCATTATTTCAATTTTTTTGTAAAAATATGCACTTATGATAACTGTAAAATTTGTATCCCTATTTGTAAAAAATGCATGTATTTTCAAAACAGTACAACCCTTTTATATTTATGATAAATACAATATGTGGAGGGTATTACAAGTGTTTTGGCATTGTAGCATCTTTTTCACATTATACACTATAATCTTCCAGTCTCTGCGTTGGAGTGGTACAAAAATTTGTGAGATTAGACGATGAGTAGTATACGTGAAGATCACATAGTTGAAAATGGTAAAATGAATATTAATTTACTTTTCTACATACACTTTGCACTAGACTCAAAAATTCTAGAAGGTTTAGGTTATCATAAGTACATATTTTTACAAAAAAATTGTAAAGGCTTTTTTGGGATCAAAGAAGTCAAACTGATGTTTCATGGAGGCTGCCTGCTACCGGCATCTGACTAGGTGTTGTTGGAGGGGCTCTTCAACCAATCACGCATCGAAACTCGCCCTGTTGAGTGCCCGAAAAGCTAAACGAGCTGCCGCCTAGTGTTTTAGAGAGAAACCTGTGATGGAAATATTGGGGTTGAATTTGTGAATGAAAACGTAGGGAACTTTACTTTTTTCATTGTTCAAAAATTCCTTTTTGGAGATTTTGAGATCGATATTATAAAAAGATACATTTTGATTTTCAATTAGTTTATAAAAGTATTCTAGAATGTTATTAAATCGCGAAGCAATTTATAATGAATCAATGAGTTAACTTAATGTTCTTAAGTTATATTTAGAGACAA
Source organism: Bryoerythrophyllum caledonicum (assembly GCA_963971425.1). NCBI lineage: Eukaryota > Viridiplantae > Streptophyta > Bryopsida > Pottiales > Pottiaceae > Bryoerythrophyllum > Bryoerythrophyllum caledonicum. The sequence goes on from OZ020514.1 coordinate 47,025,213, forward strand.
ATTGAATTGGTTCATTGAGGATATTCTATATTGACTTAGTTCATTGAGGATATTCTATATTGAATTAGTTCATTGAGGACATTCTATATTGAATCAGTTCATTGAAGATATTCCATATTGAATTAGTTCATTGAGGATATTTATATGTACATGTGAGAGACATTCTAAATTACATAGATATCCTTGATATTACACCCAATTTCATCCTTAAGTTCTCGTGATTTGCCAAAATATGTTCATAATGCAACACAGTGCAATATTTGGTAGTGAACGAATCATTCTTGCTAAATTGTGTAGAACAGATGGAAAAAATCCCATAATGTTGAAATTTTACATTGAAGAATACCTATTAACTCCTAAAGGACGAAGTGTCAAAAATGGGATGTCTGAAAGTTTACTCGGATTCCGATGGTGTCAATTTCTATAACTCCTCTTAAAAATTTTTTACTGTTGAAGGGCATTTCTAAGACCTTAGTGAGAACAACTTTTTCTTGAATTAGAGAGTTGATGAAATGGATACAAGGTTTTGATTTTCACATGGGGAGTGCACGCATCTCAGGCACGTCGGAAAACCTTGCTAGGACTCTCTATTGAATGTGAGATTCCCAATACTTGTAAGTAATATTATTTCCTTCGTAGTGTCACAAACAAGTTCTTGACTTTAGTGACAAATAGCATACTAGTCCTAACCCAAGTGAAACATTTCAAGACATTATCACTCTATGTCTGAGAGATATCAAAAAATACTTCTTCTTTTCTACATCGAACTTAGAGATCTTTAAATTGTTCACTTTTTATTTTCTTATTCATTGCACTAGAATCCAACAAGTTTGGAGTGTTTTTTGTGTGAAATTGTTCCGGTAGCTTAGGGGTTAATCAAAGTGCTTATGGAAGCATATAGAATGAAGTAAATAAAATGAAAGAAATATTTTTTTTGGTAAAGTGTTAAATGAACGAACGCACCGTTTCCATGAAATTTTTAGTTGAATATGATTCGTCAATCATCCATCACGGCCGTTAGGCAACGGATGATATCCATTGCGCGGTCATGGAGGAACGTGGTAGGAACGCCGACCTAAAACCGCCACCGCCATTTCACTCTCCTCCTTCTCGATACCGTCGTGAGTCTTTGTGTGTGCGGGTGAGTTGGTTTTTGTGTGTCGTCGTGTGTTAGCGTGTGTTTAGTTGTGTGTGTGAGTGAGTGTGTTATTGTGAGTGTGTGTGTGTGCGCGCCTGGAAACCAACGTTGTCATCTTGTTTCATGTGAGCGAGAGTTTTGCAAGGATTTTGTGAGGTCTCTTTACGGCCGTTTTTGTGTGGACAAGTTGATTTGGATGTGTAGGCTTAGGGTTTGATTAGAAAGGGTTCCTTTTTTTGCGTTTTCAAGGTTTCCAGATTGCGAGGAGTTTTTAAAGGGTTTTGCGTTAGCTCTGACAAAATTAGGTTCTTGTCTGAGAGTCTTGCAAAGGTTTCACATACCTCAATTCTGCGAGTGCTCATAGCGATTCTACGACTTTGTATTGCAATTGAGTGTTCTATAAGTGAGAGTGTTTTTAGATTGGAATTATTGTGTGAGCGATAGGATTTGTAAGTTGGTTTTTATATGCTGCTGGTGTGCTTTCAGGGAGCTTGTCAATTGATCTACTCTATATACATCCAGTAAGTTCAGCAGATTTCCTTTTGAATTCAACTTTTGACATTCAATATAGAAACTATGTGTATGTGCTTATATATGTCTTTGGGGTTGGATGTGTATGTACATTTGTGACTGTGAGTCTAAATGTGTTGTCGGCTGGTGATGGAACTAACGTTTTACAATTCAACTTGATGTGTAGCATGCTTTGAAACACATATTATTAACAAATATCATATCAACAACATTGTTGGTAATTCAGAGGTGCAAAAATAAACATTTTATAAATCTGACTACAGATGGCTAGTGCTGAATGACTTACTACTGCATAATATGAAATTCAGCAATTCTAGGAGTCTATTGTAGAGTGTAAGACGTAGAGCATTGCCGGAAACAACCGTTTTGGAGTTGCAATTCATCCTCAAGCCAAGGATAAACTCCATGTATGATATTGTGTGAAGATGTAGTCCATCAATTCTGCAATGTCAGACCAACGTATTAAGACGTGATCTATAGCCAAAAACAACCATAATTGAGTTGCAATTTATCCTCAAGTCGAGGATAAACTCTATGCACAATAGAGTGCACAATATGTAGTCTCGCATTTCTAAACTGTTAGTGGTAGGATGTAAAGAGTTCAAGATTTGATTTACTCAACGATGCAGAAGTCATGTTTTATCCTTGAGTTGAGGATAAAACATTTGAAATTGATTGTGCTGCCATAAGAGTCCATAAAAAGTAAAAGAACACCTTGTATCCCGCGTATTCTGAAAAGAACAATTCCAAGTTATCCTTGAGTCGAGGATACTTCAGGTCTTAAAGAACTTCATAATAAAGAACAACTCTGTCGTAGTGAGAAAATGAGAGTACGTGATATCATTCTACTAAATCATCCAAATTCATATATAGGTCAAAATATAATGTATGTATTTGTTAACTACTGATCATATTCCATCACTCTCGTCAATCTGCTTCAATTATGTATAAGTCTTATAGATGGTTTATGTTGTGCACACATTCAAAATTTTAGAGCCCTAAGCATTATAAATACACATATATCATATAAAATTGCAACCTTCTTTCATTACCACAAATTAGAAGCAATGATGTAAAAGTTATCCTTGATTCGAGGATAAAAGTTTTCTCGACTGTTTAACAAAGAGATTAACTAACCAACAGTTATCCTCGACTTGAGGATAAAGTTAAAAGATTGCAACCAACATGTTTGATTTATGGATTGTGCAGATGGCATCTCCACTTTAGCAAGATGATGATAACTACGACTACTTTGCCTTTGAGATTTTCATCCAAAGGTTTAAAAATCCTTTGGCACCGTCCCCGTTTATTGACGATGTCGTGGAGAACTATGGGTCTTTATGGATGTTTAAGGATATCGTAAACACGTGGTCAATCTCGAAGTTTCGGAAGGTCGTTCTACTAATGCTGAAGGTGAACGATGACGTCCCATTTGTGCCACTCAACAAAAACAAGCGGGTGGCCTTTGTTGAGCAGCAGCAATGAGAGTACATTGTTCTTGGCATTCAGGCATTTGACGAAGCTGGAGTTGATCTGCTACATTGCCATTCCATTGTTGTGAAAATTGGTACCCCGCCCGGTCAATTTGAGTTTCCCGAATTGCTCAAAAGAGTTGTGAAAAACGGTCAAAGGTTTCTAAGGGAGGCATTTGAGAAGTATGAGCCTTGGAGAAACGAGGATGCGGAAAAAGTTAATAGGCGATTGGAACGAATTCACCAGTTGCTCTCGACATTTAAGGCTTGACCTATTTCAGTCAAAGCCAATCCACGTCGTCAAGCACACGGGAAAACAAAAGCCCAGCCAAATCCTTCGGGATCGACGGCGCCACGTACCTCAATCATGCTTCTCCCAGACAGCCATCAACATCAAGGATGGCAAGTTCATGCTTATCAATAGACAACATACTGTCGAGGCATCCAAGAGACTCCAGGACAATGAGAATTGTGGAGAGACTCGAAAAAGAGATCTGTAGGAATGGGATGGATATGTAGTTTGGTCGAGAGATCCTCTGAAGTTTTAGAAAATTTCAAAGTTTTACAATGACACCAACTACCTCAACCATGCCCAATCGACTTGAGGGAATCAAATCTCAAGTTGCCATCGAATTTGGCTCAACTCCGGATGTCCTAGTTACCAATAAGAATATGGGATAACTCGGATGAATGGCGTTGTCTTTGACATAGAGAAGTACCTGGTAAATTGTCCTTCTGAGCAATATCCTAGGTCGAGGACTCTGAGTTGCAATGCCCTTTAGTCAAAGACATCAGAGTCCCTTATAGTAAACTACATGCTTCTTCATTCATTTTATGTATTAGACTTAACAAATCATGTTTCATGTTTGCAACTATTTTTGAAGCTCATTGTCAACTGCTTCTTGAGCTTAGAAAGAAGTAGAGAAATGATTACACAAGCAAATGAAACACATATGGTATTACAAACAATGCTTGGAGTGAGATATGGCCTTCTTTTGAAAGCCTTTACTTATAGTACCAATTGCTTTCAACCTTTGCTAATACATATGGGACTACTTTAAGTTCGTTTAACCTCTCTCCATTTTTCTCCCCTTTACTTTGCCTTCTACATCTACGTCAACTATTTATGATATATCATATTAACAACGATCAACTCTAATTTTCTAACACTCCGACTTTGCGAGTAGTTATCTTTTCGCAATTTCTTCGCCTTTGATAACCTTTGATGCCGCTATTTTGCAAGTGCTTTCGTCAACACATCCGCCACCATGTCTTCCGTTGGACAATACTTCAAGCTTATCTCAACACTCTCCAACTTCTCGCAAATGAAGTCATGTTGCACATCAATGTGCTTTGTGCGTGAGTGGTGTGTGGGATTCTTTGCAAGAGCTATACACCCTTGGTTGTCGCACATGATGGTCGTTGCTCCTTCTTGAACAAACCCCACATCCGCCAAGAGCTTGCGAAGCCAAATGACGTCCTTTGTACCTTGGCTAGTTGACATGTACTCCGCCTCTGTCGTAGACCAGACAATGGTTGGTTGCCTCTTGCAATCCTACGAGATGGCACCAACTCAAACAAAGAATACATATCCTCTTGTCGAACGACGCTCGTTAGTATCTCCGGCCCAATCTGCATCGCAATACCCCCTCAAAGCCATGTCCTTACCACCAAGGTACAATTTGTGGTCTAAGGTACTTTGCAAGTACCGCATAATGCGCTTTAAGGCACTCGAATGGGTCGGATAGCCCTAGACATGAATCGGCTCACCATGCTCACTGCAAAAGCAAGGTCAAGCCGTGTGCCTACTATGGCATACATCAAGGATCCAACTCCACTCTTGTATGGCACGCCATCCATCTCACCTTGAATGGCTTGAAACTCTTGCTCCAAAAGCTTCAACAACTTGACATTTACATCAAGAGGGGTACTAACGGGCTTGCACTCCTCCATGTTGAAGCGCTTGAGCACCTCCTTAACATATTTATTTTGGCTCATGGTGATGGTACGTGCCTTGCGGTCTCTCACAAATTTCACACCAAGACAATACTTTAACTCACCAAGATTGCTCATCTCAAACTCCGTGTTGAGCTTACCTTCGAGCCACACTAACTTAGTTAAAAAGCTAGCCAGAATGATCAAGCCATCCACATAGATGAGGACTATTAACAAGTACTCACCCGTTTACTTGATGTACAAGGAATGGTCCGCTTGGCTCCTTGTAAGACCTTCCTTGCTGAAGAAAACATCGATGCGTTGGTGCAATGCTATGGTGATTACTTGAGTTTGTACAATGACTTCTTGATCTTGTACACAAGATAATCAAAGTCTTTTTGTTCAAAACCTTGGGGTTAGTCTATGTAAATGTCCTCCCTCAGCTCACCATTTAAGAATGCGGACTTCACATCCATTTGGTGGATCTCCAAGTCCTAGGCCGTCCCAAGTGCAAGAATGCATCGAATGGTGGTGAACTTGACAAGAGGAGAAAACCTCTCAAGAAAGTCCACTCCCGTAACTTCAGAGTACCCCTTGATAACTAATTTTGCTTTGTGGCACCTCTCGACCTCAAGCATCGTTCTTCAAACAAAACACCCACTTGCATCCAAGGCTCTTGCGATCCTTTGAAAGAGAAGCCAACTCCCACGTGCCATTTGCCAGGAGGGAGTTGTACTCGTCTTGTATGGCCGACTCCCACTTGCTTGCATCCACCAAGTACATAGCCCCACACATGTTTAAAAGATCCTCCAACAACGCCACATTGGAAAGCTCTATCTCATGTTGAGGCAAAATGTCGCTCTTCCACCATTCACCCGGCAAGCGACGCTCTCTTCTTGGATATTGTGGATCTTGTAAGTTCTCAAAGTCCTCATCTCTTCGTGTTGATGAAGATGCTACACGTCCATCTTCGGCATCCAATCTCCCTTCTTGCTTGGTATTGCCATCGTAATCTTTCAAGGGTGGTGGTTTGGAAGATTCGTCCACCAAGGTAGGGGTCTTGCTTCTCACACTTGGACTCATCTCCAAAACATCACCAATACTAGTAGTATCTTCAACAAATAGTACATCACAATTCTTAATAATTTTCTTCGTCTCAATGCACATGAGCCGATATGCCTTAGTGCCCTCACAATAGCCAAGAAACACACAATTTGTGCCTTTTGCATCAAGCGTATCCCTCGTTGTATCCGGCACCATCGCATAATGAAGGTCACAAAATACCTTGCACCACCTATGGAAGTGGTCCTCATAGGGCCGCACACATCCGAATGCACAATCTCCAAAGGCTTTGTTGCACGCGTTGCTCCATCCTACGAAAATGGTGCCCTATGTTGCTTGCCTTGCACGCACCCTTCACAAAATGACATTGATAGTTCATCTTTGCCAAGAGTCATGCCACTTACCATGCTTTCAAGTAAATGCACACTTTGCGCGTTCAAATGGCTAGGACAACGATGCCAGAGCTCCACTGCACCGCTCTTTGTTGAAGATTGTCCCACATTGGCCGCGTCCGCCTCAAACACTTTTGTGAAAGTTTCTTGATACAAATTGCCTTCACGAGGTGCTACCACAAGAACATCTTTGTTTGGTGCCTTCAACACACATCCATCCGCATTGAATTGCACCTTCATTCTACTTGTCACAAGTTTGCTCACCGAGAGCAAGTTTGCTTGCAACTTGGGCACATAGATAACGTCCTTGATTCTAAACCTCTTAGAGCAACCCTTCACAAGTACTTCGACAACAATAGATCCGATGCCAACAGCCTCCACAATAGTATCATATCCAAATGCACATTCCGTGGAGTAATTACCTCATACGTGTCAAATGCCACCTTATGAGGTGTCATGTGTTTTGTGGGCTTGAATCCATGATCCACTTACACATGGACTTGGAATGTGGTCCTCCTTGAGTTGTACATGCGTAGTCGTCATCCTCCTTTGCATGATTGACGTTCGCCTTCTCTTTTCCTTGGTTCGCGTTGTTCAGCTCCGACATCTTTGGCTTGAAGCAATTTCATGCAATGTCGCCCGGTTTGCCACAATTTACCTTGGGCTCGCAACGTGTTGAAGAAGAGCCTCCGCACTTGTTTTGTTTTGACACCAAGGCTACATTGTCGCCTTTGAGCTCCTTCTCCTTGCACTTTGACACTTTGTGCATCAACCGTGCCATCACAATCTCCATGGTGAGCTCTTTCATTACCAAGGTCTCCAAGGCCGTGATCAAGTGTTCATATGAAGGTGGCAAACTCTCAATCAAGGTCATGACCACATCTTCATCTCTCACCAAGACATTTAAGCAAGTGAGTTGATCCGCAAGTGCCTTCACTTCATTGACATGATTCAATAAATCATCTCCCTCTTGCATCTTGATTGTAAAAAACTTGCGGCGAATGAAGAGGATGTTGGACAAGCTCCTCGTTTTATGGATGTTGCACAAAGTCTTCCATGCTTCCGCAGGTCCTTTGGAACTCTTGATATGGGCAAGTTGGTTGTCCACCAAGTTGAGGCCAATGACATACATGGCCTTCTTCACATGGCGACTATAATCCTTCTTCACCTTTAAATCATCGTCTTCGGGTAGAGGCTCTTCGGAGTCATCTACAATCTCCCAAAGGTCTATGGATGCAAACATCATCTCCATCTTGAATTTCCAAAGATTGAAATTCTCACCTTTGAACTTGTCAATGACTCTAACACTCTTGCCATCAAATGTTGCTATATTTCCACTCCAACACTATCTTCTAACTTTCAATGTGCACTAGAGCACCTCAATCACTCAAATGAGCCCTTTTTAGGCTCCAATTTCAGGGTTTAGGGTTTAGGGTTTAGGATTTAGGGCTTCTAGGGTTAGGGTTTAGGATTTAGGCTTAATCCTAAACCCCACCTTTAACCCTAAACCCTAAATTCTACCCTAAACCCTAACCCTAGAAGCCCTAAATCCTAAACCCTAGAACACTCAAATTTTAGGGCTTCTCATACGGATTTTGTATTACTAAAATAATTACGTATGGGCGACGTGCAGACACACCTAGAACACTCAAATTTGAATGCTACCCATATAGACTATGTACAGTACTATGTGTATGGCCAAAGTCCAAAATGTGCTAAAGTGCAAATGTAAACACTTACAAAGTTGACACCCTTGAATATGCACCTCCACTGCTCCTAGAAACTCCTTGTGTCGTCTTCAATCACCCTCAATGCTCGTAGAAACTCCTTGGGTCGACTTCAGTCACCTCCAATTCTTCCAACAGCCTTGAATTAATACTTGTATACCTCCAATGCTCCAAATTTGATCTTGTGCACCTCCAACACTCAAAGACTCTCAAGATCTCCTAACCAAGTTGCACCAAAACTCGACACACACAACTCACATGAGTGGGCCCATAACTTTTTGAGGTTCAAAAGAAGTAGATAAATGATTGCACAAGCAAATGAAACACATAAGGTATTATAAATTACAATGCTTGGAGTAAGATATGGCCTTCTTTTGAAGGCCTTTGTTTATAGTACCAATTGGTATTATCATTTGCCAATATTTATGGAACTTCTTTAAATTTGTATTACCTCTCTCCATTTTCTCCCCTTTATTTTCCCTTCTAAATCTACCTCAACTATTTACAATATCATATTAACAACAAGCAACTCTAATCTCTAACACAAAGTAGAAATTGCAGTCATAAGAGCTTGCCTAAGATTTGCGACAATCCTCCTTGGGACTTTGGCTCTTTAGCGGTTATATAGTATGTACGTAAGCATAATAAATAATTTTTTATTAATCCAATTCCCAAATATTAATGCGTCCGACTTTGTTAGCACGCCGCTGACTCGGAAACCATATGCGCACATAATGTTATCATACACGCCTAACATGTTCTCGTACGGGTCCAATCTGTTCTTGTATGCGCCCAACCTATTCATGTATGTGCCCAACCTATTTTTGTACGCGCCCAACATGTTCTCGTACACGCCTAGCGTGTTCGTGTACGCGCTTGGCTTGTTCGCATACCCGCCCAATCTATTCTCGCACGTGCCTACCCTATTCTCGTACACGCGCTTTCAGATCGTATGCGCCCTACGTCATTTGCTCCTTTCTATAAATATGTTCTTCGTCTATTTTAACCCCACTTTCTAGGTGCATTGGCCTGCAAGTGCCACTTGGCGGCTCTTTGCTTTGCACTTTTGAAAAGTGTATTACCATATCTACTTACACCCGTTTATTTTCTCTACTTCTTGATGCCAATTCAAACCATGGATTCTGGAGAGCCTTCCACCAGCTGCAAGACACCTTAAAAACAACAATGTGACACGCGATAAGCACGCCACAAGCAGAAAAAACGCCTTCACATATTGATTGATCAAGAGCTGAAGTCATTTTCCGGTTTGGAGGCTATTCCAAAACTGTAGACATTTGCACAATGTACATAGTATATTGGATGGTGTCATGTGGGGCACATGTGGCCATAGTCGCGGTATTTACAAATGCGGCTTACAATTAGGACCAACTAAAGTTTCTGCACCAATGAAGTCTTCAAAGAGCGTTGCATCCACTGTACCTCAACATCTATGACTAGGCCAAGGTGTGCCGCAATTCAGTAAAAATATTTATTTTACAGATAGTTTATGCGGAGGTGGTACTTTGAGTAGTACTTGGAGGACAATGGAAATCAAAACAAACTCCAAGATGGCGCGAGTCAATGAATTGACACTACCATATGTTTGGAAGTTTCCATGGAGAAGGTTTTGGAAGAAAATCAAGTGAGGTTGATCTTCCGAATGACAAAATTGAGTGGTCTAAGACATCTAGCAACAACTTGGATATTGGATGTGATCCTTGCGTGCGTAGGCATAAAGGGTTCTCCTTCAAATTTAGCTATGAGGAAGCTACATTGAACAAATAGCCACCAAATTTAAATGAAGATGTCAAGGAAGGGGATGCCATGCGGTACGTGACGAGGGCGTGGATACAAACCAAAAATCCGCGGAGGGTGACTCTGTAAACCGTGACGTTTATCTACGACTTCTTGATCAACTTGAGCAAAGTTTGAAGATAATCAAGGATCTAGCAAAAGAAGTTTGGAAAAAGGAAAATGAAGTTCAAAAATGCCATGAAGAAATTCAAGAAGTGAAGGAAGAAATTCAAGACAAGGATCGGTTTATTGCAATTTGGTTGTCTTAGAACTTTAATTGTGCAAATAATGTATGGATGGCAATTTTGAAATGTTTAGGAAAGAGAGCCTTCGGCAATTTTGTAATTGCCACAAAATATTAGAAATTCTTTTTGTCACTTTACTTTTAACCAATATTTGAATTCTCATTATTGTGATTGCATGATGAGTTACTTGCAAGTTTGGATTGGGCATGAATGTTCCTATTTCCTCTTTATCCATGAATTTTGTTATCAATTTTATTTTTTAAATTAGAAAAATTGAAAATTAAAAAGAAAAACTAAATAATCTCCTTTATTGTAAAGAAGAAACATTGTTTTCACATTGCCGAATAAGGTGTTTAAAGTGAAATTTTAGAATGAGTATCTATCATAAAGAGTATTATTTTTAAATTTCTGCAAGCGTGCAAGCACTTGCCGCACGACACGTATGAGGGCCTTCCATAAAGTGCGCGCGGCCGGCAACATGCGCGTCCGACCAGGAGCGTACGCGCCGAGCCTCATAACGCATGCATCCGGCCTCCTAGCGTGCGGGCGCACCTTGTATGCCGAGATTCTAATCGTACGCGCCCCTACGCCCTTACAACAACACTGTATAAAAGCCATATGCAATGTGATTGTCCTCCCTTACATCCTTGGCTTTATGTCCTAGAACTCTTTATTGGCTCCTTGCATGAATCTACAAGATTATGAATGACCTTTCGGTCTACATTTTCTACTAGCACACATATATTTTTTCCTTTAGAAGAACTGTTTTTTACACAATAATTTACCAATTTTATGATGATGTTGTCTCAACAAAGGGCTCAATTGAAGGAGTAGGCCTCGTGGTTCACATTCAACAAAAAGGAACAAAAAAGACATGTGTTTGGTGCAATTACACGTGTGCATACAAACGTGGGAGGTGCATGTCATATTATGGGTATTCCCAATAGACAAAGACTTCATGCACTAAGGCCCCAACAGTTATTAAGGCCTGTTTAAAAGATGCGAGAATATTATTCTTACAAGAATGACCAAGGGGGAGATCCATGGCCTTCCAAGCGCACTAAATCTAGGTTCAACAAACCTTTGTTCTAGCCCATCAATCCAACAAGGTAGTGCCTTGGAAACTCAAAATGAGGAGAACACTCAATCTACAAATCTTTTAAGCTGAGCAACATCATTGACAACAAGATTTGTACGGCAATAGAGCTTCTCGGAGGCTTACCAATTTGGAAAACAAAAGGAATTGGACGAATTATGGGCACAACCTTTTTATGAAGCAAACATTGCATTCAATGTGGTTAGACATCCTTCCTTTATTAAGGCAACACAAGCACCGTCAAAGGTGGGTTTCAATTACACATCACCATTGTACAATGTTGTGAGGAGGACACACATTGAGCCTCTTAAAAAAGGTGAAAGAGCTTGTTGGCAAGAAGACCGGTGTAGATATTGCCAACTATAGGGCAACGATATGCTTGGATGGATAGGACAATGTTACGCATTGTCTTCTCATGAATATCATGCCTGTATGTCCAATGGGTGATTTCTTCTTAAGGTCTATAGACACCACAGGTATGAAGAAATCTAAGGCATATATAGGGGACCAATTGAAAAGTTTTGTCAAAAGGTTGGACCATTCAATGTGGTTGAAGTGCGCACCAATAATGCAACAAACATGTGAAGGGCAATGAAAAAGGTCATCGATGGGTACCCGCACATATATAGACAACGATGTTGCGCACATATTTTGGACCTCCTCCTAGAGGACTGCGGAAGGAAGACATATTTGTAGACCTTGTCCAAAAGGCGAAAGAGGATGCATTGTACATCCGGAACCATCATGTGTCCATGGCTCTTTCTTGACGATTTTTGCCAAAATTGTCTCTCTTGTGACCAACAAGATCAAGGTTTGCATGCAATTACATAATGATCTATCCACTCTTGGAAGTGAGGAATGCCCTGGAGATGGTTGTGATAGACCCGGCATAGATAACCTATGTATCCTCTTTTTTCAATAGGTAGAACGGGCACCGTGCCTATGCGGAGGCATCGTAGGTGAGGGCCACTATCCTAGCGGAGACTTTCTGGCATTGGTGCACTAACTTTGATTTTGTAGTCGCACCAGTACTAAAGGCATTGCGGACTTTTGATGAACAAATCCCAACAATGGAAATAGCTTGGGAAATTATGAACAAGCTTTAAGAGCACGTGTTCAAGCTACGCTATAAGCCGTTCAACATGCAACCGGAGATTGCGACTTGCCTTGAAGGTCATTCCTTACCCGTTGGAAGAAGATGACAACAAATCTTCATCAAATAGGGGTTTTATTAAATCCTTATCGAGCCAATAACTTGCAAACTCAAAACAATGGTGAGGCCAAAAGGGCGCTAAACAAAGTTGTTTGCAAGCTCTGTGTTCCACTTGGAGTGTCCTTTGAGGAAGAAATGATTGAAATCACGGAGTATGAAGAACTGCGAGGCCCAAATTCACCATTAAAAGCTAGGGAGATTGAAAACAACAATTTTTTGCTCTACCAGTGATGGAATCGTATGGGCAGGCAATCATTGCCTCAAATTGCGAAGCATAAATTAGCACAAACCTTCTCGGCCTTGTCATGTGAGCGTAATTAGAGCTAGTATTCTTTTGTGGATAGTAAGAGCCGAAATCGTTTGGAAGTAAAAAAGGCAAAAGATCTCGTTTATATCTACATATATAGTCGATTACTCTAAGAACGTGCTCGACCGGACCTAGTTCAATGGTACTACAAGAACAAGCATTTGGAGGAGTCTGACCCTGATAGAGACTTCTTTCAAACACAGAGAACAAGGGCGCCAATTCTGATGATGGGGGTCATATTTGGTTAGGTGGCAATTGAGAAGACCTTGCGAGCGACACCAACCTCTTATCTGATCATAGCCCGCCTAGAAACAACTCAGCAAACAACAAGGACGATGGAGTTGCACTACATGATGATTTTCACAACATCCACGGTGATCAATTGGATCCTTTTGCATTTGATGAGGTTAACGCAAAAGCAATCCAAAATATAGTAGAATAATTAGGTGAAAATCGTGCCCAAGAAGCTAGGATAGAGGAAGATGGCATTGAGGGGCAATCTTGATCAAGATGAAAACATTTCAAAGAACACTATTAAGTCTATAGAGAAAGAGCTCTTCAACTACAGTCCAACAATCCGTCCACTCCTCTACAGTAGCACAATTGACTCAAACGGTGGTGTAGAGCAAATGATACTTGCCCCACAGCTTCCTTTCGCAAGGATTGAGTCATCTACTATGAGGTGCCGGTTGAAGACGGAAGCAATGGTCCTCTCCCTTTCTTCACGAAACCATGGCCCAACGGAACTCCGAAAAAAGTCCTTTGAGCCAAAGGCAATCGCTCTAAAAACATAGATGGAGTAATTGACAAGAGGAAGAATATCCGAGTAAAACGACTTGTGAATGTTGCATCAACTACTGGAGCCGAGCTACAATTGCAAAACTTGAATTTGGAGATAGAAGAGTACGTGGCGCTAGTCTTGGAAAAACCTGCGGATAACTTCTCATCATTAGGGATGATGCAGATGATGAGGATTGCAATGAGGTACTTAATGACAACAAGGTTCTGCTTCGCGTGCTTTCTATCCCCCCAAAATGTTCGCCGATCAAATCGAAAAAGGAAACGCAATGAAGATTCAGAGAACTTGGATGATTAAAAAATGTCCAATACTAAAGTACTACAAGTTACAACCACTATTAGTGGTGTGGTGATTACATCATACAATAGTACCATTGCTTAAATTATGTACTTGGAGTTGAGAGTGCCCATTTATGAAAGCACAACATTGAAATAAACAATTTTAAGGTTTGCACACCCTTCATATTATATTCTTTCTGAAATGTTGCACCACTGCACTTTTAAGGCGCGCATGGCGACTCCAAGCGCACGCGCACAACCTTCATAAGCGAGCATCTAGCCTTCAATTGTGCACACTCAATAAAGAGGTGCGCATGCGGCTGCGGGACTCCGTTCCCACATGGTGCCGGAAGTTAACCTTAAATTCCGGCCAAAATTAAAAAAATTAGTTAATTGGTTACGATAGTTTGTGCTAAAATACAGCCTATAGTCTTCATGTAAGAATAAAGTCAGATGGACCTGGCTGCAAAGCCTAATTGAGCCTAAAGTTGCTATAAGCGGAGTCGGAATAGTTACTGGAATTCCGAGTCAGTCAGTTATCTGGAACCGTCTGCCGGAGATGTCACCATCAACTGTCATCATGAGCCGTACTAACGGCCAAACTACGAAAGGCTGGGGTTCGGTAGGAAACTCTTTCTTTTCACTTTGTCTTCGCGTGTCGAGGTTTTTGCTCCAACTCTCTCTCATTCTTTCTCTCTCTCTTTCTCTCTCACTCTTACGGTTTTCTGAACCGCTTGCCGTTAGGGTTTGAAGTTTAGACGGTTAGAACGGACGTGCGTCCGTTAGGGAGGGTTTTTGTGAGGTTAGTGCGTGGAGGGACAACCTTGAGAGAGTATGAGGTAATAGGCAGGCCTCATGAAGTCGGTACTGATGGCGAAGAAGAAGGGGACGGATAGAGATGGGCGCGGCTGGAAAGACAAAGAGCCGGCAATTGTGTTCCCCCCCTTGACCCGCATTATTCAGGACATCCTAGACGACCAAGATGAGTATAACCTACTGAAGGTGAGCCTGAAGACAATGGGGTGCGAGGGTTTGCTCGAAGTTGCCTGGGGCATCCGGGAGGAGGTCTACGTCCGGGAACTTGTAGGCACCCCGGACGAGAAGTACAAGGGGTTGATGAGAGCCCATCCGGAACTCCCCAGAGTTCCGGAATGGTCTCACGCGTACGACTTCTGGGCCGGCCGCACCAAGGTGGTGGAACGGCGGGACGAGTTCGAAGGACCAGGGGACCCAAAGGATGGCTACAACCTGCAGGACCTTCGGCACCAGGACGCCCAGCTCGTGCTAGGGTTTTTAAACCCTATCTTCCATCCGGAAAAGCCGAGACAGGTGGTGGCAAAGTGGGCTTGCACTTTCCTCGGAGCGCTCCGGGAGAAGATAGTTGTAGATTGGGGGACGCTCATGACCGAGATGATCAACTGTCTCGTGGCCAATCTCCAGAAGGTGAAGAAATCAGCAACACCTCTGGCCTCATATGTGGTCCACCTCTACTATCACCACCAGTAGCTAACTCCGGTGGAGGTCAGGCAGTACGACAAGATTCTCAACTTCCAGAAATACGGAGGGGACGAGTCGGGGGAGGAAGAATCCGGAGGGAAAGAGCTTGTGTCAGAAGCAACAACCACAGGCACTCCGGAAGGCCGGAGGGCTCCAAAGCGACCTTAAGGGAAAGAACCCGAGCCGGAGAGTCCGGGCATCCGCAGCTCCTCCGCGTCGTCCGGAGAGGACGAGTACGGACCCTCAGCGGAGACCAGTTGGAAGAGAAGAAGGTCAACAAGGAAGACTCCAAGGGTCAGCTCAAACAAATGGACGAGCTCACCCGCGAGATCGGCTGGAAAGTAAGCCTCCTTAAGGAGACCAACTACGTCATCACCACCAGCATAGACCTGATCTTCCGGAGTCTGGACGTCGATCGGCTGGAGGATGCCATCAACAGAGTGGAGGAACTCCGGAGCAGGGAGACGAACACGAAGGTACTGCATACCCAAATCTCCTCCATGTACAAGGCCACCACGGAGATGGAGAAGAAGGTAAAGCAATACCTTCAAGAGGCAGCTCTGGCAGTGACGACCCGGAAACCAGCTGAGGCAAAGGCCAATGCTTCCGCAGCTGCCCTGATAGAGGTCCGAACGGCCCTGGAATTCCCAGTTGACGTGATCTACCGGAGCCGGCTCTTCACCAAACTAGTGGAAAAGAAGGAGATGGTCACCAGGGCCAACATCATCCCGTTCCTTCTAGATCAAGTGGAAAAGTTGGGGCACACCTGAGAGCAGATGAAGCTGCTGGTTGACAACATCGCCTAGGTGCTTCCGGAAGACCCAACAGCACGTGGACGGAAAGACACCACGACCCCAACACGAACTACGGCCTCTCCGGAACCACCTACCAAGACAACTCCAGCTTTGGGCACCTCAGCGAATCCGGAGTCTCTCGACACTCCGTCACCTTGGACACCGACGGAGGATATCTTATCTCCCAATCCGAGTACGAGTGAGATCCTGAAGAAGCTTGCGGATCTACTATCGCCACCCAACATGCATCTGCCAGATCCTCCGGCGGAAGGCGACCTCCCGGCACCACCAAAGTCCGTGTCCCGAAGATTGGTGCCCGGGCCAAGGAGTCCTTCCGGAAGCTACAGAGACTTGGTCCGGGAGACCACGTCAGCTTCTGAGACGGAACCACTAGTACCTCCGGTCCTGGAAGGATCACTCGAACAGCCCCCTCTATCGCCGGACTCCAGGACTCCGGTGGCTGGTGTTTCTCTAGCGACCGGACCATCGACCTGAAAGACCAACCTTTCGCCTACAACGTCAAAGAAGGCAAAGGGCAAACAGCGCGCTCTGGTGGAGATCTCCCCCTCCCGCAGAAGTGGGAGAAACCGGGGACCAGGTGCTCCGACTTAGATTAATTAGGTTTAGTTTTTTTTGGGTTTAGATTCCGAATCAGCAGCGATTAACGATGGGGCAAAAACCTTTCATCTTGTCTTTCGCACTTGGTAAATATACAACACGCCTTCGTATTAGACTTGTTCTCTTGTACTTTTGGTGTGAGGTGTATACTTTGTGAGTAGCGGATCCATTCGTGTGGAAGAGGTTGTGTCAGTATCTTTCCGGAGTGTGATGATAGTTAGTTCGTTCAGAGAGAAACCGGTCAAGGTCCGTGTTGGGAGATTGCCTGAGAGAGCTGGAGGGCTATTGCAGAGGTGTGCCTGGTAGACTCCAGGGTCCGGAAGTAGCCAAGAGGGGTGGGGACAAACTGCAGAGGTGTTCCTAGTAGTCTCTAGGAAACGGAGAAATCCGTGTTAACCTGGATTCCGGTCAAAGCCGGAGTTTTCCCCCAAGATAGGAAAAAACCCGATGCGTAGGTCTAGACGGAACACTCTGTCAAGGTAGTACCATCACCCCCGGAGGATCTCAATTGTGCTCACCGGAATGTCGTTGTAGTACGGACTTAGCTCTGTGTGATTGCATCCGGAAGGCCTTCCGGATGTCGTGAGAGTCTAAGTCTAGCAACAACAATCAACTCATCAGGTTAGCAAAGTAGGAGAGTGGTGTTCGGTCACTATAAGTTCCGGACAGTGGGTGCCTAGCCACTTAAAGTCACAGAGGAGTGGGAAATCCAGCCACATACACAAAACAAGATCAGTGGACTCCGGCCACTTACTTAAAAACTCCAGGAGACCCTCTCAAGAGGAACAGAGACAAATCAAACTACCCTCCCGACTTCCGGAAATTACTTTCCGGAAATCGTTGTACATAATCCGGACTTCGGAAGGATCTGGATCTACCATACGTAAGTTAAGAAGATAGATAACTTGTAAACGATTGTTGTGATAAGTTAAATAAATGGGAGTATTTGGAAAAGAACATTAGGTCTCCGTAGGAACAAAATCGGAGCGGTTACTTTGGAAGCACTTAGTGATGATTGGGTGCATTCCGGAGGAATACTGTCTCTACAAATTGCAACAGCGGCCCACAAAGATATGCGCCAGTCCGCAAATGCTACACGCTCGGACCGTAACAGTAAGCGTCCGTCCCTGAAGGGCATGCGCGTGACATTGATTGGTACGCGCCCGACCCACTTGCACGCACGCCTTGTGGTATAACTTGGTGTGAAAAGCGGTATGACGTGTTGGCACACGTGTTTTACCATGGGATAAGTTGTAAATTTGATTAAGGATTTGTAAATTATTTTTACAGGCAACGGTTTGCCAAAAAGTGTTGTTCGTCATGTTTGTCTCTCTAGCTACCCTTCCATCGGCTGCCTTTGGGCCTCTGTCCGTCTATGTACAAAACTTTGCTACTGATGATACATTAGAAGGCTTGCATATCCGTGGTTTTTGGCCTAGTATTTTGGATACAAGATTTGACATCTCTGTATGCAGTGATGTACACCATTTCTCATAGGCTATCAGTGCATCCGCCATACAAGTGATTCTCATCCGACGTGGCGACTTTTTGTAAACTGACGACTTGGAGCGTGTACTCTAGCACCTGCAATAAGGTTTTACACTGCAGAGGGTATTCTTCCCCACTGCTCTAGGTTAGAACCAAACCAAATCGCTTGATTTTACCTATTGTTTAGGAACAAGGAAAACATGTTTAGGAACATCTTTCAAATTACAGTCGATCTTCTTCTCAGGGTGACGCTGCGCCATCAATGTCTGACAAACAAATATCATGTTTACGTCCTTACAATCCACATGTCAACGTAGAAAATGTCGGGTATTATTGTTGATGCTGAATTTGTATATTTAGGACCGAATCGGCTTATACCTCCACAAACAGGAAATAAGTAAGTTAAATAAGCTCAATTGCAAGTACAAGAACAAATTCACCAAGTTCATAGCAGATACAGAGTTACAGCAAGTGAATACTAGAGAGTACATAAAAGCAATAACAACAAGAAAATTCAAACAACATCACCTAAGGAATTCAACTGTGTTCTCCCCAAGCCATTAGAACTGCATGACAATAGTCGCTTAAGCCTCCTCTTTACCGCATAAGAAAAATTCCTTTAAAATGAACCAATGTATAGGGATCTTGTTATCGACCCCGGTCGAGCGTGGGTCGGGCGTGAGGTGTGGTGGAAGTGGCTAGCTCGGCCCCCAAGCTTGACGCTCCTACCCGCAATCCGTGCAAGCCGCCCCACGCTAGCGCCCTGCCACGTTGTCGCGCTCCACGTCTCTACACGCCACAGTGGCGTGTCCCGCCATGTCGTCGCCCCCCCAGGCTGCCGCCCCCCCGCCCGCCCGGCTCCTCAACCCGTTTGCCTACCCTCATCGAGCCCCCATTCTTATCCGCCACAAACTGTCTCTCTCACTTCAATCTTGCAAGACATCACTTCCACCTATGTATATAGGTGTCCGGCTTACTTCAATGCGCCGCTCTCATAGCGCATCAAGTGCGCTATCAATGTAGCCGTTGGTGATGGCAAATCCTCTAGCTTGGGGGGTTTGCTCTCATTGACGATTGCAGGCAAGGTTTTTTTCTAATGTCTTATTCTGAGGGATTGTATTTGGAGCTTTAGTGTTTAGGGTGGCGATTCTTTGGTTTGTGAATGCATAAAAGCGAGCGGTTTTTTTAGGGCGGATTTGGTGCACACTGTGTTTCAATGCCATTGCAGTACTCACGGCTATGTAAAGCGATCCCTCGACCACTTTGTGTCGCCGGTAGTTCCACTGTGAGCTCAGCCGTGGCGTACCCCTTTCTCGTTGCGCCTCTTTTATTGCAATGCCGTAAGTTTCAGGCTGTGGAGTCAAGTTTCTAGCTCGTGGAGGTGCGAGCTAGCTTAAAGTGGAGCCTGCAGTGGAAGGTGCATTTGTTTTCTTCGGCATTGCGGTAAGCCCTGGTTTCTTTTAGGAGGTCATGGTGTGCGTGTATGTTGTGTAAGGTGCATTTTGTTGTTGCTTGAGGCGTTAGTGTGGTGGAAAACTTCTTGATATGATAGGGTTTTTTTTTTTTTTGCCTATTTTATGAGCTATATATGTCTAAGCTGCATTATTGTTGAAGCCTGTGGACCGTACTGTAGGTTTGAGCGCGGTCAGGTTTTCGGTTCAGGGCAGCTGAATTTTCCTTTTTCTTTCAATTGTGCATGTTTCATTTTTGCATTTTGTTATAAGTTGCGCACTGTTGAAGCTGCCTACAACGTGCTTTCGGTTTGGTTGTGCGTTCTTTTGATAAAGTGCCGCTAGAATTGGTAGCGGTTTAGGGTTACAAGCTTCTATTTAATTTTGGTGCGTTACTGTGCGTCATACATGGGCTTTGACGACTTGGGAGGGCGTTGCCAGGGATTGTTCATGAAGTGGGGAGACGTTGGCAAGGGCTGTCACGACATCAAGGGACATTGGTAGGGGTTGTCACGACGTCAAGGAACTATCACAACGTTAATTTTAGTGCGTTATTGTGCATCATACAGGGGTTGTCACGACTTGAGGGGGCATTGTCTGGGGTTGTCACGACTTGGAGGGGCGTTGCCAGGGGCTGTCACGATGTGGAAGGGGCGTTGGTAAGGGTTGTCAGGATATCAAGGGACGTTGCCAGGGGTTGTCACGACGTGGGGGGCGTTGGTAAGGGTTGTCACGATATCAAGGGACGTTGCTAGGGGCTGTTACGACATCAAGGGACATTGGCAGGGGTTGTCACAACATCAAGGGATACTGCCAAGGGCTGTCACGACGTGGGGGAAGTCTTGTCACGACGTGGGGGGGGGTCTTGCCGACATCATCATTTTCACTTCCACCATGGCCGGCAGTCTATTGCATCTAGTGAGTGACTTTCTGGATTTATCAATGGGGTTCGAGTTCTTTCTTTACCTTTCTAATGCATATCAATATTGTTTGTTTTGATGAATGTTCTTCTATAGGTCATGCAGCTGCGTTTGTAGGGAAAGTTTGGATTGGAAAATGTCATTGTATGCCACAGCCGCTCCATGCAATGTGGGCAGCACCTTCGCAACGCGTACATGATTAGCGGGTATGAGTAGATGCTCGTGGACATCACCTGCCTCTAGCGACGCGAGGAAAGGAGGGGCGGGCCACCCGGCAAGCAAGCGAAGGTCCCATTCTTCTGCCAGTACTTCAATGTGGACTTTAACAACAAGGCGGAACTTGGCTATCATCGGCAATAGTGGAAGTGCATTGCATACGATTATGTCGCATGGGGGAAGTTAAAAAAAATTCCGTCGCGCGGCACGGAGGGAAACAATGAGGTGAGAGTTGTATTTGCAAAGTATAACACCAATCTCCCAAATGCACCGCGCGGGACACCAAGACGGAAGAGTGCTGCAGACAAGAGCTCGAAGCAGTCCACCACCGCAGGCTGCAGCCCGATCATTCAAGTCACAGGTGAGAAGGAAGACGTCATACAACGCGTCCGGCGTAAGAAGTCGGCGGTGAGACCTCCAACTTCACTCAAGACAGTCGCGTCGGCCTCAGTTGCGCCAACAGCTGCTGCCATTTTGAAGACCTTTGGGGATGGGTGAGAGACGTTGACTGAGAATAGAAGCGGCTCGAGCGTGTGCAAGCGTAGAGGACCCTCAGCGTAGCAAATACAAGCGGCAAGTCGGAGTCTCCGCAGAAGCGCCCATGCATGACCACCACCGCTCTTACAGTTGGTGGATGTGCACTTTTGCAATCTCCTACCGTGGCAGCTTCGGCCCCTCAACGAATTTCCAAGTCAACGTTGACGGCTTCACAGTCGGCTGTTGTGGTTGTTGTGACTTCTTCACTTGTTCCACAACCCTCTTGGATTGCGTTTCAGTCTTCTCCAATCCTTGTGACGCAGCTGGCGCCTCCTTCCCAGCGTGAAGAAGCACCTCTTATGCAACAAATCATGGCCCCTCTGGCACCTAGAAGCGTGTGTGCAAAGTTGCCACGGTAGGGTCCCCAACTTCCCGCATGGAAGTCACGCCATATGCCTGCCCCCCGAGTGGCGGTACGTCTCAGCTTCACATCCAAAAAGGTCAAAGTCACTTCAGTGGTAGTTGTGGCCATGGAGGAAGGTGATCCAAGGAAGCTGGTGCGCGCCAGAGCCATGGCGGAGGCTGCTGAGATGTTTCCTGACATGGATACGGCCCTACAGCCAACGCTTCCCCCGGTTGCCCATGGTCTCTATTTGTTGGTGACGTCGTACGGGATTACAACAAAGGACTCTCTTCTACACCGCAACAAGGCGGTTCTAGAGCTCCAAGATTTGCAAGTGGACCGACAATTTGAGCACCGGGTATTCTGCGCATGGAGAGCTGTTCAATGCACGCCGGAGCTGAGGGTAGGAGTCTGGCCCTTGTTGACATCTTGCTTAGCAGATTCAGCTTCTATAATCTTACTTTAAGTTACAGATTGTTGTGGCATGTACATTGATTTGTCACTTCCCAATTCAAGATTTAGTCCATGGAACTCACATTGTTTTTTGTAGTATTTTCAAACATGCCAGGATACCTTCACATCATAGGACCTTGAGGCAACCACAAAGTGCAAGGATGTTTTCACCACGTGGAACAAAAAACGAATCCAAGAGGAGATTGGCGCTTTTGCAGCCCACCATGCCCTTGTCTTCACTTACTCGACACACCTCTAAGAGTATGAGAATGCGGTGGCTGCTGTAACGAAGTCTCGCAAGGCACATGTGAAGATGGAGATGCAAAAGTACGACGTGTCTCAACGCATTGTTGCGGAGGAAGAAGCCTGGTCCTGGTCTTCATTGTTCATGTCTATGGGCCAGTTCCCCACGCCAGCGTGTGTGGAGCGACCTTTCCAACATGCTCAGAAGGAGTTCAACGCTTTGATCTCTTGGATGTTGGATGAGCAGTGCCGAGGTGCCTTGGAAGGGACGCCGCCACCTTTCGCTCGAGCCTTGAAGCTCTCACTATTTTTGAGTATGGATGTGATCCTCCCATGGTTTGTCCGTTGAAGGGTTTGCGCGACGAGACATTATTAACCTGCGGATCGCAAATTGTTTTTGCTATGCAGATGCTTGTCCGCCTTGGGCGTATCTTCTTTCCTACCATGGACACTAGCACGACTGATTTTGCCTAGTTCCATTTTGCTTTGGATTCTGACTTGTGTCTTTCTGATTTAGTGGACTAGTTCATGGTTTGGCGGCGACTGACTTATGTCCATGCATGTTGCGAAATGGTTCATAGAGGCTTGGTGGAAGAACTGGAACGCATCTGGATCGTGGGAGATGGTAGGCGGGCGTGGAGCACACGCGATAGCCACGTTACACAAGAAGATTCCGCCAAGTTCCGGCATGTCCTCCTCATCCGAGAGAACATGTTGTTTGGCTATGCTCCCACCGATTTGGAGGCCATAGGGGAATGGTCGAGGCATGGTGCTGCACTATTATACATGGCAAGGGAGTGGCAGCGTGAAGGGTATGCCACTTGCGAGGCCAAGCTGGACATCATCGGCCCCAATAGCTTGTTGTCCGAGTTTAGCTTCCTTGATCATTCCCGCCTTACTATGGACTTTGAGCCCGGACCTTGTCCATAAACTACTGATATGATGGCTCTACTAGTTGGCGGAGTCAATCTACCTGACAAGGCTTCTTACGTGCCAGATGAGAGGTTTGTTGTCGCGGCGGTTCGAGTGGCAGTCATGTTTCCCGTGAACAAGATTGTCCCTGCTTCTGTTCAAGATGAGGCTTCTATTCGCGCGTTGGCCCTTGTTGCGGTGGACTGTGGTGGTGACATTAGTGAAGGTGGCCACGATGGAGGTCATGTCGATGTTGCATGTGGGCGAGCTAGCGTTGGTGGGTGCGAGGGTGTGGAAGGCGTTGTTGTTGAAGCTAATTCATACGAGTTGATTGAAGAGTATATGACATCTGATACTGGCGCGGACAACGACCTAAATGGGGAGGGATCCAGCAGCAAAGATGGTGAGGGATCCAACAGCAAAGATGGTGAGGGATCCTACAACAAAGATGGTGAGAATTACAGAGATGGCGACCACGGAGGCACGGGTGTAGGAGATTATGAGGGTAGCATTGAGTCTGATGATGCAGCGGAGGGAGCAGAGCGTGGCGTGGCAGCTGTGGATGACTATGCCCAAGTTTTGTGAAAGAATAAGTTGATGAGTTTGCTCCAGAGAGTGAAGTTGTATAGTTAGAACATCTCGAGTGATATAAGAATAAATACCGGATTAGAGGAGAGTTTTTATTTTGGTTGCAATTTTCTATGGTGTCACGCAGCAGATCACTATCACGTTTCTACTTTTGTTTCATTCATGACAATATTAAAATTAAATTAAAAAGAAAAAAAAAATTTGGATCATGAAAGTGTGTTGTGTGTTATTCCATAGTGGAAAACGAAGTTACATAAAAGTTGAAAACAACTCTAAACCAATGTGAATTCCATTTAATGTTCTAGTTCATTGAAAGTCACTTTCATTTGCAAATGAAGGTTCTATGAAGATAGAGCCTCCAACATTCTTGTCTCTTATTGTACTTGAACCCTTTTTGTATCCTTCTTGTATGAACACAA
Organism: Bryoerythrophyllum caledonicum; assembly: GCA_963971425.1. Classification (NCBI taxonomy): domain Eukaryota; kingdom Viridiplantae; phylum Streptophyta; class Bryopsida; order Pottiales; family Pottiaceae; genus Bryoerythrophyllum; species Bryoerythrophyllum caledonicum. The sequence continues at coordinate 47,049,681 of OZ020514.1, forward strand.
TATTTGTGAAAATGTCACATGCATATGTGACGATTTTTTGGGAGGCTAACTCAATTTGACTTTGTGTGGAAAACATGAAACAAAGTCTATAAGAAGTCATTAGACTATTAAAAAAAACTAGAGGTATGGGTAAAAAAATGGAGAAATTTATGTAAAAAGTTCTTGAAGTATAAAGTCATTTCTACATATATTGTTTAATAATGGATGAATAATGGTCTAAATATATATACAAGCACATATCTTTGCAATGTTTGCAAAACTCTTTACGTAATTCATTTGTACATGTATGCACGTCCTTCTTCTCAATATACATATGCCACTAAAATTAGTCTACCAAAAAAATACATAGGATAATACTTTTCAATGAAATAAGCTTTAAAGATGTACACATTGATTCAAGCATACAGGAATACGAGTGAGGACGTAGATGTATCATACGTATATACATGCTTCATTTCATATATTTTTTTAATATGTAATATCATGTACATATAAAATACTATACATCATAACAAACTCTTTTTCATATTCCTCGTATTTTTAAAAATTTCTTATTCATCTTTTTCATATTCCTCTTACTTTAAAAATTTCAATTGACATACTTAAACTTTCATTACCAGTAGGAGACAAGGGCAGGGAAAATTGGCCTCCTCACTTGTCCTCCCATGGATGGAAGTGTGGGATGATGGCTACGTTTTCTCATCACATTCTTACTCATTGCACTAGAATCAATAATTTTGAAGTGTTTTTGGTGTAAAATTGTCATGGGCCAATAGGGGTTATGAAAGTGTGATTGTCAACTTTACAGTAATACCATTCTTTGCTAAAGTACCTTGCCCATCTACAAAAAGAGTTGAGCTTTTTATGCTTCAAGCAAAAAAAGAAGAAGAACGCCGGTCTCCGAAGGTGGCCGGCGTGAATAAAGTGTCTATTCGTTCCACTTACTAAGACCATGCCCACTGGACAAGGAAAAGTAAGCTGGAACTACTCCCCTCTCTCGAGGATAGACACTATGTGACAAGTAGCCAAAGAACCACCGACCAACCAACCGACCAACCAATCTCAACAAAGCAACTAACCAACTACCGATCAAGCAAGCAATCACAAACCTTAAGACCAACAAGTCAAGATAAATCAAGGTGGGGGAAGAATTTAAGGGGGGTCTTGTGTATCGGGGAGGGTTTGGTTGTTTTTGATTTTGCGTTTATGTAGAAGAATGGACATGGCATGTTGAATAGCAATGGTGTTAATGTTTTTAAAGGTGGTTTTAATTGTTTCAATGGGAATTTTGAAGACATTTTCAAGATTATTCATAGAGGGGATAAACAAGGTAGCACGAGCGCCAAATGTTATTACAATAAGGGGATCCACATTCCACCCGAGAGCCATGATGTCGTTAATAAGGGGTTGGTATTTATCAATTTTATTTTGGATTGTTTCCGGGGAAAATCTATCGTTGCAATATGTGAATTCAATGAATTGAATGGTGTAATCTTGGTTGATGTTATCGGGTGGTGGGTTGTTATATAGTAAACCTTTAACACAAAGAATGTCCGATTTGAGCCGAGCGTTGCAATGACATCTTTGGGTCATACATGAGCATGGGAGTAGCTAAGGGGGGACCGTATTTTCTTGAGGTTTGTTATTGAAAGTGCGTGCGTTCATTAGAATAAAACATCTCGATTTATTGTAGGAGGTGAGTAGTTTTCGGATTTCCCATACCGCTTTATTATGTCTTTTAACAATAAGAGAATGTATGTGATGGTTTTGGCATTTGAGTAGAACATGAAGCCATGTGTCGGGGTCTGTTGAGGGGCATATGGGGCATGTTATGGATGGGAATCTTTCTATTCCAAAGAAGAGTTGTTTGCGAGCGTTTCCCTTATACTGACCAGTACGGAATTTGATGAGGCATGTTATTTGCGAGTCTGAGATGCTGGGGTTTTTCCAAAAGTTTGTAGAGAGTTCATTGTCTATGTCGTTATTGTAAGTCCATTTTTCTATATTAGGAATATTCTCTGAGATTGTATCAAGGTTGTTGTATAGGTCTTGTTTTTGGAGATATTTGCCCAAAAATCTAATTGGGCCTTTGTCAGGAGTATCTTCTTTGGAAGGCCATTCTTCTTTTTGAAAGTAGTATGGGGTAGCATGGGCATGCTCGTGTGGCTCTTTGGCATTTATGTGTGATTTTTCTCGGCCTTCTTTTGCTAATTTGTCTGCTTGTTCGTTGCCCTCAATGTTGGCATGGGCTCTCACTTTATGGAGGGTTGTGATTTGTGTACAGTTTTGTAACATTTGGACCATTGATGCTAATATAATTTGATCGGGGTGGCTATTATGAAGGGTAGGGTGTGTTATTTGAGTGTTTAGTAGGTAAAGTGCATTTATACAATCGGTGAATATATGTGCGGGTTCATTATTGTATTTTGTTGTGATGATTTGTAGTGTTTTGTGAATGGCCATGAGTTCAGCTCTGAGGATATTTTGTAGTCCATGTAGTCTTTTGGCTAGTTTAATTTCCTTGGTAGAGTTATATATGCCATAGCCAGCTTTTTCTCTGGGCCAGGAGCCCGGGCTAATTTGTTCGGGTGGTTTAAAGGAGCCATCAGTGTAATAGCTGTGTGCGGGATTAAATTTTGGTGTGGTATGAGTGGGGTAGTCTGGAAGAGGGGGAGGTGTAACGGAGTAGTTTATTGTGTTGTTGACATAATTTAGTTTTGACCAATTTTTACTTTTGTTTACAGGGGTTTGTGTGGGTGTTCGTGGGGCCAGTTTTGTGTATGGTCGTTGTATGTCTAGATTGTCTGTTATGGAGTTGAGTTCCGCAATTTGTTCGAGGGAGCCAAGGGTTTGATTTTGATGATGGACGCATAGTATTTGTAATGTGGATGGCTCGATTCGGGGTTTTCTTAGCTTGGGTGGAATAGTAGGTTCTTCGTATGGTATTGTGTCTGCTTCAAATAATGTAATGATATGGGAATCTTGAAATGGGTTTGAGTGTGGGTTGTTGTTTTGGTACCAATTGTTGTTCGGTGTGATGATGATTGTATTTGTGTTATTTGGATCATGTTTGGCGGCAAGTCGAGCCCAATGTATTGCTTGTTCCATATCTTTCTCGTTGTGGAGGTGAGCTATACCATTGCCGATCCATTTATAGTCAAAGGCCTTTCCTAGGGATCCGAATATTTTGTCTCTTTCATAAGGTGAGTAAAATTTTTTTAGTTTAGTAGAATATGTGACCGGGGAAGAAAAATATGATTGTTCGATGTTAAAGGATGAGATTAGTAAGTCTAAAATGGAAGTGGGTATTGTGTATTGTGCATTTTTAGGGGGTTAGTTTTCGGTATTCGGTATTTATACCTTTGGTATAACCAGATTAGTTTGGTTTCAAAGGGTTGGGTCGTTGGTTCAATATTTGTGGGGGTTTGTAATTTTGTATTGTATTGATTCCATAACCATTGGAGTCGAGTAATGGGGATGGAGTGTAAGTGTCGGCCATTTTCTTCATATAGATGTGCTTGATCGTTATCTATTATAATTGTGTTTGAGGGTGTAAGGATATCTTTTTCGGGGTTGCATTCTGATGTGTAAATGTTTAAGAGTAGAATAATTATGGGTGGTGTTATAGATCTTGAGTCTGAAAGTTGTTCTTGTGGGTGGTGGGCTTGGATGATTTCTGAGTATGTTTTGTTTTGGGTTTTTTGGTAGTATTGTTTTTATTTTTGGGTGTTGAGTGTGGAGGTATTGGTGTCGTGTCTTGGAAATAGGTCTCTTTGGTGGAGCCATTTATTGTATGTGTTATCATTGTATTGCCATTGGCATAAATATTTTGTGTAGGTGTTTTGTATGTTATTTGTGTCTATGTGTTGGATATGTTTATGGCGTATGATGTTATTAATGGGATATGTGGTAGGGTTTTTGGGGATGTATGTTGGGGGGCGGGGATGGTATGTATGTGGGGGATTAGGGGGATTGATTGGTGTGAGAATATTTCTTGGGATGATGTTATTGTTGGGGGTGATGAATGGATCCTTAAGTATTTGCGAGTATGGGTGTATGTTACAATTAGTATGACATGTGGTGGGGCATGTTGGGTGGCAAAATATTTGTTTAGCAACATTTAGGGCACTTTTTATTAGTTTAGTTGGAGTGAAGTGGTAGATTTTGAAGTCTTCATAGTTCATGATGTGTGTGCCGTTAGGTAGAGTAATTTGGGTTAGTTCAAAAATATTTTTTGAGAGGAGTTTTTGTAGAAGCTTTTGGGAGAGTTGGGCATTGAGTGTGTTGTGGTTTAGTGTTTCTTGCCGCCATAGTATTTCAAGTGTTGTAGGGTTACTGAGGAAGTTTGGGAGTGTGCTTTTAAGGTGGACTTTAGCTATATGTTTTAATAAGAAGAATGTTCGTGTTATTGGTGACCTTATACAGTTGGCTTTTTTCATTCTGGGTATGTTTTCAGCGCCACCATATTGGGCAAGTATGTAATGAGTTAACCCATTATAAATTTTTCCAAGTCTATCTTTATCGTTTAAGGCATTTTGTAGTTGTTCGCCTATACATCGGAGATATGCATTTTTTAGGGAGAAAGCTTCAAGTCCAAATAGGTTATGTGGGAGTTGTATTATTGCATTTGACATACATTTTGGTACTCCACATATGGTTTTTTGTATGGCGATTATTTTTTTATCAAGTTTTTTGATGGCTGGCATAGAGTATGGTACACCATAAAAACTGTATGCCACACCTGGACGTAGTACGGTATCAACCATTTTTATTTTTTGTTTCATGGTGGCTGGACATGTTGTTAGTTCTTTGCATTGTTTGATGAGCTTTGTGGTTGTAGTGTGAATTTGGATTTTCCATTCTAGTGAGGGAATAAGATTTGTACCTAGGTATGTGTATGGTTTGTTTTGGTGTAGTATAGGGATTGGTTGGTTGCGGTAGTTGATGTTAGAGGTTTGCATTAGGGCTTTGAAAGTGGTAGGGTTCAATTTAGATTTGTTTGGGCATCCGGTAGCGGCACATTTTGGGACTCCCACATCCATGCCAGCCCATTTACAATATCTATCAATTTTATTGAGTTGTATTTGGATTGATTTGATTTTGTTAATTATGGTGGCTAGGTCATCCACGTATGCGGCGGAGTTTATTGTGACTTGTGATGTGCCAAAAGTATATCCGTTATTGCCTCTTTCTAGCCATCTGAGAAGTGGTTCTAAAAATATAATGAATAGGTATGGGCTGAGGGTGTCCCCTTGTATAGTTCCTCTTTGGATGGGTATAGGTTTTGTTTGACCAAAGTGTTCCCCGGTGTAGCAAGTAGATGATTGAGAGTAGATGTTTCCAACAAGTGTAGTTGCCTCTTTTGGGTAGCCAAGGTCTGTCATTGTTGCTAGAAGTCGGGCGTGGTCAATTGAGCCAAAGGCATTTTTGAAGTCCACGTATAGTATGTATATATCTTGGTTTGTAAATTTTGCGTCTTCTAGTGCGGCTATTATAGTTTGTATTTGTTGTGCGGTACTTCTCTCTGCTCTAAATCCTTCTTGACTATCATGTAGGATTTTGAATTTTTCGCCGTATGAGGATAGTATGGAGGTGAGTGTACTGGTAAAGAGTTTATATATTGTGTTAGCTAGTGCAATTGGCCTATGGTTGGGTAGCATGGACGGGTCGCCTTTTTTGTATAATAAAATTGTTGTACTCGATTTCCATGAGTTTGGTATTTGTTTTTGTTTATAACAGTGAGAGAAGAATAGAAATAGTAGTTTATGAAATCTTGGAGGCATGTTTTTGAGTATTGAGTTCGGTATGCGGTTTGGGCCTGGGGCTTTGTTATTACCAAGATTTTGAAGGCATGTGTCGTATGTGGCTCTATTGAGGTATTTATGAAGTGGAAATTCTGGTTCGCCCCGTTTGTCACGGGTATATCCGTCCAGGTCATGCCATGGGTATTGGCGTACTGCACATGTACATTCTATTGTATGTTGTGGTTGATAATTACATGTTGAACCTGTTGGTCTATTGATTTTTGTTTGTTGGTTAAATATTTCATTTGCAATGTCTTCGGGGCTAGTTAAAATATTATTGTATTGATCTGTGATACAGTCCATTGGCGGGGATTCAAGGTTTTTAAAGACTTTTTTGTTAATTTTTTTGGGTTGATTTCGTATAGTTGTCTATATTTTGAGATGGCTTTTTTAATGTTTTCTTTGTTGAATTTTGTGATTACTTTTCGGGCTTGTATGTTGGCATTTTTTGCAATTAACGCGATGTCTTTTATCCATGTATCGTGGGGAAGGTCCGGAGGCGGCGGGGTAGGGATTTGGATGTGTTGTATATTTAGTAGTTCATTGTATATGGGGTGGTTACGCCATTGAGGGTTGTTTTTTACAATTCTAATGGTTTTGCGTATGGTAAGGTATGTGGTTAAGTGTTGTTTCCAAGTTTTAGAGAGTTTGCGGGGTAGGTACCCGCCTTGTTGACAAGTTCTATTTGTCATTTGAGGTATTGGGTGTGCTCTACAAGTTTGTTCTAGTGTATCAGAGATTTTATTGATGAGTTTGTCTAGAGTATGGCATGCTTCTTGCCACTGTGTTTGTGTTAGTTGATTATTATCTTCAAGAGTGTTTGTGAGGGAGTCTATTTGTACGGAGTTTTCTTCGAAGAATTTTGTGTTTAATTTTTCTATGTTGGTTTTTGGGATGGGGTTGAGTATGCGTATATTGTCTTTGTTTAGGATTATAGGAGTTCTACTAATTAGTGTGTTATTTGGGATGTGCAATTGTACGGGTGAGTGGTCCGAGTTGAGAATAATATCTTTGTTTGTTGTGGAGGTGTATTGTGTATTGTTGTTTGTATTTATATAAAATCCATCTATTAGACTCCAATCCCTATAATTATAGCCACCTTGTCTAGAGAATTGTGTATCGGTATTGATGTAAGTGAAGTTTAAGTTTTCTGTGAAGCGACGCCATTGATAATCAATGTTTTGAGGGGGGGTGTGATGGTTTCCATTTTGACGGCCAATTAGCGCTATGTCTCTGTCGAAGTCTCCACATAATAGGTATGTATGATTGGGATTGTTATTAATTTGGGATGTAATGGTGTTTTGTATGTCTAAGAGAAATCTAGTATCTTCGGGATGGGATGGCATATACATGTGAAAGATTAACCACGGTTGTAGTGGATGATTAGTGATTTTAATTATTTGAATGTATGGTGATATGTGTATTGGGGTAGGGATTTTGTTGATGTTGCCTGGGAATGTATATTTTTTGTGTATTAATGTAAGGAGGCCACCTCGGCCTGGTGTGTATGATCTCCGTTGTTGCATGCATCTTGTAAGTGCATGTGTATTGTTAAAGATGAGTTTATAGTTTTGAAATATATTTTGTATGTATTTTGTAGATTTTGTGGCGGTTAGTTTTGTTTCTTGTATAACTATGAGGGCCGGTGGTGTGTCTGTGTTTGTGACTAAATTTTGTAAGCTAGGAAGGGCAGTGTTTAGTGAGGAGGCATTTCCATGTGATTATGTATGTTTATTCTTGGTTTGATCATATGTTTGATTTTGAGGAAGGATGTAGGGAAGAGGTGGGGGTGGGTGGGTGTATTCTGGTATAGGGTCTAGACATTTAAGTGATTCATTTATGAGGTTGTTAGGGAGGTAAGGGAATTTTAGTTTTATTGAATCATTTGAGGGTGGTATATCTTGACTATGTAAGAAGTTGTATAGTCTTTTATGTATTGAATTCTCAAGGTTTATAATATTTTGGTTGTCTACCAGGAATTTAGTGTAAGGGTGTGGAGTGTGAATGTGTCGTTCTGGTGGGTTTTATAAGTTTAGTAAAGTTTGTAGTAGTGTATTGATCCATGTAATTGTGTTCAAATTTTGTGGATTTAGGAGATGGTTACATTCATCCATGTTTGGATGAGTAATGATTATTAGTGCATATAGAATGTGGGGTGGTGGGTGCATATTTCATTGTTGTATGTATTGGGCAATGTTTGGATGTGTAGTGTTGAGTGTATGGTGTAATGTATGGGTGTTTTTTAAAAAAGGTGCAAAGGATTTTGCGATGTGTTCATATTCCGGTTGTAATTTTATGGTATTAGGTATGAAGTATATTTTGGCATTTTTCTTATGTGATGTAGGGTGTCTTTTTAGTATGTTAGGCATAGGTCCTGGGTTTGTTTCTATGTCCCCTCCTAGGAGTAGAAGGAGTTTGTGATATGTATGTTTAGTGATAGGTTTTAATATTTTCGTTTTTCGTATGGATTTTTGGAGTTTTATTGTGTTATTAGAGTTTTTTTGTTGGGGGGGAAGCGGATTTTTGGTATATTGGATATGATGATTTTTTTTGTTGTTCATTTTTATGATGGGTGTGGTTGTATTCGTTACACTAATAATAATAATTTTCTTTTGTGTCCATGTATTAATTTGCATAGGTGTTTTTGTGTTCTTAGTGGTGTATTGGTGTGTATATGTTTGTTTGTATATTTTTGTGTTCGTGTTTGTCCATGAGTGTGTGGGGTATGTAAGAATATTTGTATATGTGTTTATGTTGGTATTTGGGGGGGTGTTTAGTTCTTGTTTGTATGTAGTTGTGTTATTATGTATGTTGGGATTTATATTAGTATTTGTTTTGTTGTTTGTGTTAGTATAAATTTTATTGTTTATACTGGTGTTTATACTCGTATTTGTATGTATATGAAGGTCAATTTTTATGTCTCTTTTTTTTAGGAGTAATAGTGATTTTATGTCTTTAGTTTCGTGTTCTGGTTGTTTGTTTTTTGTGTGATTTTTTTGGGTTTATGTTTGTTTGGGGGTGTGTGTGTGTTGTTATTTGTTGGGGTTTTTTTGTTTGTAGTTGTTTTTGTGGTGTATGTATGTTTAGATGATTTATAGTTTGTATTGGGCGTTTTTGTTTTTTGATGTGTGTGTGGGATTATATTTTTTTTGGTGGATATGGTGTTGATTTTGTTTTTGTTTTTTTGCGTTTTTTTGGGTAATTTTATTTTGTTTTTGTATGTTTTTGTGTCTATGTTTTTGCTTATTTGTGTGTATACTTTTGTGTGTATTTTTGGATATGTATGGTCCTTTTTGCTTGGTTCTTTTTTGGTTTTTTGGTGTGTTAATGGGTTTAAGTTTGTGTATGTGTTTTTGTATATGGTTTTATGTTTAGTGTATTGGTGTGTGTAGTTGATGTTGTGTGTATTTGTGTATTTTTTAATGTAGTTTTTGTTTGTTTGTGTATGTGAGTTGGGTTTTGTGTGTGTTTGAGTGTGTTGGTTTTTTTTTGGATTTTGGGTGTTTATGAGAAGATAGATTTTTGTGTGTTCTTTTTAATGTAATTTTGCGTGTGTGTGTTTTTTATATATAGTCGTCTTTTTTGTGTGTATGTTTTTTGTATGTAGTTCTCTATTTTGTGTGTGTGTCTTTGTGTCTATGTATGGGTGTGTATATATATTTTTTGTTTTTTGTGAGCACATGTAAACTTTGTTTTTGTGTTGTTGTGTACATGTATTTTTGTTTGTCTTTTGTTTGTTTATGTATTTGTGTTTTGTGTATATATTTTCATATACAGTACGTATTTTCGTGTGTACTGTGTTTTTATGTTTTTGTGTACGGTATTTATACTGTGTATTTAGTATGTATGTAATTCCCTCTTTCTTTTTCCGTATTGTCTTTAGTATAGTTTTTGATTTTTGTACTGTATTAATTTTGAGTATTGTATATATATAAAAAAAACTTGTTTTTGGTATTTCCATTTTTTCCAGTGTACGGTCAAATACATTTTTTGGTTTTCTGTATTTATACGGGTATTCTACTGTATTTTCAGATCTGCGTACGCTCCTTGGTATCCAGTATATAGTACTATACCATATTTTATATGTATGATATATTGTATCTAAGTACGTGTTTGCCTTGTAGTCTTGTACCACTACATGTTTGATGGTTCTTTGTCTTCAATTGTCAAGTTTTTCTTCCCCGTGATAGCCGACATGCTTTTGAGTACTCCAATTAGGGCATCTTGGAGGTTCTCCATCTCTCCCTTGAGCTCGTTGTGCATTTTGTTGGTGTACTCTTGAGTTTCTCTTCTAATCTTCTTGTTCTCCTCCAAGATTTCCACCATGTCCTTCTTGGTGAGAGTCTCGTTCTTGTCTTGCATTTTGAAGGTGGTGATGGTGTTGACAATAGCCTTGTTAATGTCGTCAAAGCCAAAGCTTTTAACTTATTCCTCGGTGGGGCGGTTGTCTCCTTCCAAGCTTCTTCGATGTGGAGCAAAATCCACATAGTTCCCATTCATAACGAAGGTTTTGTGCACAAAGGTCCTATAGACAATGGGGTTAGCACAAAGTACATTTGCATTGCCATTGTGATGGTTAGCCTCTTCTTTGTTGAAGTAGATATTCCTCACATTGGCTCCTCCCATTATCTTATAAATTTCGTGTGTTGTATGCATGACATCAAGATGGATAGGGAGTGGTGAGAGGGTAAGGGTTAGAGCTTCTTTCCTTGCTTTGGATTCCACCACACCATTGGGTCCTTTGGTGTCCCCCACTTGTCTTGCTTGTATCACTTCCTCTCTCACGGTGATATGGTGAGCAAGTATCTTCTTTGTTTGGAGAGGCGTTGTGGAGATAATAAATGCGTGGGCATCTCCATGTCCTTTTTGCACACCGTAGACTTCATAGTCATGTCCTCGATGAAAACTACTCTCAAGGATTTCCTTGAAGAGAGTTTGGGCTGAAAAATCCATTAGGCTATCACTTTTGACCTTCACAAAAAGGTTAGTACCTTTTGCAATCCCGAGGTAGGATTTGCATACTTTGCCAACAACAAATTCATCATCAATATTAAAGATAAATGGTCTAATGCCTTTTAGGAGCATCAAGCCGTCTAGTTCGGGTTTAAGTAGATGGATTTTAATATTTCCAGCCCATACTCATTTAGTCCCACCATGTTTGATACTTAAACATTGGATTAAAAGAGGGTCCACCATGTTCTTTCCAAGAGCAATATTCATCTTTTTGAGTCTAGCAAGGGTCATCTTTTTAATCTCATCATGCATAATTGGGTTTTTAGGGAGCTCAAAGTGGATGGCTACATGGTAGCTAAATGATAATCCAGAATTCTCATGGGTCTTGATATCAAAAGGGATTTGTGATAGGTTGTAATGTTGCCCATCTGTTCCTTTCTTAGACTTGGGGTAGAGATTTTGTGGGATTCTAGGGAATGCTACTCTTGCGTTACTTACTTCTTCCGCTTCTCCTTTCTTCACGCCTCTAGCCATTATGTCAAGTGTCGTTTCTTCCCTGAAGAGCTCCTCATCTCCATTCTCCACTGCCAATGCCTCCATTGCCTGGAACCCCATCCAGAACTTAAACTTGGTTAGTTCAGGTGTCTGTATGGACTTACTTTTTTCCGTTGTGGAAGCCTTGCTTTTCTTGCTGGTGTTGGATATTTCTTCTCTTTTCCTAGTTGCCTTTGAGCTCTGAGCTTGGGTGGGTCTCTGTACGGAGGATTCCATTTCCATGTCCATGTTGAGGGTCCTTTTTGTACCTTCTGCCATGTCCACTAGTGCAGCGAGGTTAGTTCTGTAGTACGGGCTAGAGCAACACAGGCACGATGAATTTTCACAGTATGCGTAGAGAGGGTTAGAGTGTACGGCTCGCAGTCTCTGAGTTGTCTCCGTTGCTTTCGCTTTTGCCCGTTGCAGATTTGCTAGTGCCTCGGCGCACCCCAATGTTCGGGATCCTATGGCGCTTCTCGTCTCTCCAATGGGGCGTCTGTTCCGAGCTGTGCTTGGCTCCTCGTCTCCTTCCTGTGTCCAGAGTTCAGGGTCTTTGTTCTTCTTCTTGTAATGGCGTCTTTCCTGTGTTCTCCTGGTGCTTGGCTTCTCGTCTCCCCTAGGTATTTGCGGTTCAGTGTCGCTGCATGTCTTTCCGGGCGGGTGTCTACTTTGTGTTCGTTCGGTGCTAGGTTCTGCGTCTCCCGCTGGGATTCTGTGCGTGGTGTCTCTGCCTGGCTCCTCGTGAGGATGTCTTTGCTGTGGCTCTACGTCCCTTGATGGAATTCGGTGCTCGGCGTCTCTGCCCGGTTCCTTGTGAAGGCGTCTTCTCTGTGACTCCGCGTTCCTTATTGGTAACCTGTGCTCGGCGTCTCTGTCCGGCTCTACGTGAAGGCGTCTTCTCTGTGCTTGTCTGGAGCTTGGCTCCGCTCCACTTCTCAGGGTTTGGTCTGCAGCACTACGGCGCTCTACCCGGAAGAGGTTCCTGATTTGGTTCTGCGTGTTTCGTGGCTTCTTGGCGCACCTCGTTGCTGGGGGTCCTGCTTCACTACTTACGTCTTGGGGAGGGCGACGTCGACTTATCTTCACGGCGTACTTCGGCGCTTGCAGGTCTTCTTTTTTGTCCTCTATATTGGGGGGCGTCTTTGTCGGTCTTGAGTGTTCCTCCAGGTTGTGTCGCTTCTCTTGTGCTCGTGTTTGTGGTTGCTTGTTGCTCTTGAGTCTTGCTGGGACTGGGTCTTGTTTGTTGATAGGTGGGGATGGGGTGTGGTAGAGTACTTCGGCCTACGATGGTCGCCTGGTGGTGTTGAGGCTGGTTCGGCGTAGGGGCGATTTCTTCTCCGCGTTTCTGGCTCCCCGTCACACCTCGAAGTTTTGGCGTTTTGCATCGCTGCTTGTTTCTTAGGGGAGGTGTACGTGCTCGTGCCGAGTGTTGTTTGGCTCTTCGGCGCTCCTAGCTACTTGAATTTCTTTGTCTCTATTCTCTTCCCAGGTAGAGCTAGTTCTGCGACCTTGTGTGTTGCTGAGTTTGTGGGCGCATCTTGATGTACTGCTACTCTTGTGCTCGTTTCTATGTCCTCTAGCTATTCTTGAGTCGTGTGATGTGGCAGGCGATTCCAGTCTGCAGGGGTCTCTCAGCGGGGTAGAGACACTTCTGGGAAGATTCCTTCTCTTGTGAGGTATGGTGCAATCCTCCTGGTGCTGGATGTTGTCTTTGTCCTGATGTGTTTGTAGCTTTCTTGTTGAGTTGTCTTGTGCGTTGGTGGTCGTCGCTTCAGCTGCTGCCTTCTCCTGAATCACTTGCATTCTTGTCGCTCCGTTGTCTTGTGATCTGTAGGTGTCAAGGTTGTCATACTGGACGGACGTCCGGTACGCCCGTCCGGTAGAGCTCTCGCCCGTCCGGGTAAGTCAACTGAAGGTTGACTTACCCGCTAGGTAAAAAACAGGCAACGTGGCAGCCATGTTGGCACCACATAGCTGCCACGTAGAAGAGGGTCATGTTTGAGTAGGATGGGGGACTAATGGAAAGAGGGAGGTGGGGCGGAGACGTCCCCGCCCCATACGGGTAGGGCGGAGACCTCTTCGCCCCTTTATGGGCAGGGGCGGGGACATCTCCGCCCCTGCCCGTATGGGGCGGGGACATCCCCGCCCCTGTCCATAAAGGGACGGGGACGTCTCCGCCCCTTCATGAGTTAGTTAATAGTGTTTAACTATTGACACTATGTTGGTAAACTAAAATTTATGTTTACTGTAGTATACACTAAATGTGAACCCATACACCAATTGCAAATGAGGCACTTCGTGTAGTGACATAACCGGACACTAAATGGCATTTACTACACTATGTATCAATTTTTGTAGAAATAATAAATTTATTTCTTTCACTTGTGCACATTTAGTGTATCAATAGTGTATCAATAATTATTTGTGCTTGAACAAATGCAAATCTTGGATTTAGAATTTAAGATTTGGACGTATCCAATTTTGATTAAAATATAACGTATGGCAATTGCCAAGTACACATATTCTTCTACGAAGATGCCGTATTGCCTATTTAACCACCACATGCGAAACTAATGCAGCTAATTAACAAAAAACTATTGTCGGTAACAACATAAAGGCATAGTCCAGTTGTGGGGGGGTTTCATTAATGTGTCTAAAACATCTGGCACAGAAGACCGTTCTTCGAGTAGTTGTTTTTGCAACGCTCTAAGTTTTAGCTTCAGGTTTACATATTGCTCCGTGTTTTTGCTGGTGAAATACTAAGTGTCCCAATCTTCTTTCCGAAAATTTTCACAAATCCAATCCACCGCAAATGCATCTGCTGCCTTGGAGTAAAAGTGTGACCGTTGCATGACTTCAAGCGAGTTGGTAGAGTCCTGCGGCCCAAAATTATAGAACAGTTCTGGTGCCACAAACCGTCGCCGCTCTCTCTCTTGTTGACGCTCCTCCTTGAATTGATAACCATACCTTGATGGCTCATTCTCCACAACCCGACTAGAAAGCCCCCAATCGCAAATTCCGATGTACACCGTATCGGGTTTCCACTCATCAAAGTGGAGCAAAACATTTGATGGAGAGATGTCATTGTGTATATAATTTGCGTCGTGGCATTTTCCCACAATGACAAGCAATGATAGCGCGAGGTTCACTCGATTTTGGCGGTAAGTTTTTACCCACCGAAGCTCTTGGATTGACAACCCGGTATTCGGATGCATCTCAATCCATTCAAATGGCAATGCTTCGTCCACTTTCGAGTCAAACTTGGACCAAAAAGAAGCGAGAGATCCCTCATTCCACCAGAGCGTGTACCCTTCCATAGTTTTCGGGTGGATGTACGCAAGTCTAATGATCCCTGGATGCACTACCGGACACCCTCCAGCCTCGTTGATGATGTTTCGGCGCTTCTCCCTCTCGTTGGTGTTGGTCAGAGTCTTTCCGGCGAAGTAAATCCAACTTGGAATGTTTTCCAATTTGGTTATCATCACCTTCCGTACAGCCCCATAGCCACCCACCGCGCTTTGCCCTGGCATTGGAATCACTTTAGCGCAACTTTCAAGCCACTTGAAAGTTCCACCAACGTAGTGAGCCAAAATTTGCTCCTCAATAGTCGCTTTCCAAGGAGCTAGTTTCTTCTTACGGGAAAAAGAGTATTGTTGAACGAAGCCCTAGATCATCCTCATCTTCGCCACTAGTGCGCGCTCCTCCAGGTTCAAGGTGCTCTCATCCTCCTTCTTCCTCGTGACGTAACACCAGTTCGCAACGATATTGGTGGTCAGTGCAGTCACTTGTGTGTCCAACTACTCCGAATGCAACCAATAATCTGAGAAATTATTAAATTTCTCAAATTTATCAAGGTTTGACATTAATTTGTGTTGCATGTCAACCGTCAACTTGTGGTATCCCTCTTCGTTGTGGTCCAGATAGCTCCTCGTCAACGCCCCTGTCGTCTGACGGTTGTAAAACTCGACGGCAATCCCTCTACATTCAACCATGTATTCGTGCGGGGGCATGTCCGGATTTGGTGACTTCTTCCGCCTCTTCCCGCTCGATGACGACGGATTCAATGATCCCGAAGTCAACTCCGTGTTGGTGGACGGAAGAACCGTCTCATCAACATCATCCAAGTCCATAAATATTGGGCGCTTCTCCATCGACCTACTTCCTTCTCCCGCCATATGTGATTGTCAACTCCCTACCGTGGTCGAAATTCCAAGTTGATGGTTTTAAAAAAAACCGCAAAGAGTCTGGCTATAATAAATGGGCCAAGCCCGATCACCCACCACACTAACTTTCAGGCCGCAAAGCGAACTGACATGTGAGGCTTAGAGAGTGGACTTGGCAGAGAATAAGGACAAAATCTCTCCTATTTATATGGTGTAGGGTTCTTTTTGCGAAGACGTCCCCGCCCTACCTCGGCAGAGCGGGGACGTCTCCGCCCCTGCCCGGGGTGGGGCAGAGATGTCCCTGTCCATGCCGCGGAGACGTCCCCGCCCCTGCCCAGGGACCCTAGACCAGTGCTTCGTCTATCGGCTATATAATATCGTGCACACCCCTAATTGTTCCCGCCTCACATACTCCCTCTTCATCCACCTCTTAATTGAGTTGGTTGTGGGCGTCGTGTGAGCACTTCATCCATTCGCATCACATATATTATTCAGATTTTCCCCACCCATGGCCATGCCGGTAAAAATGAATAAAGAAGAACGAGACAAGAGTCGACTATGATTGGGAAACAAGCAGCGGACGAGGTTGCATGTGCTTTGGAATCCTGTTAAATTGGCTTTTAAAGGTTGGGAAGAAGTTCCGGAGCCATGGAGTTTCGAGGATTGCGCAAACTTCATCGAGTGGTGCCATATCGACAAGGCTTTCCCGGAGGAGCGACACAATTATCACCGACGCTTTCACAAGGCAAATTTATGGAAGTGCACCGACGAGGCGTTCAAAAATCGGTGCATTGAAGTATACCAGGTCTTGTACGACATTCCTTATATCAAACGCAATGAAGTAAATCTCTTCCTTGCGCGAGGTGTCCATGCGTAGGTAAAGTTGGGCAAGAGGGTGGATTGGTCCACCTTGAAAGCCATGGGAGATAGCATAAGAGTTCCTTCTCCGGCGAATGGATTGATTCCAATGGGGACACGGAGGTATCCAGAAGGCAGATTGGGCAAATCGATGGCGAAGACTGAACCGGTCGACACGTACGAGACCGATCCCTCAAACACGGATATTGACTCTGACGGATCCCACGTTCCAATCACAAGGAACCAAAGGACACAAGCGCGCACCAAACGAGGGAGGGCGGAACAAACGGTTAACGTAGTCGTTAACGATACCGTTAATGAAGTTGGGGCTCAGGTACAATCCCCCGCGGTTGTTGATCGAACGTTAGAAGCCTCTACTGGTGCTATTTTTGCCAACACTATCCAAACCTTGCTGAACCAATTGGAAGGGAAGACAACAGAACTATTGTCATTGCCCGATGAGGTTCGCAAGTTGAGAGTTGAAGTCAATGATAAAAACATTGTTATTGACCAGCAACGACGTGATATGGAGGAGCTCCGACTTGCCCTTCAAGCTAGTACAATGACCAAAGAAGATCGGAATCCACGACGGGAGGAAGAAGGGCTTGTACACGTGTCAACCCAAGACGATTCATTGTCGTTTGATGAGGCCCCTATCAACGCAGACAAAGCTATGGTCAACAAAGAAGAGGGTGCGGGGGGTGACGGCGGCAAAGAGCTCGCTAAAGCACATGAAGAGAATTCAAGACTACAAAGTCGTTTGGATGTGTTGGTAGAACATTACTATCAATGGAAGTTGGCATGCATCTTCACGGTCGATCGGTCCCGACAATTGGTGGCGGAATTCCAAAAAATCGACAACAACTATACCGAAAACAACCAGGAGAGGGTGTTTGGTTTGACATCGTGGGCCCTCGTAGATGATCTTTTCAAGATGGATGAAATGGCGATGGTGAAAACCGCTGGTGGGCAAACAACCATCGATTGGTCCCGTTACAAATGGGATTTCAAAAAGGAGGTTTCATCTACCCTCGATCATCGGGGCAAACCCATGTTATTGTGGCCACAACCTTCGAGCTTCGTATCCGACGGTACGACTTGCTCAATTTGTCTAAACCCATTTGGTCCAGAAGGTGGGATGCATCTAGGCACTTGTGAGCACTTGTACCATCCATTTTGCTTGATTAGCTTGATGGTTGTACGCCGGCGGTGCTCACTGTGCAAGGCCCCTTTTCACGAGCGATTGTACGAACTTTTTGGATTAGTTCCATACATGCCCCCGCATTGGGAGTTCTATGTGACGAACGCTCATGATCAATCACATATGTGGGGAATGGATTTGGTGTGGAGCCGGAAACTGTAGATGCACTCGTTGGATAAGATGCACCTCTCAAACGAGTGGAGTTGGGAAAGGGACCCGGAGCAGATTGTCCGGGTGTGCAAGAATTTGATCCCGTTAAAGGACAAATACGGTCAAGGAAAACAAAATTTCTTCTACCAATGCTTTAATGGCCATTGGGACAAGAACGGGGAGCAATTTCGTTTCGGACCTCATCCACGGCAATGGTTGTGGGCCGTTGACGGAGTTCGCATCACAGACGACAACGGGGATCGCATTTCTCACGACGTTGACCAACCGGACCCGCAAGAACTAAGACAATTATCGGAATCAGAGTGGAAAGAAATTTTCCGAAATGATGGAATCGACTTCTTGCTCGATGTGCACAGTCCAGGGACACGGCAAGCGCTCGACCAACTCATGCAATCCCAAATCCTAAGGGCCGTGTTGGATGAAGATGGACCAGCGAGGAGAACACAATCGGCGTCTCGTAGACTTGTATTGGGCTAAGATGAAGACCTCTCTATGCACGTAGGGGCACACGACAACGAGGCAGGGGCGAGTGGCACTACTAATAGCCCAATGAATATTGACTAGGTGTATTTTTTGTTTTTGCGGTGCCAAGAGACAATTTTCTTACAATGCTTCATCTTTTAGCGTTTAATGTATTTTTTTCCACTTTCATATTACATTATGGATACTAAAAAAATATATGAATAGTACTATCTACATTCTAATTGATAATAGTGGTGTTAATCCGTGTGATTATGGATGTACTTAAGCCTCATAAGGATTTGTGCGTTTGTATAAAAAAAAATGGTGTGGACCAAGTATTAAACCTCCAAACATTTTTAATCCCTAAAGGACCAAGGCATTTTTGCACCAAAAACACTTCAAAACTGCGAGGCTATAGTATAATGCCTAAGAAGGGAGACAAAACCTTTTTATTTCTACATCTAACCGTAGGATCTCAATACATACTTCTTTGTTAATGTCCCCACAAAATTTCATAAATTTTAACCACACGGATTGAAAGGCTTGCATAGCTGCCATGCTATTCACTACTTGGTATCAAATTTTTGCACTAGATAAGGCCTAAATCCATTACTAATGGTAGTTTAGGATGATGTTAGTTCCTTATACACCAATTGTTAGAGGTAGAAAAAGGGTGTACCTTATTCAAGTCAACTATGCTAGTAGTGGAAGCTAAAAAATGGGCAAGTAACGTTTTAGTTTTTAGATACTTGATATGTTTTAGATTGATGATCCAAATGGTCAATATGAAGGTCTACACCACATATTGTTGTGGAAAAAAATCAAAAGTATAAAATGTTAAAATCTCTAAGTTTTATGCGGTAAGACGTTTTTGTTTTTGGTACCTTGCCCGTTTTATTTTTGGCAATATGTGAAAATCTTTGACTTGAGTTGAAGCGTTATTTTCCACTAAAGACAAGGAATTTTTTTTATATTTGGAAGGAAATAATTTTCTACACTCTTATGTTTTCTCCAAACTAATAGGGAGCTAATAAAGGTGTTCCTTATTAGAGAGCATGCCGTCAAAGTACAAAAGTTGTACTTTCCATTTCGCCTTCCTCCCTAGAACTAGGGAAAGACATAATCTGCATGTTATTTTAAGTGCATTAGGATCTTGTCGGAACCAAAAATAAATCACCCCATATTTAATTGTGCACCCGCCTCATGGACATGAGGAGTGCCTTGGCCAAGCAAGAGTGGCCTCAAACGCCTCCTTGGAAAGTTTTGTGGGGACGAAGCCCCCCCCTCCAATTTACAAGCAAACGTCCCCACCCTGCCTTGGTGGGGCGGAGACGTCTCCGCCCCATACCCGGGCAGGGGCGGGGACGTCTTCGCCCCTACCGAGGCAGGGGCGGGGACGTCTCCGCCCCCACCGGATTACTACTTTAATGGAGGAGGACCTCATTTGTCCCCACCTCGCATACTCCTATCGACCATCCCTTCATTGAGCTGGATGTGGACGTTGTGCGAGGTCTCATTCATCCATCCACGCCAGAATATTGCATTCACACGTTCAGATCATGTCTTCATCCGGACAATTGGCCAAGGAGGAGCGAGACAAGACCTCTGCAAGAGTGGGGAACGCCCATCGGAAGCGGTTGCACGTTCTTCGAAATCCCGAGAAGTTGGCTTTTCGAGGTTGGGAGGACGTAGTGGAGCCATGGAGTTTTGATGATTGCGCGAACTACATCGAGTGGTGCCACATCGACAAGGCTTTCCCAGAGGCGCGACACAACTATCACCGGCGCATCCACAAGGCAAACTTGAAACATTGCATCGACGAGGCGTTTAAAAACCGATGCATCGAAGTTTACCAAGTGTTGTATGACGTCCCATTCGTCAAACGCAACGAAGTAAATCTCTTCATTGCGCGGGGTGTTCATGCGGAGGTGAAGTTGGGCAAGATAGTGGATTGGTCCACTTTGAAGTCGATGCCAGGGAGGGTAAAAATTCCTCGCCCTCAAAATGGAATAATTCCAATGGGATGGCGCAAGTATCCGGAAGGTGGATTCGGCAAGTTCATGACTGTGATAGACGACACACCTAGCTATAATACTCACACATCAAGTTCAGATGATGACTCCGACGGGACCCACGTCCAAGTCGCGAGCGAAAAGGAAGAAGCACGTGGTAGGCAGAGGAGGACCAAACGAGCCCTTCACCAACGTTACTATTGACTAGGAGTACTTAAAGGTATAGGACGTAGCAAATCAATTTTGTGAACAATACTTTTGCTATAAACATTATATGGTTTTAGATATCCTTTATGTTTGTAATGGAACAATATATTTAGAGAACTTACACATAACATTCTACTGGAGGCTTATACTACCCGTTATAGATGGGGACTTGCATAGCTCCCATGCTCTTCACTACTTGGTTTATTTCTTTGCTTTAATGGTATGTGGTACAATCCTAATCTTTTGTGGGGCAATTGTGTTTAAATTATTTATTTCCAGAACTTGCACATTACATTCTACGAGAGGCTTATACTACCCGTTATGGATGGGGACTTGCATAGCTCCCATGCAATTCACTACTTGGTTTATTTCTTTGCTTTAATGGTATGTGGTCCATTCCTAATCTTTTGTGGGGCAATTGTATATAAATTATTTATTTAGAGAACTTCCACATTACATTCTTCTAGAGGCTTAAACTACCCGTTATGGATGGGGACTCGCATAGCTCCCAATCTATTCGCTACTTGGATTATTTTTTTGCTTTAATGGTATGTGGTACATTCCTAATCTTTTATGGGGCAATTGTGCTAAAAATATTTATTTAGAGAACTTGCACATTACATTCTACTAGAGCTTTATACTACTCGTTATGGATGAGGACTTGCATTGCTTCCATGCTATTCACTACTTCGTTTATTATTTTGACTTAATGGTATGTGGTACATTCCTAATAATTTGTGGGCCAATTGTGTTTAAATTATTTAATTGGAGAACTTGCACATTACATTCTAATAGAGGCTTATACAACCCGATATGGATGGGGACTTGCATAGCTTCCATGCTATTCACTACTTCGTTTATTTTTTTGCTTTAATGGTATGTGGTACATTCCTAATAATTTGTGGGCCAATTGTATTTAAATTATATATTTTGAGAACTTCCACATTACATTCTTCTAGAGGCTTATACTATCCATTATGGATGGGGACTCGCATAGCTCCCATGCTATTCACTACTTGGTTTATTTCTTTGCTTTAATAGTATGTGGTACATTCCTAATCTTTTGTGGGGCAATTGTGTTTAAATTATTTATTTAGAGAACTTGCACATTACACTCTACTAGATGCTTATACTACCCGTTATGGATGGGGACTTGCATAGCTCCCATGCTGTTCACTACTTGGTTTATTTCTTTGCTTTAATGGTATGTGGTCCATTCCTAATATTTTGTGGGCCAATTGTGTTTAAATTATTTAATTAGAGAACTTGCAAATTACATTCTACTAGATGCATAAACTACCCGTTATGGATGGGGACTTGCATAGCTTCCATGCTATTCACTACTTCGTTTATTCTTTTGCGTTAATGGTATGTGGTTCATTCCTAATCTTTTGTGGGGCAATTGTGTTTAAATTATTTATTTAGAGAACTTCCACATTACATTCTTCTAGAGGCCTATACCACCCGTTAAGGATGGCGACCTCCATGGCTCCCATGCTATTCACTTCTTGGTTTACTTTTTTGCTATATTGGTATGTGGTACATTCCTAATCTTTTGTGGGGCAATTGTGTGTGAATTATTTATTTAGAGAACATGCACATTACATTCTACTCGAGGCTTATACCACCCGTTTTGGATGGGGACTTGCATAGCTCCCAATCTATTCGCTACTTGGATTATTTTTTTGCTTTAATGGTATGAGGTACATTCCTAATCTTTTGTGGGGCAATTGTGTGTAAATTATTTATTTAGAGAACTTGCACATTACATTCTACTAGAGCCATATACTACCCGTTATGGATGAGGACTTGCATAGCTTCAATGCTATTCACTACTTCGTTTATTATTTTGACTTAATGGTATGTGGTACGTTCCTAATAATTTGTGGGCCAATTGTGTTTAAATTAATTAATTG
This sequence comes from Bryoerythrophyllum caledonicum, assembly GCA_963971425.1. NCBI lineage: Eukaryota > Viridiplantae > Streptophyta > Bryopsida > Pottiales > Pottiaceae > Bryoerythrophyllum > Bryoerythrophyllum caledonicum. The sequence goes on from OZ020514.1 coordinate 47,071,962, forward strand.
GAGAACTTGCACATTACATTCTAATAGAGGCTTATACTACCCCATATGGATGAGGACTTGCATAGCTTCCATGCTATTCACTACATTGTTTATTTTTTTGCTTTAATGGTATGTGGTACATTCCTAATTTTTTTGTGGGGCAATTGTGTTTAAATTATTTATTTAGAGAACTTGCACATTACATTCTACTAGAGGCTTATATCACCCGTTCTGGATGGGGACTGGCATAGCTACCATGCTATCCACTGCTTGGTTTATATTTTTGCTTTAATAGTATGTGGTACTTTCCTAATCTTTTGAAGGCCAATTGTATTTAAATTATATATTTAGAGAACTTCCACATTACATTCTTCTAGAGGCTTATACTACCCGTTATGAATGGGGACTCGCATAGCTCCCATGCTATTCACTACCTGTTTTAATTTTTTGCTTTAATAGTATGTGGTACATTCCTAATCTTTTGAAAGGCAATTGTGTTTAAATTATTTATTTAGAGAACTTGCACATTACATTCTACTAGAGGCTTATACTACCCGTTATAGATGGAGACTTGCATAGCTCCCATGCTGTTCAGTACTTGGTATATTCTTTTGCTTTAATGGTATGTGGTACAATCCTAATCTTTTGTGGGGCAATTGTGTTTAAATTATTTATTCAGAGACCTTGCACATTACATTCTACTAGATGCTTATACTACCCGTTATGTATGGGGACTTGCATAGCTCCCATGCTATTCGCGACTTGGATTACTTTTCGATTTAAAAGTATGTCGTACATTCCTAATCTTTTGTGGGGCAATTGTGTTTAAATTATTTAATTAGAGAACTTGTACATTACATTCTACTAGAGGCTTATACCACCCGTTATAAATGGGGACAGGCATAGCTACCATGCTATCCACTGCATGGATTATTTTTTTGCTTTAATGGTATGTGGTACATTCCTAATATTTTGAAGGCCAATTGTATTTAAATTATTTATATGAGAACTTCCACATTACATTTTTCTAGAGGCTTATACTACCTGTTATGGATGGGGACTCGCATAGCTCCCATGCTATTCACTACCTGTTTTCATTTTTTGCTATAATGGTATGTGGTACATTCCGTATATTTTGAAGGCCAATTGTATTCAAATTATTTATTTAGAGAACCTGCACATTACATTCTACAGGAGGCTTATACTACCGGATATGGATGGGGACTTGCATAGCTCCCATGCTGTTCACTACTTGGTATATTTTTTTGCTTTAATGGTATGTGGTACATTCCTAATCTTTTGTGGGGCAATTGTATTTAAATTATTTATTTAGAGAACTTGCACATTACATTCTACTAGAGGCTTATACTACCCGATATGGATGGGGACTTCCATAGCTCTAATGCTATTCACTACTTGGTTTATTTTCTTGCTTTAATGGTATGTGGTATATTCCTAATCCTTTGTGGGGCAATTGTTTTTATATTATTTATTTAGAGAACTTGCACATTACATTCTGCTAGAGGCTTATACTACCCATTATGGATGGGGACTTGCATAGCTCCCATGCTGATCACTACGTGGTATATTTTTTTGCTTTAATGGTATGTGGTACAATCCTTATCTTTTGTGGGGCAACCGTGTTTAATTTACTTATTTAGAGAACTTCCACATTACATTCTACGAGAGGCTTATACTACCCGTTATGGATGGGGACTTGCATAGCTCCCATGCTATTCATTACTTGGTTTATTTTTTTGCTTTAATGGTATGTGGTACATTCCTAATCTTTTGTAGCGCAATTGAATTTAAATTATACATTTTGAGAACTTGCACATTACATTCTACTCGAGGCTTATACCACCCGTTATGGATGGTGACTTCCATAGCTCCCATGCTATTTACTTCTTGGTTTACTTGTTGCCTATAATGGTATGTGGTACATTCCTAATCTTTTGTAGGGCAATTGTGGGTTAATTATTTATTTAGAGAACTTGCACATTACATTCTACTAGAGGCTTATTCCACCCGTTATGGATGGGGACTTGCATAGCTCCCATCCTATTCGCTACTTGCATTATTTTTTGCTTTAATGGTATGTGGTATATTCCTAATCTTTTGTGGGGCAATTGTGTTTAAATTATTTATTTAGAGAACTTGCACATTACATTCTACTACAGGCCTATACTACCGGTTATGGATGGGGACTTGCATAGCTTCCATGCTATTCACTACTTCGTTTATTATTTTGACTTAATGGTATGGGGTACAATCCTAATCTTTTGTGGAGCAATTGTGTTTAAATTATTTATTAAGAGAACTTGCACATTACATTCTACTAAAGGCTAATACTACCCGTTATGGATGGGGACTTGCATAGCTCCCATCCTATTCGCTACTTGGATTATTTTTTGCTTTAATGGTATGTGGTATTTTCCTAATCTTTTGTGGGGCAATTGTGTTTAAATTATTTATTTAAAGAACTTGTACATTACATTCTACTAGAGGCCTATACTACCTGTTATGAAAAGGGCTTGCATAGCTTCCATGCTATTCACTACTTGGTTTATTATTTTGACTTAATGGTATGTAGTACAATCCTTATCTTTTGTGGGGCAATTGTGTTTAAATTATTTATGAAGAGAACTTGCACATTTCATTCAACTTAAGGCTTATACTACCCGTTATGGATGGGGACTTGCATAGCTCCCATGCTATTCACTACTTGGTATATTTTTTTGCTTCAAAGGTATGTGGTACATTCCTAAACTTTTGTGGGGAAATTGTGTTTAAATTATTTATTAAGAGAACTTCCACATTACATTCTTCTAGAGGCTTATACCACCTGTTATGGTTGGGGACTCGCATAGCTCTTATGCTATTCACTACCTGTTTTAATTTTTTGCTTTAATGGAATGTGGTACATTCTTAATCTTTTGTGGGGCAATAGTTTTTAATATATTTATTTAGAGAACTTGGACATTACATTCTTCTAGAGGCTTATACTACCCCTTATGAATGGGGACTCACATAGCTCCCATGCTATTCAGTACCTGTTTTAATTTTTTGCTTTAATGGTATGTGGTACATTCCTAATCTTTTGTGGGGCAATTGTGTTTAAATTATTTATTTAGACAACTAACACATTACATTCTACAAGAGGCTTATACTACCCGTAATGGATGGGGACTTGCATAGCATTCATGCTGTTCACTACTTGGTATATTTTTTTGCTTTAATGGTATGTGGTACAATCCTAATCTTTTGTGCGGCAATTGTGTTTAATTTATTTATTTAGACAACTTGCACATTACATTCTACTAGAGGCTTATACTACCCGTTATAGATGGGGACTTGCATAGCTCCCATGCTGTTCACTACTTGGTATATTTTTTGGCTTTAATGGTATGTGGTACAATCCTAATATTTTGCGGGGCAATTGTGTTGAAATTATTTATTTAGAGATCTTGGACATTACATTCTACTAGACGCTTATACCACGTGTTATAGATGGGGACTTGCATAGCTCTAATGCTATTCACTACTTGGTTTATTTTTTTGCTGTAATGGTATGTGGTTCATTCCTAATCATTTGTGGTCCAATTGTGTTTAAATTTTATATTTAGGAAACTTGCACATTACATTCCTCTAGAGGCTTATACTTCCCATTATGGATAGGGACTTGCATAGCTCCCATGCTATTCACTACTTGGTTTAATTTTTTGCTTTAATGGTATGTGGTACATTCCTAGTCTTTTGTGGGGCAATTGTATTTAAATTATTTATTTAGAGAACTTGCACATTATATTCTACTCGAGGCTTAAACGACCCGCGATGGATGGGGACTTCCATAGCTCCCATGCTTTTCACTTCCTAGTTTTTTTTTTTCCTATAATGGTATGTGGGACATTCCTAATCTTCTGTAGGCCAATTGTGTGTAAATTATTTATTTAGAGAACTTGCACATTACATTCTAGTGGAGGCTTATTCCACCCGTTATGGATGGGGACTTGCATAGCTCTCATGCTATTCGCTACTTGGATTATTTTTTGCTTTAATGGAATGTCGTACATTCCTAATATTTTGTGGGCCAATTGTATTTAAATTATTTAAATAGCGAACTTGCACATTACATTCAACTAGAGGCTTATACTACCCGTTATGGATGGGGACTTGCATAGCTCCCATGTTGTTCACCACTTGGTATATTTTCTTGCTTTAATGGTATGTGGTACAATCCTAATGTTTTGTGGGGCAATGGTGTTTAAATTATATATTTAGACAATTTGCACAATATATTCTACTAGAGGCTTATACAACCTGTTATGGATGGGGACTCGCATAGCTCCCATGCTACTCACTACATGTTTAATTTTTTTGCTTTAATGGTATGTGGTACATTCCTAATCTTATGTGGGGCAATTGTGTTTAAATACTTATTTAGACAACTTGCACATAACATTCTACTAGAGGCTTATACTACCCGTTATGGATGGGGACTTGCATAGCTCCCATGCTGTTCACTACTTGGCATTTTTTTTTGCTTTAATGGTATGTGGTAAAATCCTTATCCTTTGTGGGGCAATTGTGTTTAAATATTTATTTAGAGAACTTGCACATTACATTCTACTAGAGGCTCATACTATCCGTTATGGATGGGGACTTGCATAGCTTCCATGCTATTCAATACCTGGTTTATTATTTTACTTTAATGGTATGTGGTTCATTCCTAATCTTTTGTGGGCCAATTGTGTTTAAATTATTTATTTGAAGAACTTGCACATTACATTGTACAAGAGGCTTATACTACCCGTTATGGATGGGGACTTGCATAGCTCCCATGCTGTTCACTACTTGGTATATTTTTTTGCTTTAATGGTATGTGGAACAATCCTTATCTTTTGTAGGGCAACTGTGTTTGAATTATTTATTTAGAGAACTAAGACATTACATTCTACTAGAGGCTTATACTACCCGTTATGAATGGGGACTTGCATAGCTCCCTGCTATTCACTTCTTGGTTTATATTTTTGCTTTAATGGTATGTGGTACAATCCTATTATTTTGTGGGGCAATTGTGTTTAAATTATTTATTTAGAGAACTTGCACATTACATTCTACGAGAGGCTTATACTACCCGTTATGGATGGGGAATAGCATAGCTTCCATGCTATTCACTACTTGGTTTATTATTTTGACTTAATGGTATGTGGTACATTCATAATCTTTTGTGGGGCAATTGTGTTTAAATTATTTAATTAGAGAACTTGCACATTACATTCTACTTAAGGCTTATACTACCCGTTATGGATGGGTACTTGCATAGCTGCCATGCTATGCACTACTTCAGATATTTTTTTGCTTTAATGGTATGTGGTTTATTCCTATTATTTTGAAGGCCAATTGTATTTAAATTATTTATTTAGAGAACTCGCACATTACATTGTACTAGAGGCTTATACTACCCGTTATGAATGGGATTTTGCATAGCACCCATGCTAGTTACTAATTGGTTTATTTTTTTGCTCTATAGGTATGTGGTACATTTCTTAACTCTAGTGGGGCAATTGTGTTTAAATTATTTATTAAGAGAACTTCCACATTACATTTTTCTAGAGGCTTATACTACCTTTTATGGATGGGGACTCGCATAGCTCCCATGCAATTCACTACCTGTTATAGTTTTTTGCTTAAATGGAATGTGGTACATTCCTAATCATTTGTGGGGCAATAGTTCTAAATATATTTATTTAGAGAACTTGGACATAACATTCTACTAGAGGCTTGTACTACCCGTTATGAATGGGGACTTGCATAGCTCCCATGCTATTCACTACTTGGTTTATTTCTTTGCTTTAATGGTATGTGGTACAATCCTAATCTTTTGTGGGGCAATTGTGTTTAAATTATTTAATTAGAGAACTTGCACATTACATTCTACTAGAGGCTTATACTACCCGTTATGGATGGGGACTTGCATAGCTCCCATGCTATTCATTACTTGGTTTATTTTTCTGCTTTAATGGTATGTGGTTCATTTCTAATCTTTTCTGGGGCAATTGTGTTTAAATTATTCATTTACTGAACTTGCACATTACATTCTACGAGAGGCGTATACTACCCGTTATGGATGGGGAGTTGCATAGCTCCAATGCTATTCACTACTTGGTTTATTTTTTTGCTTTCATGGTATGTGGTACATTCCAAATCTTTTGTGGGGCAATTGTGTTAAAATTATTTATTTAGAGAATTTGCACATTACATTCTACTAGAGGCTTATACTACCCGTTATATATGGGGACTTGCATAGCTCCCATGCTATTCACTACTTCCTATATTTTTTTGCTTTCATGGTATGTGGTACCTTCCTAATCTTTTGTGGGGCAATTGTGTTTAAATGATTTATTTAGAGAACTTGCAAATTACATTCTACTAGAGGCTTATACTACCTAATATGGGTAGGGACTTGCATTGCTCCCATGCTATTCACTACTTGGTCTATTTCTTTGCTTTAATGGTATGTGGTCAATTCCTAATCTTTTGTGGGGCAATCGTATTTAAATAATTTATTTAGAGAACTTCCACATTACATTCTTCTGGAGGCTTATACTACCTGTTATGGATGGGGACTTGCATAGCTCCAATGCTATTCACTACTTGGTTTATTTTTTTGCTTTAATGGTATGAGGTACATTCCTAATCTTTTGTGGGGCAATTGTGCTAAAATTATTTATTCAGAGAACTTGCACATTACATTCTACTAGAGCCTTATACTACTCGTTATGGATGAGGACTTGCATTGCTTCCATGCTATTTACTACTTCGTTTACTATTTTGACTTAATGGTATGTTGTACATTCCTAATATTTTGTGGGCAAATTGTGTTTAAATTATTTAATTAGAGAACTTGCACATTACATTCTACTTGAGGCTTATACTACCCGATATGGATGAGGACTTGCATAGCTTCCATGCTATTCACTACTTGGTTTATTTTTTTGCTTTAATGGTATGTGGTACATTCCTAATTTTTTTTGGGGCAATTGTGTTAAAATTATTTATTTAGAGAACTTGCACATTACATTCTTCTAGATGCTTATACCACTTGTTATGGATGGGGACTGGCAAAGCTACCATGCTATCCACTGCTTGGTTTATATTTTGCTTTAATGGTATGTCGTACATTTCTAATCTTTTGAAGGCCAATTGTATTTAAATTATATATTTAGAAAACTTCCACATTACATTCTTCTAGAGGCTTATACTATCAGTTATGAATGGGGACTCGCATAGCTCCCATTCTATTCACTACATGTTTTAATTTTTTGCTTTAATGGTATGTGGTACATTCCTAATATTTTGTGGGCCAATTGTGTTTAAGTTATTTATTTAGGGAACTTGCACATTACATTCTACTAGAGGCTTATACTACCCGTTATGGATGGGGACTAGCATAGCTTCCATGCTATTCACTACTTGGTTTATTATTTTGACTTAATGGTATGTGGTACATTCCTAATCTTTTGTGGGGCAATTGTGATTAAATTATTTAATTAGAGAACTTGCACATTACATTCTACTAGAGGCTTATACTACCCGTTGTGAATGGGGACTTGCATAGCTCCCATGCTATTCGCTACTTGGATTATTTTTTGATTTAATGGAATGTGGTACATTCCTAATCTTTTGTGGGGCAATTGTGTTTAAATTATTTATTTAGACAACTTGCACATTACATTCTACTAGAGGCTTATACTATCAGTTATGGATGGGGACTTGCATAGCTCCCATGCTGTTCACTACTTGGTATATTTTTTTGCTCTAATGGTATGTGGTACAATCCTTATGTTTTGTGGGGCAATTGTGTTTAAATTATTTATTTAGAGAACTTCCACATTACATTCTACTCGAGGCTTGTACTACACGTTATGGATGGGGACTTGCATAGCTCCCATGCTTTCCACTACTTGGTTTATTTTTTTGCTATAATGGTTTGCGGTACATTCCTAATCTTTTGTGGGGCAATTGTGTTTAAATTATTTATTTAGAGAACTTGCACATTACATTCTACTCGAGGCTTGTACTACCCGTTATGGATGGGTACTTGCATAGCTCCTATGCTATTCACTACTTGGTTTATTTTTTTGCTTTAATGGTATGTGGTACATTCCTAATCTTTTGTGAGGCAATTTTGTTTAAGGTATTTCTTTAGAGAACTTGCACATTCCATTCTACTAGAGGCTTATACTACCTGTTATGGATGGGGACTTGCATAGCTTTCATGCTATTCTCTCTTTGGTTTCTTTTTTTGCTTTAATGGTATGTGGTACATTCCTTATCTTTTGTGAGGCAATTGTATTTAAATTATTTATTTAGAGAATTTGCACATTACATTCTACTTGAGGCTTATACCACCCGTTATGGATGGGGACTTGCATAGCTCTCATGCTATTGGTTACTTGGTTTATTTTTTTGCTTTAATGTTACGTGATACATTCTTTATCTTTTGTGGGGCAATTGTGTTTTGATTATTTATTTAGAGAACTTGCACATTACATTCTAGTAGAGGCTTATACTACCCGTTATGGATGGGGACTTGCATAGCTCTCATGCTATTCACTACTTGATCTAAAACGGAGCTACTTAAGGTATTTATTATTGGAGTGCATGCGGTCAAAGGACAAATGTAGTTCTTTCCCGAAAGCCTTCCTATGTAGTCATAACGTGCTTTTTATTTTAAATGCGTTGCAATCTTGTCTGAACCAAAAATAAGGTTCTCCATATTAAAACCTCCACCCTCCTTATGGAGAGGAGGAGTGGCGAAGCACCTTGAATGCGCTAAAGGCCTCCTTTTCCTGGGTTGGGGAGACGTCTCTGCCCCTGCCCAAGTAAGGGCGGGGACGTCTCTGCTCTGCCCTTGTGGAGCGGTGACGTCCCGGCCCTTACACGGGCAGGGGCGGAGACGTCCTCGCCCTTATCCGGGCAGGGGCGGGGACGTCTTCCCACAACAGGGCAGGGCGGAGACGTCCCCGCCCTTGCCTGGGTAAGGGCGGGGACGTCTCCGCCCCTGCACGGAGACGTCCCCACCCTTGGCACGTCAGGTCCCACCCATTCTTGGCTCGTGTATAAAAGGTTCGGGGAGGGTTGATTGTCCTCACGCTTGTCACTTTGGCCTCAATCCCTTGGACCTCAATTTTGTTTGAGCTCCTTGCGAGTCTACTTGGGTGGCAGGCGGCACTGGTGTGCGGCTGAGGAGATGTAAAAATTGGTTCAAGCAGTGCACCAACGCTATCAGACCTCACAATTTTTGATTCTATACTGTAAGTAGCCCCGGATTCTGGCTTAGACGGAACTTGCACATTATTTGGCATAAGCCGTGAATGCAATGGGAAGTCAAAGGAAGCAAACAAAAGAATGGGAACCTTGGTACAATTTTGGTGACAACGGGGGCAAAGTGCGTTGTGTTTTCTATAACTATACTTTTAGCTACAAACGTGAGTGTGCGTTCGCTCACTTTGGATACGGCGCCAAGTCAGAGAGGTCGATTTGTCGTAGCCTACCTCCCTATGTGCGAAGTCGATTTGCCAATTGTGGAAACATTGTTTCGCAACGAATGACGGGCAAAGACATGTATGGCGGAAATTCAGGCCCGAGTGGTCCATCGAGGGCACCAACTATTGACACTTCAAGCCAATCCGACGCTCAAAATAATGTGGCGGGTGGCGTAGCAAGTGGGCCTCAGGAAGGAGTGCCTAATCTCTCTGAAGGAAACGACCGCGAACATGTGTCGGGTGGTCTTACCGCCTCGAATTCCACTAGATCTGGGCAACTACATCAACAATGGATGCTTGATGCTTTTAACATTGCAAAGAGGAAGGAACTTGATGAGAAGTGGGCGACTTTTTTCTATCAAGTGAATGTGCCTTTAAATGTGGCGCGAAATCAAGATTCATCGATGCAATGAGGGCGACATCTGTGGCAAAGTTTTGAAGGCATTGCGTGTGTTTGATGGCCGCGAACCAGCCATGGGTCGTGCGTGGCTCGTGATGCATAATTTGTGAGAACACGTGTACTCTTTGAGAGAGTCACCCTTTATTCTACGAGCTGACATAGCATCCACTCTTGAGCAATCTTTTGATGCCCGGTGGCAAATGGTTTTTACTGATGTTCACTACGCCGGGGCTCTTTTGAATCCGTACCTCAAGGATAATGTGGCGCTTAGGGCTGACGGAATTGCACAAAGAGCATTGAATCGGGTTGTTCGCAAAATGATGGAGGTATTGGAAGTCTCATATGAGGACGTCCAATTTGAGTTAACACAGTGCGAGGAGGGCACATGACCATATGGCCCTACCGAGGCATCTGACATCCGCCAGACAAAGCTTCAACTCCATCAATGGTGGGCCAGGATCGCAGACAAGGCATTGTCTAAAATAGCTGTTTGTATTCTAGCCCTTACGTGTTCAGCTAGCTCTTGCAAATGAAATTGGAGTATGTACTCGTTTGTCCACAACAAGAGCCGAAATCGATTAGCGGCAGAAAAGGCTGCATCATTGGTGTACATTTATACCAATAGCCGATGCCTTCAACAAAGACCAGGGGCCGATCCCGTTCGATGGTACGATGCGAATAATCACTCGGAGGATTCCGACCCAAATGCCCTAGGGCCGGTCCCGGTGGATGAATCTAATCGTGAATTTGATGTGTTGATAGCCGAGGAAGAGGAGGAGCACAATATGGCAGCTCCCCACACTCCGCTGGAGTACCGTGGACACCCTAATCTTTGGGCGGAAGGCGCCGATCATCTTGAGGAAACGAGAAACTATTACGGAGATGATGACGATGTGGAAGAAGAATTGGCTCAAGGTCGTTGGGGACCTTGGAATCAAAGTCCTCGTCGTAGTCCTTCGCCTCATCTTCCTCAAAATGAGGGCATTCATGAAGTGCAACCTTTGTCTACTTCCTCAGAGAGCGACATCCCAAATGTGACTAACCTTGAAGAGCTTGAAAGGGGGGGGGCAATGTCGGGAATGTTCGCGACGAGGACAATTCCCCATCAGACTATGGTGGTGGAAATGGAGATGGCGACAACAACGGAGCGGGAGAGAACGCAGTAAATACTGCGACTCGAAACAACCAAGCATCGGTTGAAAACCGGTATGGCCAAGAGAGCCCTATTGGAATGGGTGCATCATTTCATAGCACTGGAGTCGTTCAAGGAGACTCTAACGCAAATGTTGTAAACACAACAATTGTAGGGACGACTCGAAAAAATGAAAGGGTTGTTAATCAGCGAAAGCGTTTTGACCCGGAATATGTAGACCCCGATGATGCTTTTGCATTCACAGAGGACCTTGAGCCACAACCATCTCCGGTTGTGGTGTTGCCTACGGTTATCAATGACCAGAATGTACCAATGCCGCCTTCCCGGAATTCCTCTTCTCCTAGAACGGCGAATGCCATGTATGGACCTTTCCAACGAAGTGTAGGCGTTGAGGGGATGGGTCTAAACACTTCCGCTACTACTACCAGAAATGGCAGACCCCCTTTGGCCGCTACAAGGACGCCTCTTCATCCAATGGGTCAATATATACAATCGAGTGCAAGGACTAATGCTCGTGGAGGGTCTAGAGGCCGTGGAGCGGCTAGAGGCTGTGAAGGAAGAAACAACGGCAAAGCATCCTCCTCAAGGCATCGTAGACGTCCCCTCCTTGGAATAGGGGCACGAGATCCGAACGTGGTTGTACAACTGTTTTTGGACACGTATGTTCCAGGACGCTCTTCAACAACTCCAGCGTTTGTTGTTCCGAATCGAGAAATTCGTCCTACCAATGGCCCAACCATAAATTCCGACGGCGATGATCCTCATGCACATCGACAAAAGAGATTCAGACGCTCGCGTTGCGATGGTGAAACACTCGTAGAGCTTCGCATTGACAACTCTGAAGTAGAGGGCTTTTGGACTACGGATGGTAGCAATGGAGAATTCTCAGATGAGAGCGGTGAAGGAGCGGATGATGACAACTGTCCAAATTGCAATGAGGCACCAGATGATGATGATATCGTCCTTCGAGATGCGGTTATCGGTGGCCCGTCCACCGAAGGAGTGCGCAGATCGGGCCGTTTGAATAATTAAAGGACAAGAAAAGTAACTACATATATGTATGCGAAATCAAGAGAGTTTGAATAATTCATAGAAGAAGCTAGGAGAGAAAAAGGTTTCTTAGATAACTACAAGATATTACTTCGTTTGGAAGTATGAGATTAGGGGATTCTTGTTTTATCGTGAAACTTTTTAATGTAATAAATAGATTTTGCTTCCAGACATTAAGGCCTATCCTCTCAATGATGTAGGGGCGTGGACGCCTACATGAGGGGCGGGGACGTCCCCGCCCCATGGGAGGGGTCTCCGCCCCTAATGGTGACGTCCCCGCCCCTCATGGAGACGTCCCCGCCGTAGTGCCACGGTGGCGTGACACGTCCGTATGTGACGTGGCAATCACAGTAAAAATTTCTTACTTGCAAAAAATTACTGGGCGCTCTTCGGGCAATCCGCTTGAACCGTCCGTCCGTGCCGTCCGGACCGCCCATCCGGTTGTCCCGTCCGATCACTTCAACCCGTCCGTTATGACAACCCTGGTAGGTGTTAGCGTGGTGGCTCTTTTCTAGGCAGTGTATTTGTGAGGTGCAGTTGTGTATTATGTTTTTGGTACTGAATCTAGTGCGTGCTGTTGTTCTAGTTTTGGTTGGGTTTACAGGTCTATTCTTATTTGTGTTTGAATTACTAATTAGGGTTTTACCTATTGTACTAAGTTTTAGGTATAGCAGTGATCTTACACAATGTCTCTTCTGTGATTTCAGGAGGTTGCTGCTGCCCTTCGACAAGTGTGTTTTGTGCTTTAGTCTGAGCTGTGGATTACATGTAGAACTTGTACTGAACTTATTGTGCCTGGGTGTCCCTACTTGGAATTTATGTGTACTTTTTACTAGATATCTAGTATATTGGTAGGCGAGCACAACATATGGCAAAAAATGAACTAATCTAATATAGAGGTGAGAGATACTTATCGCTGTGGTAGTTGATGTTGTGTATGATGGTGGCGTCGCTATGTCACTCTCGTCCAGATCTTGAGTCTTCTGTGTGCTTGAATCGTCTTTTTCCAGCTTGTGTGATGTGTGGCTTCTCGATCTGGGTTGCTGAAAGAATTGCGTGTGTGCTATGGGCATGAGCTATCCCATGTCATTTAGATCTAGCTTGTGTGACACACTCTGGGGTGGATACTAGATCTATCGATCTAGTGCACTAGAACCAGCACTACAGGTTTGCACGCAGATGTTCAGCAGGTGACCTCCTTTCCAACACTCGAGCTCCAGCTTTGCATATCAGCACTCCGGTGATCACCTTTCTAGCTCTCAGGCCTCCTCACTGCAGATCAGCACCCGAGTGATCTCTCTTCCCAACAGGCAAACTCCCAGCTCTTCAGATCAGCTTCCCTCTAGCACTCAGGCCTCGTCACTACTGATCAGCACCCGAGTGAACTCTCTGCTCATCAATCGAGCCCCCAACTCTTCTGATCAGCTCTCAGTGCTCTTCTGTGTGTGTCCACAAGTAGATCTAAGGACAATAACCCCTTTCCAACATAACACGCCTCTCCCGAAGCAAGCAACAAGTCCAGATCTAAGGTTAAGGTGGGGTAAGAGCAAGTCCAGCACCTCTTGCTGCCGTAGACCACAGATCTGAGACTAACTCTTTGCAGCAGCCCTCACCAGAAATTACGGAGCTCTCAGTAGGCCATCTCTCTCCCCGATCAAATGTTATGCTTCAAGCACCATAACTTTTTCCCTAAAAGTCCAAAAAATAAAAGACAAAATTCTTTAATAACGAGTGTTCCTATTTTCACTAAAAATTTCAAGAAGTTTTCTTCCAAAGTGGATTATTAGAGACCTACCCAAAATTGATTAATACCCAATAGATACAAATTCTCATTTATGGGTTCATTATTTTGCATATTTGAGAAGTGCATTAATTTATAAGAGGTTAGTATATATGAGGCTGATTATTGTATATGGTATGATCAAAATATTTCAATGTTTAATTTCATGTCAAAAATTATTATTATTGTCTATTCATTTGCTCTAAAACATACTTGTCAAGTATTGTAACTTCCATGTGGTGGACCTCCATTTTTTATCTGAATATTAAGGAAGTAATATTAATAGGAAGATCATTTTAATTATTGTTAAATTATAAATAGGACTAATATTGGAGCACCACGGTAAATAGTATCATTATTTGGAGTTAAACTGATTTTGGTATTTTGCCTACATCATTTTGATAATGTTTATATTATTTTTCATAGGCCTCTAATGTGAAGCCTAAGAGTAGAATACATGGTTTTCTTCTAATTGAATTGATGAAGCTTCTGATCCATCCCTACATCTAAACAAATATTAAGTAATTTTTTCTATAAGATTTCTTTTTTTCTTGAATGATGAACTAAGTAACAGATATTTATTATGAGCAAAAATATTCAAGTTTTATATTGCAGGAATTTCAACCGAAAAACAATTCATGCATCTTTTCATATATTTTAATTTTACCTCATTTATCATATTTGATTCTTTTATCATGAGGAATATATTTAAGTTGTATAATCCAAAGAATAATAAAGTGAATTTTGAATATCTTTGCTCTTGTGATATTACAAGACTTTTCGAGGACTATAAAGGCCCTAACAATTACTAAATCCATTGATAATTCTTCAAATACGCTATAGACTTTCAAAATATCTAGCTTAATGAAAATTTAATTAAGATGAAGTCTAACTCGTGCGATGGGATATAAAAACCACTTCAATCATTTAGAGTCTTGAGTTCAACAGCTTGCACTTCTAGAGTTTATATAATATAATTCTTTTGAAGACTTATTCTAAAACTCCACAATATGCTAGAATGATTTTATTCTAGGAGATTATTTGCTTAAAGTGTCTATTCATTGCCTCATTGATTTTATGTCCACACAATACGAGTAAATCCCTAAATTGTCTTCTATTTCAAATTTTAAGCATAGAATCTCAATCAAGAATTTTTAAGTGACATACTCACAAAAGTGCATCAACTTTGATCAAGTTTCCTCATGGATGGTCAGAGCACGTTAATTATAAAGTAGATGAGCTTGTGTGGAGAGGTCAATCAATGTGAAATTTATAGTTAAAAAAATATGATTTCTGTGCCAAGATACAAAAATACATAAAATAAGTGGGAAATAAATTTGTGGGAACTTGGTTTGGTAAGTGCCAAGATTGGATTTTCCATCCAAGGTAGTAAAAACGGAGAGCATATTATTGTTCTTAGACGCATTTGGTAGATTAGTGCCAACTAAACTACAAATGGCTACCAATCTTTGCAGCTCTATAACTTTCTATTAAATTATCCAAATTGAACTTATGAGATGTTTTTTGGCATCTTAATTTTCTGTAGATGCCATAAACATCTCATATGTCCAATTTGGATACTTTTTGAGAAAGTTACGGGGCTCCGAAAGTTGGTAGTCATTGTAATAATCTATAATCGAACAAATGAGTCCGTGAACAATAATATGCAATCGTTTTGACAACTATGTTTGCATGTGGGTTTAGATCAAGATTAGGATTTAGAATTTAAGGACTCATACTTCCTAATATTGGTAAGTTTTGGTGGAAATGAGAATGTTCACTTATCAAATGGGCTATTGAAGTTGTATGTGGTGCATTTGTTTGTAGGTCTTCGTTTCTGAATGAACTTTTGCAACTGTAGTTTCGGCCAATAATCCACTGAAGGTTGGTTGATATTGCATTTCCATCTGTTATTTACATTCTTCTGGTCCACATTCTTTTGACGAAGCCGCCTCCTGATCCACCGGCATTTTTGTTCCCTACAACAATGGCGCAGGTGCAGAACGCCATCTCGTGCTCCAAGCAAGTGGGTGAGAGGATTGTGCCTCGCGGCGGCGGTGGCAGCCACTCGTTTGAAGACAACTTTCTTGGTACATACTCCTCTTTCCGTCACTCATCTCATCACTGAATATCACAGTACCTTGTCATCATTCAGTCAGTCAGTTTTGGAAATTTAGCTTTTGCCTGAAGTTTCAATCAGATACCCTCCTCTTGGTTTATTACCCTCAATCTGGTATACATAACTATATTTTGATGTCTCAATTAGAATTCTGCAAATGTGTATGGAAGAGCATGGTGGTCTTGAAACCAAAGTTGTCAAAACGGACGGCATAGTACTGTTCACAGACGCACCTTTACGATTCACGATTATTACAATGGCTGCAAACTTCGGAGCCCCGTAACTTTCTCAAAAGTTATCCAAATTTAAATTTTGAGATGTTTATCGGCATCTACAAAAAATTTGAATGCCGAAAAACATCTCATATGTAATATTTGGATAGTTTTTGAGAAAGTTACGGGGCTCTGAAGTTGGAAGCCATTGTAATAATCTTTGAACGGATAGTTGCATCCGTGAACAGTGATATATAGAGTCCGTTTTGACACAAATGCTTGACACTCAGTTAGTATCACATTCAAACATTCGCGTTGTTAATTCTTGTTCATGCATACACCTTAACATGATAGTACATATTGAAGTTTATATCATATTGGAATGGTGTACAAGGAGAGAGGATTTGCCTATTATCCTAGTTACTATTCCATTTGTATAAAATTTAATATGTGCTCATCATTGGATGGTGTATATGTTCAAAACTCAATAGTAAAAGTAATACATATTATAAATGTATTAGAAAGTTTATGAGATATTTAACTATCTTTAATAAAATATTATCCTCCATTTTTGAATCAATTAAATTCAAGATATTGATTTTATGTTGGAATTTATTTAAGTACTAGTGATATATTCAAAGTTATAACCATTAAAAAGAGTACATCTGAACTGGTAAAGTTTTAAGAAATTTGTACTTTCACATTGAATTGAATACAATATCCTGGCTATATAATGTGATATAACTTAATATTATTGTATTTTGTTTTACAAGTGATTCCTTATATTATCTATATTTTATATCATTTTTTTCAAAGTATGGAGTTAATCATTGGGATCATCATGCTTTCGACTATAGTTTTTATTATGGGGAAGAAGAACAACACGATCAACCACAGGTATTTTCATTTCTTTATCATTCTTAATCCCTAAAGGCCCAATGTTCCCTTAGGGACATTTTGAGTTTGTGTAGGGTACCATGTTTTTAATTTTGGGAATGTTTTTTGAGATTTTTTATAGAATTGGCAATTTTTTATTAGCTTTTGGTAGACATATTTTTTGTAGAAATCTGACTTAAGGTTAAAAGTTACAATTAATTTTTGTGTACATATACAAATAGTGCAACAATTTCATGTGACCTATAAGAGCTAGTGTAGGAAAACCCTGCTTAATTCTAAATTCAATAGAAATTAGATTTTTAGTCTATTTAAAAAAAAAAATCTTCTTAAAAAGAGAATGCAAATATATGCATGTACTACAGGTATTTTTGAATTTCAAAAATATGAGAAGAATATGTTATATGCAAAACTAGTTTGTATATCAATAATTCTCAACATATAGTTGTATTGCAAGATTTTGAAGGACATCTCCTACCCCTTTTCTACTTCTAAAATTTGATGCACATTTGCCTAACATGATCCTTCATTAGTAAATATCATTTTTGGTGTGAAAATGCCTTGGGCCTATAGGAATTAAAGTCATATATAATTATTAATATATATTATTATTAACGGGTTGGTACTTGTCGTCCCGACGGGGAGAGCGGAAGGTGGTGTGTTAAATTTACGTTTGTATGTTTTGTGTTTTAAAACCTATAAGCTCAAATCGAATCAAGTACATTCCCCGTTGTCATCAACCGACCGGGGCAATCCCAAGTTAAACAAACATATGTAAATGCAAAAATAAAACTTACCCATTGTATATGCACTAGTGGGGTACGTGTGTCCTCCGGACACAACATTTTTTTGTGTTGAGTCCCCACCTCCCCATCCCCTAGCCCTTTCCCTCCAATCCATTGTCCCCTCCGTCCTTGTCCCCCATCCCCCGTCCTCCGTCCCCGTCCCCCTCCCCGTCTCCGTCTCCGTCCCCATCCCTGCCCCACATAAGTATCACTTGCCCAATATAAGAGGAGAAAACCCTTCACATCAAGAGGTCAAAATCAAGAGTCATTAGGTTACTACCTAATATAGGAGGAGAAATCCCTTCACATCAAGAGGTCGAAATCAAGAGTCATTAGGTTACTACCTAATATGAAGAATCAAGAAGAGTGCGTCACCGTGCCTCACCCTTCACATCAAAAGGTCAAAATCAAGAGAGAGAGTCATGTGACCGGGAGTTAAAATTGATAACTTTTAACTTTCGCATCACTTTTTCATCCAAGCTCGGCCCATTCATCCATCCGACGTGTTCTTCATCCAAGATTCTATTATAATAAGAGATTATGTACTATATATACCTACTATTTACTTTAAATACCCATTATTTATTTCATATACGTGTTATTGTCTTTAGATAACTATCATTTTTTTTATGTACCCGAGGTAGTATATTGTGTAGTTTCAATATGTTGGAAATTATGGTTTTATTTTTCTATTTTTGATACATAATACAATTTTAAAACTCAATAAGCCAAATTTGAATAAAAGGGTACTATAAAGGATTCCTCCAAAGGGCACTATAAAGGATTCCTCCAAAGGGCACTATAAAGGATTCCTCCAAAGGGCACTATAAAGGATTCTCCAAAGGGCACCACAAAGGATTCCTCCAAAGGGCACTATAAAGGATTCTTCCAAAGGGCACTATAAAGGATTCCTCCAAAGGGCACTATAAAGGATTCCTCCAAAGGGCACTATAAAGGATTCCTCCAAAGGGCACTATAAAGGATTCCTCCAAAGGGCACATATGGAGGATTCTTTCAAAGTTCACATTCAATTCAAAAGGCACATTTGATTCAAATGGCAAATCCAAAGGTCACGTGATCGGGAGCAGCGAACGACAGACTGTCGCCTACTATATAGGTAGATACTTGAATATATTATTTTAATGTTTGACTTTCTTCTTTGTAGTATAAAGAAGAAAAAGAAAGGAAATGAGAAATCCAAGTTAATAAAATGGAAGGCAGTGGATGCCGCAAGAATGTTTGCTCAAGAAAGGCCTAGGATTGAATTTTGCAAGAGGGTGGAAAAATGGGATGTTTCAGAATTAATGAATGGAGCCTTGATTATAGATCATGGTACTGTTAATATTGTTGATGAGGAATCAAAGGATGTAGTACTCATTGTGAAATTTACACCATTTCACATAATGAATAGTTGTGAATTTAAGGATTTTGAGAGGCTATCTACAGATTTCTCTCATATTCATAACAATGTGAGGGAGATCAAATGTAATGGAGCTTACAAAGAAGGCAATGGTAAAATGTTTGCAGTAGGTTGGCATTTGGAACAGGGATTACCTGGGAAATCATTATTATTTGGAAAGTATGTTCCAAGTGATTATTTACAACGGAAGGAGGATGGAATTTTGGAATGGGTTTGTGATCAAGAAGAAATTGTTTGGATTGCGGGTTTTTATCAAAACCAATTTCAAAATTTGTCACCTCGATTATTTCAGAAGACCACTAAAGAAGCACTGGAGTTTGGTAAGTGTTCTATTTCCTTTCAATGTTATTTTGTTTCTAGTCTTTTATTTAGTTTATTTGTTTTATCTTTCGCATCTTCTTGCTACTCTATTTTGTGGTTGTGCAGTATTCAAAACATGCTTTGCTCTACCGGCCGCGTTATTTGGTTTCATCAGGAAAGGCGTATTTTACACACTTCAATCTAGGAGACACCATTAGACATCTTTAAAAATGTATGATAGAGAAATGTAAAATTTGTTGGGACTGAAGCAATCAAGAGATCTTTTTGCAAGGGGCTTGGCACTAAAGTTGCGGGCAAACGGGACCGCCCGCCCTCATCCAACCCCCATTCACATCCGCCACTAATCGTTTCTCTCATCAACCCCACTTCGATGTCTCTGACAGAGGATTGCTCAAATACCTCTTTCCTCCATAAACTAATTTGGATTCAAAATTGGGCGCTTCTAATTTGTCGGCTAATGGTAGGGTTTGGGGTGATAAGGATTTACAATTTTCTCCATGTGTTTCTCCACATTCTTGGTATGTTTTGTGAGTGTGGCCGGACCCGTGTGGGCTTACTGCAATTTTTTGGTATGTTACTTGTGCACGTTCTTTATATGGGCATGTTGTCTTACACATTTTAGGTTTCAATTGAATGTCTAAATGCGGTATATGGTTAATATTATCATAATTTAGGATTTAGGTGATTAAGACTGTTCGTTTTCTCATGCTTTCTGGATAGGATTAAAGGGATGTGATATGGACAAGCTGATATAGTAATGTGAAGTGGACATTATTCAAGGTTTTCATTTGCCATGCGGGAACAACGTGTGCAGGGTGTTGCATAGATTATTGCCAGGATTTATGATCATTTTAGCTGTCATGCCAGGCCTAGCTTCAGGGTCCACCTAGTTTATGACAAGATTTGCGTATTTAGTCGACGGTGGATATCATGGATAGTATACATAGTGCCGTAAATCTTGGCGCTAATGATGACGTGCACCCTTGGACATTCGACGAAGGCAGCCTGGGCGAAAGTGGCGAGGTCCGGGCGTGCGACTATGAAGTTAACATCATGTCATCCCCTGCCAATGCTGTTGTCGAGGTGCTTGGAGACGCTGTGGCGAGCAATCCCTCCAATGATATTGCTAGCTCTCTTGAAAAAATGAAAAACCAAGGCCATTGTAGTAGCGTAGCCCGTGCCGAGACAATGAAGAAGGAATCCTGGAGGCAGGTAGCTAAAAGACTTCATGAAGCTCTCTAAATTCCTCTACCTGGACCATTTGATTGTAGTGACCTCAAATGGGATGATAAGGTTAATTAGGGAGGAGGAAAAAGGAAAACCGTGAAAAAGGCCACCATACTATGGTCAGGGCTTGACGACTTCCTAGACGGAGAGATGTCGGCTCGACAATTTCCGTGCACATTTGTTGAAGAAAGTTGCCTTCGATTTCGAGGGAAGGAAGACCGCACACAAGTTCGTGCAGAATTTGCAATCCAAGTGATCAAGTTCCATTCTTGCCCTACAATTCAATTTACATATTTCCAAGTTCAAGCTCTCCAATTAACGTTCAAAATCCTGCCGCGTTCAGGTATTCTTGCCAATACGGTCCGGAAGACTACAGCAAGCAATACAAGGCAGAGATTCGGAAGGTTTTTGCACACACGTTGACGGACCGTAAAGGCTCCTCAAATAGAAGAAGGCTCTTCAACGAGCAAAAAAGACCGTCCTCTAAGTTGAGAGAGTTGTTGCCGCCGCGACAACTAGGGCTTCCGAGAAGGCCCAAACCGACCATGTCGCGCCAAGTGGGATTGACTACAATCCAACTACAGAGCATGTGGAGGAAGATCTTGAAGAGCAAGCCCTAGTTCAAGAAGCGCAACATAGGCTTCTTCAAGCCTAGAAAACCATTGATGCACACAAGACAAGTACGCGGAAGACCCGAGTGGGAAAAATAGTTTCTAGTATGTCAATCAAGTGTGGCTGCCAATGTTCTTTTGTTGCTAAACAATTGTTGGTAGATCAAGAACTTTGGACCATACATTTCCATTCTATGGACCATGTTAAGAAGGAAGGTACACTTTGCCACGATACGGAATTTGCCGGACAGCGGGCTGGGCTCTCCGGTAGGCTCTCGCAAGCCACAAAGAGCTGGATTCAATCGACACTGAGGAGTGGAAAGTCCCCCGCACAGGTCATGGCTGACCATAAGTCTGAGGTGATGAGATATGCAAAATTGAACCTGCCAGCCACGAGAGACACATTCATACTCCCACACGACGTTAAAAATATTGCGAAGTCTTTGGCAAAGGAGTTGTGGGAAAAAACACCGCCGGGATTCTTCTAGCATGAGAATGTGGACCTTGGAAAATTGAGAGTCCTGGTATTACTACAATGAGTATGGGATCATCCAGCTGAACGAGCCACCTCCAAATGACGACCCGTTCTGCCTGGCAATACAGACAAAGTGGCAATTAGAGACGATGGTGCAACATGGGCATCAGCGTGCCTTCTCTATAGACGCCACGTTTGGCACTAACGAACCAAAGGTAAAATTTAAATGTCATTCCCTTGATTGGTACTCACTATTGATTGCAAGAGCTCATATACCTTCATATGACTGTCGTGTAGTACCCACTGTATAGTGTGATGGTCTTTAACGAGTGGGAACAAGGAATATCCGTCGCGTTCACCATACAAGGTAAGTCACGGCAGGAAGACATTACGGCATAGTTGACTAAGTTGAGAGACTGTTGCCTTGTGGTGTGGCTAGATTGGCGACCTAATGTTGTCGTGACAGATAACGATAACGTCGAGCTTAATGCCATTAGGTTTACTCTTAACCCTATTAATTGTCATTACCTCTAACCTTGTCACGTCATTGATACAATTTAATATTTGATGCGTATAAATAGGTTTGACTTCCTTACAAAATATAGTTTTCTTCTATGTAGGGAGGTTTGGCCTGACGAAGAAAACGTTATGATTTTTCTTTGCCTTTGGCATGTCCGGAGAGCGTGGCTAGAGAATGCGACACAAAAAATAAAGGCGAACTGCCTCCGGACGCTAATTCTGCAAGAGTGTGCAAATCTTATGTATGGATAAGGGATTTTGGATGGTGATGCAGCTAACACCATATTCATTATATTGGAAGATTTCCACGACTTTGAAAGGTATGAATGGTTTTCCCAACAGTAGTTTTTTTGTGCACATTCAGCTCCACTCAAGCTGGATATGTACCCATACCATAGATATTGGAAAAATTGCATTGTCCAAATTTACTGAACATTTGCATGTTTAGGTGAACTCAAGCTTCAAATATTATTTAGGAAGGCTCCCAAACTCCCAATATAATGAATATGGTGTTAGCTGTCTGAGTGTCCCTTGACAGGTTTGAGCACATGCAAGCAAAGTACCTCGGCGGGAAGGCGTTTCTAAATTACTTTGAAAAGCACTGGATCCCCAAGTTGAAGATGTGGGTTATGGGCTACCGCAACATACTACACGCCAACCAGGACACCAATGCTACCGTCAAGAGCCACCACGGCAACGTGAAGTCCATTCTTTCCATGTTGCGGCAGCAGTTTGATGGGCGTCGCATTGATTGGCTTATCTATCATCTCACAAAGGATGTACTTACACACTATTGGTACGCCGTCCAATGCAAGTTGTATGGCTTCATCAAGAATGGCAAGGCGGAAGGAATAGTGGCAAGTGTTGTCATTTGAGCTCACAACATTCCAGATGAGCATGTCTATTACGATAGCTCGAAAAACGTGGCGTATGTTGCGAGCCAAACCAATTTTTCGGCGATGTGGATTATCACCGCTACGGGCACCGACTGGGCGTATTGTTCATGCCCCTTGGGTATGCAAGGGAACATATGCAAGCATGGGGTTAAGGTGTTCAAGATGATTCATGGCCATGTCAAAGACGAATCCATCATTCGTATTGTTGGATCGCTTCGAGGCACAATTGCAACTAACGCGAGTCCTACTGGCTTGGATATTGTTCATGATATAGGAGACGTTGGTGTACATACCACGCCGGAGAGATGTCCTAGAGCGCAAGTCGTGGAGAACTCAGTAAAACAACTTGCGGATTTGGGCTCACTATGGGCGGAGATGCAGGATTTGGCGTCAGTCAACTCATATTTGTTGAACCATGCGTTTGCTGGCGCGCATGAGCTAAGGGAGAAGCTCCTCAACATAAAGGCAAAGGTTGATGATGGGATCCTTCACCCCGCATCGCAACCCTCGTTTGAAATAAACGAGGGTGATCAAAGCAAGCGGCATATTAAGGCATGTAGTAAGAAAGGAGTGTGTAGGAGTGGGTGTTCTAGCCATAAACCTAAATCTAAGGAAAAGTAGTACTAAGAGATTCTCCCTAGCGTTTCAATGTGGGCTAAATGCACGCCAGCATGGTTTTTGATCGCATAGGTTTATTGCTAATTTCATATTCCGTAGATTGTTCTTCTTACTTTAACAGAATCAGAGTAATACTTGTCATAAACTACACTGTGCAAATGAGAATATTACTTTTCAAGTGAAAGTCTTACAGCTTCAGCACACATAAATCACTAAATTTTAATATATCTTAAAGACTAGTATATTAACTTCTTATCCGCAACTAATAATGTAAGTTTAGATGAGATAACTAAAATTGTAAAGCATTAGATGCTGTAATTAAAATTGTATGTAGAAGTAGAAAAGAAGAAGATTGCAACAAGACTAGGAAGTTATTGAAGGCAGGTGTACGAGATGCAAAGCTAGTGCAAGAGATGGGGCGCACCACGATCAGAGTGCAAGTGAAGAAAGGCGAAGCTGTGAGACCCACAATTGCTACCATGGCTTTTGGTTTGAAATTTTTCACGTGAAAGCTAACTCAATTCAATCACAAGCTCGGGATGGATTGCATCATCCAGATTCCAGGCACATACCACAATCTACACTGGCTACGACAGTTGTTCACCTAGATTTCCACCCTAAATTCTCACAAACGAGAATTTTAGTCCTCCTGCTCCATTGTGACAATCTTGACAGAAGCCCCAAGCTGACCTAAACCACTCTGTCTAGGAAGATGAAGCAGCCTCAATCTCTTTCAAAAGCCAGAGCTTCAATCTAAACTTGTTCCATATCGTTTGCTTTTAGCGGGAAAGATTGCGGACTCGGGCAACTTAGGGTTTTGGTGTGTAGGTCGGACGCCTTGCAAGGCCGCCGCTGCAGCTAGAATCCAGTTCTCGTTATCTTAGTGTTTGGAAGGAGGTTTGCAAGCACCCAACTACGGGGCATTGCTTCCTAAGGTTGTATGAGATGCGCTACCCACTTTTAATGTTAAGTTTGTGTCTTTCTATCTTGACACCTATCTATCGCTGTTTGTGTGAGCTCCGAAGTGGTTTTTGTCACGGACGTACCCCATTCCGAATGGTTGTGTAACCTTTGTAAAGCTTGAACTGGGTGGAGAGGAAAAGGTGAGGGATCTGGATTTTTACGGGATTTCGCGAAAGGGTTAGAAACTGTAACTGGTCATAAGCAGATCCGGATATTCTGGGATTCCCGTTGTTGTAGTAAGCGGAGGGTTGGAATACCTTTTGCGTGACCGGCTGTTGGATAACATTCCGGTAGTTGTGAGGAGGTAGACACCACTCTGGTGTGCGTGTTTGTCATGTGTAGAGGAGATTATGATTGATAGTGGAGTCTTTCGCCACTCTAATCTATGAGGGGAGAGTTTTGTACACCGTCCCTCTCCAAATAGGACGCGTCCTCCGATAGCAAATGCGATAGGAAAAACTAGAGCTGATTATTGGTGTGTATGTATGGTTGGTTATTACGGGATCCGGATTCAAAATCGGAAACGGGAAAGTAAGGAAGGACAGTCCGGATAACCGAGAAGGTGAAATAACCGGATTAAGCCTAATTGGATAAGAAGAATAGGAGGAAGTTTTGGAAGGAGTCATAACCGGATTGTCCCAATCTAGCAAACTTCACTTGAATCCCTGGAACGATACACAAGTCACCACTTGGGGTGTTTTGGTTACTTAAAACACTCAAGGGGATGCACTTGCAACAACTGTGTTCCGACAGTATGCGGCGGTATACTCCCAATCGCAATCCTAGATGGATGAAATCC
Source organism: Bryoerythrophyllum caledonicum (assembly GCA_963971425.1). Lineage (NCBI taxonomy): Eukaryota > Viridiplantae > Streptophyta > Bryopsida > Pottiales > Pottiaceae > Bryoerythrophyllum > Bryoerythrophyllum caledonicum. Next base: position 47,097,734 of record OZ020514.1, read on the forward strand.
ATCCATCGGATGACTACGGTGCGCCAAACGCACGTCCTCACATAAACTAACGTAGATTAGACTAATCTAACCTGCGCTAACACCACGAGATGTGGTGCGGTCCTCGATGCCACATCCCATGACGGCTATCGTGTAAACAAAGATCACTAAATTCAAGAGATCGAGAATCACAACCAACATCAAATAAACAAAAGACATACACCAAAACAAGCATATGTATTACACGGTAAAAGTAAGCTACACCGGTATAAAAAACGTGTCACAAGTTATTTTTGTAGGAATAACGAACATTCTTTCATCTACCAAACAAGATGTACCTTTGTTTTCAGATTTTTGATGATGGAATGTTGTTTCCTACTTGAATGGCATTAAATAAATGCTAAAAATTTGGTTAGTCGATCAATGATTTCATCTGTATGACTGAATGTGTGGGAGAAATATACTCGTCACAAAATACTAGATTTGTACAAATATATTGTTTTTGAGTGATCTCTGATACGTATGATGATGAAAATTTGCATGCACATTGATAGGATGATGTGAATGGACCATCTAGTAAAAAAAATTTCAAATCCAATTGGTAGAAAACATGCCGATCGTACATGGTTCAAAATAACCTAGGATTGGGTCGTTTCTTTAATGGATTTTTGTCAAAAATAGTTCTTCATATATAACCCTAGGTCGGCATATCGTGGTTTTTTCTAAAAAAAGTTTTTTTCTATCCTATTTTTTAAAGTTAAGTTTAAAATATACTAAAAATATACCATGGTCTTTGCCCAAAATGGGGTGGGTGTAGCATGCTTTCATCCTACACCCTTAAGTGCCCCCCTTGGCGGATAAAGAGACCCTCTATCCGACCAAGACCAAACAACACAATGTAGACAATTGCCATGGTGATGCCGCTGCAACAATTGTACGCATCCAGTTGAAGATGTAATTCCTTGCCGCATCAGTAAACCAATAGAGAAGTAACTAAAAGAGGATAGGCGGGGTGCAATGTGAGCTCCATCTTTAATCGCCTTCGGCAACTTTGTTGCCAATCCCTTGGTCAATCTCCATGTAGCCTATCCCTGAAACAAAACCAGGAACTTCAACTTGATGGCAAGACACCATACTAGTGACATGTCCAAGAGAAAATCAAGTTGTTTCATGTGATGAAACGTGGCTCGAATACCTCCTACAACGAGGGCAAGTCCAATCCCCAGGCGGTAGAGTAGATAGAGGCGGCGTCAAGCAAGGCATATGCCATCCACGCTAACAACAGTCGCATAATAACATGGTAGCCGCACCCTTCTTCTCACCACACAGAGAACACGAAGACCCTGTGGCACAATGGCCAACTCAAGATGCACGGAGCCATAAATGGGCAAATGGTAGTGTGCACAGTTTTTGGAGTGCTCCCGATACTCCCGGCCATCTTTGCCTTCCAACAACAAGATGCCATTGGGCAAGACATCTTTGACAGGAAGAATGGTGCGCCCGGCCTTGACGTCTAATGTCATAGGTGCCTCACGCTGCAAATAAACGTAATCTCTAGTGGAGAAACGCCGCAAGTGAGGTCGGTAAGCGCCGTTGCGAATGCGAACATACCGTAACATGTCGCGATGTTGAGCGATGGATAGATTCTCCATGGCCATTGGCATGGCCCGCTTGAAGAACTCCGCCTGATCAGGTAGACACTGGATCCAAACCTCTAGATCAACCAAGTCCACAACTGGGGCCAACCTCTCCTGTATAGAGCTCGGTAGAATCGGCTCCCGCCCATATAACATCTGAAACGGACTTAAAGCAGCCAAAAAGTCAAGGATTGCCATGGCCGCCAACTTCGAGGAGTTTTGTGGTAGTGCCACAAGCTCAATGCACTTGCTAAAATGCTCCACCATCATCAACACGTACTTGGCTCCACGTGGGGTGACAACAAGCGGCCTGGAAAAATTTAGAGACCAACGATAGCCCAAACCCATGATGGGCAAAGGCTCTAACTGCGGTGAAAACGTGTTGAAGCTCAATCTGACCTGATCACAGACTTCAAACCGTAAACCATAAGTGGCGACTTGCTGATACATGTCGGTCCACTAATACTAGCTGCGCTACATGGAATGTGTCCGTCGCTGAAAAAAATGACCAAGGTCTTCATGTATCTGCCCTACCAACAAAGCCCTATGATCCGGCCTGGGAACTATGCGCCAAGTCCCATCCAGCCACACGCAAAATAGAATGTCGTTCTCCCAACGGAACCTCGCTATCCAGTGTCCAACTCGATCGCGCTTCATGGCTAAAAGAGCGGGCGGAAGTGTGCCATGTTGCAGCTTGTGCAAGACTGGACCGTCTTCCCACACATCGCAAATAACTTGGGCCCTATCCACTTCTTCATCCGTTGCCAAATCAGGCAACGTTGATGCGTAGCCAAACATCAAGGTGAGGAATGCTGCTGCATGCCACCCCGCGGTTGTCTCTCTGTCGTAGTCCCCATGCCACCTGGCACCAATCGAATCCTCCTCCGATGAACTTGGATTACGAGATAGCCCATCTGCATCCAAGTTAGTGATGCCCGCCCGGTGCACAACCTCAAAATCATACTCCTGAAGCAACAAAGCCCACCTGGCAAGCTTGCTAGTAAGCTTGTTAGACTCCATGAGCCACTTCAAAAAACTGGTGGTTGGTCACCAAAGTAAAACGATGCCCATACAAGTAGGGCCTAAAATGAGCTATGGCCCAAACCGCGCCCAAAGCTTCTCCGTCATAAGATGAATAGTTGGACTCCGCGTTGTTGTTGCTCCTAGAAGCAAATGCCACAACGTACTCCCGTCCCTCATCATCTTTTTGAGTCAACACAACTCCCAATCCCACAGCACTCGAGTCTGTGTGCAGATGAAAGGGTTGTGTAGCATCAGGACGGCGCAACACAGGCGGTGAACCGAGCTTCAGCTTCAAAGTTGCAGACGCGTGATGCTGCTTCCGTCTCCATGTCCATGGCTAATCCTTCCCCGTGAGAATAGTTTGTGGCTTAGCAATGGAGCTAAAGTTGTTGACAAACCAACGATAGTAATTTGCCAAGCCAAGAAGAGCTCAAAGCCGCGACACTTTGATTGGGGCAAGAATATTCTGCGATGCATCCACCTTGGCCTGCTGCACGCCAAGACCCCCTGGAACAATCATATGTCCCAAATATGGCAACCGATCGTGGAAGAACTTGCATTTGCCATGGTGCAAATGCAATCTCCACTGTTGAAACCTCTACAACACCGCTTGAAGATGCCTCACATGCTCCTGTGGGTTGCTACTAAAAATGATAACATCATCAATGTAGCATCAGACAAACGGTAAACCGGTCAACACCCGGTCCATCACCCTTTGAAACTCAGCGGGTGCGTTCTTGAGGCCAAATGGAAGAAACTTCCAATGATAGAGATGATCTCTTCCATCCAGATCCACTCCCCAAAACGCGGTTTTCACCCGGTCATCCACCATTAATGGTAATTGGTGGTAACCGGACCGGAAATCTAGAGTACAAAAGACTTTGGCGTGTTCCACCACATCAAACAACTCCTCAAGCATAGGCATGGGATACTGATTTGACTTGGTCTTACGATTGACCGGCCTATAATCCCCACACATCCGCTTCTTTGTCCAGTTGCCAAAGATGTCATTCTTCGATGGCATCACCGTGGCACAAGCGTACTCGCCGTTGGAGAGCTCAATCAAGCTGGTGTCCAACAACTCTTGACAACGAATCTGAACACCAACTTTCTCAGAAAGACTAAGCTTGTACGGTCGTCGGAAGATTGGATGGTCGTCCTCCAACTGAATGTGAATGGGCTTACCTCTATATCCCTTCAAATAATGGAGGCTGTGGAAATCCATTCCCACACGGTTCCGGAAGTTAACTTGAAAATTCGGCAAAAAAAAATAAAAATTAGTACTAAAGGATTAGTAAAGTAGATTAAAACAGTGGGAAAGTAGCAACCAGATAATAAGATATGGAGGGGGCATGTTAAGTCCCTAACGGCGCTAACGGAATGCGTAATCCGGAAGGCCGGGCACGACTATATCCGGCCATGATCGGAGCTCTCCGGATGAACCCAGAACCGTGAGGAGGTTCGGATGATACCCGGAGATGAAACCGTCATGATGACGTCTTCGATGGTGACGTCAGAGCCGTTAGAAAATCCCGTACATGGTGGCCGTTAGAAAAAGAAGACAACCGACGGGAATCTCCAAAATAGTTGTCTTTTCTCCTTATATGTTGTATTTAACTATTTTTGGACTTTGCAAAATCCAGAAATAAAGAAGAAGGATTTTAGTCTAGTAAAATATTGGCACCAAAGAAATTGAAAGGGATACCGAGTTAATATATTTTAATCATTCAGCCGAATATCTCCGGATGATTTCAGTGATACGATACGAATCGAATACAGTGATAGAACAAGCCTAGAATTGTGTTAGTCGTGGTAGAAAAACTGATAACAACTTTCAAGCTAACACGTTTATAAAACATATTACCATGTCATATGGTGAACTGTACATTTATGTGGGAATATAGAGCTTGAAGCATTGACATGTTAAAAATGCCGTTCAGCCATCCGGAGATATCCGGTCGAAAGCAAAGTACTCAAGAAATAATTGCTCGGCTGTTCAAAAACGACTATGCAACTTCGGGAGGGAGTCTATTTACAAAAGCATCTGATACCAGAGCAAATGTACGAAAAAGTTGTGACTGGTCTCGGCAAAACTCTTGGATCTAACGACAATTTCTATCCTTGCATTACCTCTCTGAAGAGCTCTAACGATCCTTTTAGTGTGCCGGTGCGTACTTGTCCAAATCGACATCAGACCCTATGTCACACCTAGTTTGAAACGGGCTGCAGCAGCCCTCCGAGTCAGATTCCTCCTTGTCTTCATACCACGGGTCGTCCTCCTCTTTTTCAACCGATGCATCTCCATCGAGGGTCTCATCTACTTTGGAGTCGATCTCCTTCTCGTCCTCCGCGTCGTAGTCGATGCCGTCATCTTCCTGTTGAACATACTCTCTCTCTATCTTTCGTGTAACTCTCCTCTCTATTGAATCCATATCTTCCCTCTCCCTCTTCCTACTTGCAGAAGCCATCACCTCTATCTCCATTCTAGCTATGGACAAACAAGACTCAACATTGAACTACAACACATATGAAATGCTGCACTGTTGAACCCTCTTATATACTATCCTTCGTACCCACCCATTCATTACACTTATGAAGCGTAGGTAGAGGAAGCGTAATTGATGTGAGACTGTCCTAACACCGAGACTGATATAATCAAAGGTAGATTCCACAGTCATGACTCAACAATATGGGAAATTAAGCATGGTAGGCCACGCGTCAAGCGTCCTACCGTAATGTGCTGTGGAGAGTACTATCTCCGCCGCCAACCATAAACATCACTTGAATCATAAGAAGTACTCGGATGACTGATATGTATTGGGTCTCTGACCGCCATATTTTGTATTAGCAGTGGCATGTTATGAATCTAAGGAGGATCCTGTCAGGAGAAAGCCCAAGCAACTCTGATTTTTTTGGAGAAGTTCCATCATCAGATGAATTGCAGTATCGTAGTCAGTGAAGATCTCCGGATATGATACAATACTATTCAGAACACCTAGGTACGCTCAAAATTCAGTTCATGGACCCCATTGTTGAGAATGGTTGATGTGAATCTCCTATCTGGAGATCTCCGGCTAGATCTTCACCCGATGAACATGGCAACACATGAACATCCTTCCGTCCACGATTTTTGAAGATAATATCTGGCCAAATGACAGCCAATGTCAGCTATGGAAGTCGAGGAGAAGCGGTTCTTCTTCCAAATAAACAGCCGGAGATCTCCAATAAGCTTTCAGAGGGACGTTCGTGCCTTATAATATTCCGGTGGAAAGAACCAGACAATCGTGATACTATTAGTACTCTAAGAATCCAAATTACATTGACTAGACGAGCACGGATCCGGTTATCCTCAAGATGACATGAGGGAGTTGATGGGTTGGATGTCAAAATCGGGGCCAAATGATAATCTTCTCCACAGCCGGAGATCTCCACTGCACATTCGTAAGGATGTGGTGACTCAGGGAGATTATTGTACTATACTACAAAATTGTAGATATTCGGACTGATCACCGAACAACTAACTCACAAACTGGAAGACTCGCTTCTCACAATGATATTTCAAGATGAGCGTGAGAAACTTGATAGACAGGTCTACCCTCAGGGATCATCGGCATTCGCTTTCTCTAAGTTCACAGGGTTGCTTCCTTCATTTTACGGGGAATGGACCTCGTCAGTTGGTTTACTTTACTTGACCAAGTCGCAAACAACACAGAACTCACATGACACCATACATGCTTGTCTTGGTCCGGAACCCATGTGGCTTCCCAGCAGCCCTGGTACTTCGTCTTCAGATTCTTCTGCTTGTTATCAGACTTCCAATATCTAACGATAAATTTTCCGTGGTTGGCATTACCCTCATCCTTGACGACGTCCAAAACTGCTCTTCTGTGCGAGACATGATAGATGTCTGGATCACTAGGTCTTACTAAAACCCAGGACTCATGACGAATGTCACGCCAAGGATTAAAAGTGGATTTCTCGACTTCATTGGCAGGTCCGCAATAAGGCTCCAGAACCTCATCTTTGGGAGTGACATCCAATGGTTGTGGAAGCGATCCTAGCGTATTTTCACCTTCCTCATGAGGGCCTCTCCAATTATGGTCAGGCCAGAATCCCTCTTCGAGTTTGGAGGGCGTTTGTGGAAGTGGCTTGTCAAGCTCGTCGATGACGTCCTTCCAGTACTGCAGGTATGGGCGGATGGAGTCTGCATACCCTGTGCACTTAGACATTCCGGACGCCCTATAGTCACGTACTTCCGAAGCCCCGTCTTTATGAAGTTTTTGTTCTCCGTTCGGCAACATCTTGGTTTCCAACCGGGTTTTGCTCCTCATTATGTCATATGGGCTTGAAAGGGACGGGCTTGGGAGATCCTGTTGGAAGCAAGGGACGTCCGCAGTCATCTACCTTCCAAAGTTTTATCGGCTCTCTGTTCATCGGTAACCACTCTGCGTCAATGGCAGATTTTTTGAACTTCATGACCGAAACACCGTCATTGTCAACGTAGAACTTGAAAAGATGCATATCACTTAGTCCCTCCAGAAGTGCCGCCGCGCTGCATAGGTAGCCATCGACGTACGATTTAAAGTCGGCCACCTCTTGAATAATTTTCGGCATGAAGGCTAGTTTCTGTGACTTCATGAATGCCTTCATCAGATCTGCTAGAATATATGTACTGCTTTTCTTCAGTTCTTTCGTTAGATGACTTAAGTAAGCATCAATATCTTCATGTGTATGTCCAACCACCAAGAAGCCAACCTGAATCTCCTTGAAAATACCTCGAGCAGTTAGCAGTGATAAGAATGCCATCAAGTATTGGTTCTTGTTGTCCTTTGCACAGTTGTCGAGCTCCAGAAACAATTTCGAAACAAGGGCTTGAAAGAGGCGGGCTTGGAAGATCTTGTTGGAAGCATGGGACGTCCGCTGTCATCTGCCTTCTAGAGTTTTATCGGCTCTCTGTTCATCGGTAACCATTCTACGTCAACCGCAGATTTTTTGAACTTCATGACCGGAACACCGTCATTGTCAACGTAGAATTTGCCAAGCCCAAGCCCACGACGGGCTTGGGAGACCCTTAAACGCACTGGGCTCCACGGGCTCTAAAGCGTTGACGCACGTGCTCTTTCCCCTCATGAGCGCCACGAACATCAAGTTTAGAGGTGCATGCTCGAAGAGCGTGCGCGTCTCATGTAATGGTGCTCCCTAAAGGCGCCTAAAAAGTTTTGCCAGAGAGGAGATGGTGGCGTTCAAATCTCTGGGCCACAAAGCAGGAGCATAGTGAGCATAAGCTCCGTTGACATGACCGTGTGCCATCGTTCCGGTGACATTCATGGGAAGCTGTCTGAGACCAGATGTCGCCTTAGTAGTCCTCCACATGCGTGGAAAGGCCGTCTTCGCAGTGTCCATCTTGTCATGCATGACACAAAGAAAGGTCAACGGCTTCGCCTTCGACTCCTCTCTCCATGTCGTGTAAAGCTTCAGGCATGATTGTTGGTGATTCAAGTGAGCGTGCCTGTTGCTAAAGAATAGCATGTATGCAGGCGTTCCCTTGGGAGTTGATTGAACTCATCGCAAGTACTGCATTTTGCGAAGGTGCTTCCAGATGGCTTAATAGCAACATTCCCGAAGAATTCCTTTCTTGCCCTGCTAATTGTGGACTGACTTACAGGAGCGAGACCGTAGGAGTCGTTTGTCCGCAAAATGAAACAATAACCTAGTGAAAAGAGAATTTCTAAAGAACAATCCAACAGACAGTGCAAAGTACAGTGTAAAGCAAATGAAGGTCAATGCCTGTCAACGATGACCCAGCTGGAGTTCTCCGGTTCAGAAACTACGACTTTGGTTGACTGAGAAAGGAGAGTACAAGTCCATAGCAATATGCAGGGACTAATAACGTACATCATTGACGTTGGCTCGAATTTGCTTCCAGTTGTTTCCCGCAGGAAGATACTTGAGAGTGTCAATCCGACCATTCCCGACACTCCGCATTTGGTGAAGCATTTGATCTGCATTGTCATTAATAATGGACGTCATTGACCCCATCGCTTGTATAGTAGCAAGCCGTGGGCGCTTGATGCCCTTGTTACCGTGAGTTGCATTGATGACTCCTCTACTGAAATGACCGATGTACGTGTGAAACGTGGACTTCCAAATCCCATAGATCGTGTACCATGCAATAGAGCAGACCTCCGTTCCCAAGAGGGTGATGTACTTTCTCTTTCGGTCCCCATCAATGGAGTGAAACTGCCCGCCTACCGAGATCACATACTCCTTTCTGTCTTCAAAGAATTTGTCATAGAATTTTTGTCTAACAGAAAGAGTCTAGGATTGTTGAAAATATTGGCAGCATCGTCTGGGACAGCACCTTTCCGAGCTGACTTTGCAAATTTTGTCGTCCGTAGTCTTCTTGGTGTACAAGGATTCCTTCTTGTTAAGGTCTTGTTGTCGGGAAATGAAGCGGTAAGGCTCCTTTGCATGACCTTCCAAATGAGCACCAGAATTAGGTTCAAAAGGCAGGGATGCGAAATGATTAATTGTGCTTTTCAAAGACCGCCCGGAAGGAAAACAACATTCAAGAATGGGCCACGATTCATGACTCATAATTCTCTCGTTGTTCCCCACAAAAATGTCAAGGACAATAACACCAATATTATCTTCTCCCAAGTAACCACTACGGAAATGGTCCGCTCGTAACGCAGCCATGATTCTCCCAAAGCAGTGCTCCAACCCATTTCCGTCCAACCGCTGCACTTCAAGTCCAACCCAACGCTCTCGTGGTACAAATGGGGACTCGTCGGACCGGAGATCCCCGGATGGAATCATGACATCCGCCCTTCTCCACAAGACGGTCCGCTGGAGTGTATAAACAAGTGAATCGTATCCGCGTTGCAAGGGAATGAGTATAAATTCTTCCACTGTGGACGTTATGGCCGCTGGTCTTAGTAATACGAACTCACTCGAACCGACTGGTATGTCAACTTTAAGCCATTGTCCCACGGGGTGAACCTCTACAATGGACGCTTCTCCAATCTTGCCTGAACCCGACCTCATAAGGTTCACGGTCATTCCTGACCACAGAACCTCCGACCTTCCAGTAGACTCTTGGGATGGATCATCTTCTTCCGTGTAATTCACATGTCCAAAATTGGGGCACTGAGCTGCGACCATGGCAAGATCGTCCGAGTCATGCTCCCACGAATCTGAGTCAGGCATACTTCCGTGCTGCATCGGTGGATGTTCGGCTAATGGCAGATGCCCTCAATGAGAGAATGAGTGGATGTGGATACGAATTGGATGACCGAGGTCAATATCGTCGGTTGGGCTAGCCGGAGTCCGGTTGAGTGGAGAATGATCAACAACGACGACTTGCTGTTTAAGTAAAGAAGAGAAGGGTGGAGCTAAAAGTTACATTCGTATCTAACTGGAGATCTCCGGTTAATCAGAACCAGGCTGTCGAGCAAACTTTCTATGAACATTCCACACTAGAGTAGCTGGAGATCTCAAGATATCTTGCGTTAGCAGAATATGACACCCATTGGATTCAAGGGGAGCAACCGAGGTTAGCAAGGGAGCTTGGCAGAATGTAGACCAGCACGGCATGAACAACCGGAGATCTCCGGTTGCCTTTTGTTGTCTTGAATGAAACACCAGCCGTACAGAATATTCGCGGGTGTGGTAGAGAGATACAGTTGAAAACCTCGGTTAATAGTACGGATTCAGACGCAAAGCAATTACGTCATCTTAATTCTCGAGTCAAATAAAATTACGGCTTCCAGGCTATGACTGTATCTCCGGAGACGAATTAGTTACAGAATCACTACACGACATCTGCCGATCGACTCAAAGGTCAGAATGCAACACAATCTTCACGGATCCTCACAAATAGACAACGGATACGGAATTTTACGAGGAAACATACGTAACAGTCCTGGAATAATGTCAAATTGTTTTCCTACAATTATCTAGCACGATGTCGTGCACGCGAACACTCTCACTGACTCGCTCAGTTCCCACAATATCCCAAACCTCTAGAGCAAATAAGGATGAGAGTTGAGTTGAAGGATACTCTTATCAACCTTCCCAACACCTCTTGGAGGGAAAATTCAGGCGCTCAAATTTGAAACGAATCTTGGGCATGCATGCTCCTTCAAACTAACTGTTGTGCATCATCATGATAGTGCGCATTCTTCAACGTGCCCACGACCAAGGCCACATTGCACTCATGATAATGGAAGGCTCGTACTCTTGGGATGACCGTACTGTAAAGGAACTATCTAGTTCCCACAGTGCTGTAAATCAGAAAACGGAAGATGAAGTATGACCGATGATGTTTCTTTACATATACTAGGGCCGTAACACGTCTTAGACTAAATCACAGTATAATGTAATCGTATTGGTCTTCTTGTACTCACCTTCGTGAATGAAATTATACCCTACCCAAGGAAAGTAGTCGGCCCTCTGCTGCCCACTAGTATTGTTCATCTGGCATTACAAGACTCAAGAAGAACGTCGGCATTCATTACCAATTAGAATATTTGCCAATATTCCCTAGTTCGACAGAAATTATATGGATGCCTCAAAAGATACGTGCACAAGTTACTGAGGAGATGCTTTTAGAAGTACAACAAACCGGTCCTATGAGTTTGGGTACAACTTTTGTGTTCATGTTGGATTATGCATCAGGGTTTTGGGTTTAGGATTCACGATTTAGGGTTCACGGATCACGATTTAGATTTAAGGGTTCAGGGTTCCTAGTTCACGGTCTAGGGTTGAAGGTTAAGGATTCACGCTTCACGGTTCACCGTGGAAGGTTCTGGGTTCATGAAGGTCGAGGGCATATATCACCTATAAATCTATAAGTTAGATTTATTTTATAACTATGAACTATAACCTTAAATTTATCGACAACTATAACTTTAAAAAAAAACTGGATACAATAGAGTGTAAGGAAATTTAGCAAGAATTGAACAATAACTATTTTAAACTTTGATACATTATGATTTTATTAGAGGGAGAATAAGGAAGAGAGGGAGGGTAATGGATTTATTTTTAGAGTAGACTAGCAGTTGGCGCTTGCTTTGCAATGCATTAGCCCAACCATTTTTATATATTTTTAATATTAAAAAGTATTAAAAAAGAAAGGTAACATGGTTCATTGTACTGTTGACAACGCGGTTGACTGTAGCGTTTTTGTAGTTCACTACATGGTTGACTAAGCGATAGTTCAGTGTGTGGTTTACTGCGCAAATTATGATTTTAGTAGTATGATTATTATTTTTAGAGTACAATAGTATTAACCAAAGATGGAGATTGAGAAGGAGGGGAGAGTAAAATTAAAATAAATTAAAAACAAGTAGGAGGGAGAGTATGGGAGGGAGAGTAAGGAAGAGAGGGAGAGTAAGGGAGGGAGAGTAAAGAAGAGAGGGAGAGTAAGAGAGGGAGAGAAAGAGAGGGAGAGACTTGAGGAATTTACGTTTAGAGTAGTTTATATTTTTAGAATATGTAATAAGGGGAATCTCAAAAAAATATCAAATGTAAAAAAGAGATGGAGAGGGAGAGTAAGGAAGAGAGGGAGAGTGACGGAGGGAGAGTAAGGGAGGGAGAGTAAGGGAGGGAGAGTAAGGGATAGGAAGAGTAAGAGATAGGGAGAGTAAGTGAGGGAGAGTAAGGGAGGAAGAGTGCGGGATTGTTTTTTAGAGTAGTTAATTATTTTTAGAATGTGAATTTATTGAAATAAGGAGAAATCCAAAAAATTAAAATTCAAAATTAAAATAGAGATGGAGATGGAGGAAGAGAGAGTAAAACTAAAATAAATTAAAAACAAGTAGGAGGGAGAGTTAGAAAGAGAGGGAGAGACTTGAGGAATTTACTTTTAGAGTAGTTTATAATTTCAGAATATGTAATAAGGGGAATCTGATAAAAATCAAATGTAAAAAAGAGATGGAGAGGGAGAGTATGGTAGAGAGGGAGAGTAAGGCAGGGAGAGTAAGGGATTTTTTTAGAGTAGTAAATTAATTTAAGAATGTGTAATTATTGAAATCACGGAAAGTCTAAAAGATATTAGAATCAAGATTAAAAAAGAGATGGAGATGGAGAAGGAGGAGAGAGTAAAACAAAAATAAGAAAAAACAAGTGAGGGAAAGTAAGGGAGGGAGAGTAACGGAGAGGGAGATTATGCTTTTTCACTTATGTCGTTTTAAATTCAAATATAATGATTACTATTATACCCGGTGAACCCGAGTATCTACTCTAGTCATATGTAATACCCATGAAACCGGGTATCGATACGTCTTGTCACGCATGCTTACAACATTGACAATGTCATGATTGTGAAATGTACATGTTGTACATGTACGTGATTTCAGCTGATTTTTTACTTCACCCTCTGTCATCATGAGCCGTCACACCCTTGAGCCGTCTAGCTTGTCCGCTTTGGGTTAGGGGAACTCCAAGCATCAACCCTTTCTTGTCTTTTATGGGTTTTGTCTTGGTAATGTCGTAGGTAGTGAGCGGAAGTGGCAGGAGGGGTTTTTTTTCGTGGTTTGCAGAATCGGCGTCGAGGCATTAGGTTCAGGCAATATGCGCTGTGAGAGGCTGTCGGTGTGCGAGGTGAGAGCTGATTTAAGTGAGGGACATTGAGCGTACCGTCGAGAGGTTGTTGTGGTGAGATGAGAGACATTTCCAAGATGCGGTAGCGGTAGTCTTGAGGTTCCTGGAGAGCATCTGAAGGTCGGAGAGCAGGACTGGAAGAGAGCGATTGAAGTAGGAAGAAATTTGAAGAGCGCCGTGGTTCACCAGCGAAGAGCGATCAATGCAGTGGTTGAGGGTGGCATCGATACAAACGACCACGACGTATGGGTGCGGCGATTCGGCAAGTGAATAGGTATGTAACGTCAGAAATTTCGCGTTCAGTGTCATCGGAGTTCGAATTTGCTCAAGACTGCTTAGAAACGTCACTGGAGCAGGTGTAGGGTTCAGTAAGCTCCATTAGGATTCAAGAGACTCGAATAGTAATGATGTTGTTAGTTGTTTGAGCGGAATTGTAGGGTTTAGGGTATAGGGTTTTGGTGTTTTGTACATTCAGTTTAGAAGGGCCGTAAATGAGCATTTTATGCAGTGTTGAAATTAATTCCGCGGAATTCTTGTCAACCACAACTGGACCACAAATTCTAGGGCATCTAAGTAATTGTAGAATTTGTTGTTCTGAGTTGTTGAATGTTGATGTACTGCAGAGCTATATATACGCTTTGATCCAGAGCAGTTCCTGGAGGAAGTTGGGAAATGGCAACTATGGCAAGGACGTCAAGTGAGACTTTGTGGCATGGAAACCGGTAAGTCCACAAGTTTGAAGTGTTTATGCTCAGTTCGAGCGACCGTGTGGGGTTTCCTTTTTTTGAGTGCGTTTCGAATTAGTTCTTTTGTTACCGAGCGGGTGTATGACAATGAGGAACACTTGAATGATTAAGAGAAACCTTAGAAATTGCGTACTTGAATTCAAAAGTCTGTTTGGCTATAGTTGATTGGTTTTTTGTTGTCTTGTTAACATAATTGTATATCTATTCATGTACATGCATGTGATTTTGGTATTCCATGAACGTTTGAATGTATTTGTCCATACTAAGTCTTTCAAGTCCGGTCCGATTCAATGTGAAAAGAGTAATCCATGTAGAATCGTCACATTTGGCGTTCCATTGAATCATTTGCGGATTCTTTTTCTTGTGTATAAGATCGAGTTTTGAAAGCATTGTGTGAGCTTTTGATACATTTCTTTGTGTTTTCTATTATGTAACTTGTTTTGTGAGTATGTCAAACTTCTAGAGTCATATGTCAAACTTCTCTGTGAATGATTGTGAATATACGCGTGATGGTCTGATGCGATTAGTTCAATGTAAAGCCGTACTTGCAGCAGTCAGAGATCTTCGGATGCATTTCAAATTGAAAACGGAGTTCCAATAATCAGCCGGATTTCTCTGGATGATGTCGCGGTCTCATGGATCTTAAAATCCCAATACATGCTTTTGTAATTCTGGAAAATAGCCGGAGATTTCCGGACGTTACGAAGCAGTGGAGTTATGCCTTGATGGATATGTGAATATTGTAAAACTCTATTTCGACCGGAGATCTTCGGTTCAGGACAGAAATGGATCCGTCTAATCAGCAAAGATACTTTTCAGGACGGATTTACTCGAGTTCCACAAATCAGCCGGAGTGTCGAAGTTCGTAGAGTGAGTATTCCTTCGGATAGCACTTAATTGGAGCTAAATGTATCCGTAATATCCGCTCTAAATTCGTTCCCACAGAGACCTATTGCTTCTTTCTTAAATGATAAGTAAACTAATAACTACCCTCCTATAATATACCAGTTAGCGTTCCTATTCATCCCTTGATCTACTCATCCGGGTCCTTTTGGATTCCGGATGTCCCTTTTTCCAATCCACTGGATCCTTCCGGATTCCGGATAGTGTCAGACGGAGTTTTCTTCCGGAGTTTTTAACCGAGTGGCCTGGTACCACTGATCCTAATATTTTGTGTAAGTGGCCGGATTCCCCACTGCCTTGTGATTTAAAGTGGCTAGACACCCACTGCCCCGGACTTTATAGTGGTTGGACACCGTATTCTTCCTACTTTTGCTAACCGGTAGTTGGTTTGTTGCATCCGGACTCAATCTCTCACATTATCCGGAAGGCCTTCCGGATACGGTCACTCACAGTCTCGTCCGGACTACAACGACATTCCGGTTGATACTCAATGATTCTGTGAGATGTGTAGGGTAGATGTACACCTAGATTTCCTTCTGGACATACACCTCAGGCTTTTCCATCTATCGTAAGGGGAAATTCCGGCCACAACCGGAATCCGGGTTCACACAGATTCTCTGTGCCCTAGGAGCTACCAGGCTCACCACCTACAATACCCTCCCTCCCCCTCCAGGCTACTTCCGGTCACTGTGGATCGTCAGACTTTACCTAACCTCTCCTTCAGCTATTCCGGGCACTCTCCCAAAGCAAGTCCCAACCGGTTGTACTAGCTGCAATCCGTGTACCACTTCACATCCAAGAATTTAATTCACTAAACATCAACCACAATGGACCTTATCCTTCATTCACGAAACTGTACTCCATCACCATAATTTAAAGAAGAGAAAATATACTAACAGAAAATACCCTTCGTGAAAGATAAAAGAACAAGACCCCGAGCCGGCTAAGACTCAGGTATTAAGTAACCACTACAACTGATCCTAAAACCTTATCCTAGAAGCTGAAAATCCTATCCAAAAAGTGGAAGGGATCTTATCCCTTGAAATCCGGAATTCAAAACCCAGATCCGGAAATTTCGGATCTGAGATCCGGTTTTCACGGATCTAACTCAAAACTTAATGTAGGGTTTTCTTTAGTCTACAGCGTGATAGCCGGGTGCAACCCTGAGCCCCATCGTTAATCGCTATCATACTTTAGCCCTAAAGATTCTAATCTACGGAGTAACCTAGGTTCTTCCTCCTACTCCTACGGCGCGTAGGGGTTACTTCCGATGGCGTGGCGCTGGCTTCCGGTTGTGACGGAAGGGTGGCTGGTGGCTCAGGTACTGAGAAAGGTACCTGCAACCCTGGTCCGGAAGGCATTTCCGGATCTGCTGGTGTTGTGGCCCGAGCTGATGGAGCGGTTGTCCGGTCTTTGAGGTTCTGCAGGTCCCAGAAGCTACCACTGGAACTGACCACCATGGGTGTCGCTACAGAGCTTCCAGGTAAAGCGACCGTCACTGGTGGCACCGGAGATGGAGACTCTGATGGAATCCGAAAGGGCAAAGGGGGTACAACCTAATTCCCCGGCATCTCCTCCCATTTCCGCATACTCTCCGTGCTTGGGAAGGCCACCCCATTCCAACTCATTGGAGAATTGAAGTCCGGCGTTCCCACGAGATCGTTGAATTCTCCGGTGAAGGTTTTCGGCATTCCGGTTGCAGGCCTAGGTGAAGAGCCGGCCATAGGTTGGGGCAGGGAAGCAGCTGCTGGTCCGGATGGAGATCCGGATGGACCTGCCGCGGTTCCGGATGGGCCTCCCGCGTCTGGAGCTGGAGGTGCTGTGAACGGAGGTGGAGTTTCTAATACTGTTGAGGCCGCTATTGCAAGGTCTTTTGCCAGTTCTTGCATTTTGGCCCAGGTACCCTCTATCTTCCGGTTGTGGTCTACGAGGAACTGGATGACCTGCCCCCTGTTGAGCTTCTCATTTCTCTCAAGACTCTTAGTGTAGAGGAGAGCTCGGTTGACATTGTTCGCCGGAAAGTCCAATGTTGAGCGGATCTCCGTCAAGGTCTCAGAGGCCGTCCGGACCTTCGCTTCTGCCACCACTCTTGCATGCTATGCTGCATCTCGTGCAGCTTCCGCCTGCCGGACCTGTGCCCAGAGCCGAGTGTTGATCTTGGCGACAGTGGCGTTCTCCTGCTCCAGCCTTGTGACGGAATTGTGCTTCTCCTTCATTTGCCTGAGCTGTGGAATGAGGTTAGTAGAGTCCTCCAATCCTACCACCTCGAGGACGGCCATAATCATGGCGTGTCTTTCCCGGATCTCTCCTTTCTAGATCCTAGTCCGCCAAACGATATGCCTGCAGAGCTCGTGGACGTCCACCGGAATGTCGCCATTGATGTTTGGGGCCCACGTGGGCCCCGGCTCTGATCCGGTTGTGAATTGTCCGTCGTCTGCTGGCGATTCCGGTGCGGTTGGTGGTGCCGCGGACGGACTCTGAGCCAATATTGTTGACAGGGGCTGGCCGGCTCCCGAGGCTTCCGGAGTCTTCTGAACCAAACGACTCCGCTTCCGGGATGGTCTTCGGAGTATGAGGGGAAATGACGACTTCTCCGTCTCAGAGTCCGTCGACTCTTCCGGCTCCTCATCTGTCTCCCTCCCTCCGTATGAGTGGATGGTGAGCAGGCTATCATACTCGGCCTCCTCATCCAGACTCAGCATCTTCTGCTTTGCGTACATATGGGCCAGGTAGGTGGAAAGGGGCGATGGGGTTTTCCGGGATTTTAGCAGGTTCTTCACCATCCTGTCGATTTGCTCGTCCATGATGGCCGCCCAATCGACGGACAACTTCCCTCTCATCGATCCCAGAATCAGAGTAGCTAACTTGGCCACTATCCGTTTAGGTTTCTTGGGGTGGAAAATGGGATTAAAGAATGCCATAACTAACCTGGCATTCGGATCGGTGAGGTCGCTGAGGACGTACCCGTCTTTAGGGTTTGCCTTCACGCGGAACTCGCCCTTCAGGATGGCGTCGTCGCGCTCCGTCACCTTGATCGTCCCTGCCCGGAGCTCGTAAGTGTCTCTCCAGAGTGCTATGGTCTAGACCTCCAGATGCGCCCGGACCATTTGCGCGTACTGGCTTGGTGGCTCTCCCAGGAGCTCTGCCATCATGGTTTCGCTCTAGAAGTCCCAAGTCCCTAAAAGACCTGCACACCCCATAATCTCGAGGAAGCTTTCTAAAACCTGGTAGGTCTTGTCCGGCTTCGGAATCTCCGGAGTCACCTTCTGCAGCAGCAGGGCTACGGCTGCCGGAGCCTTGCCCTTCTTGCCCGCCATCCGTGCCCACCTCTCCGTGAACTTGCGCCTCGCAATGGTGTCCACGAAATTCTCCATGCACTGACCTCACCAAGTCCCTCGTGCTACGCTACCTCTGCGCTACAGTCCCACACGAAGACCGGATGCGAAAACCCTAAGAAAATGTGTTGAGCGGAAGAAAAACGAGACTGCTGGAAATCCTTAAAGAATGGCGTGCAGGGCTGCCAGTCGCGTTTTGTATCGGACGCACTTGTACAGAAACCGTTATGCGTCATAATGGCATTTCCGGATCCGGCCGTCGCCGTATTCCGGTTTCGCAACTTCCGGGAAGAGTCTTGTAACTACCTCATTTAAAGATTCCGGCTCAGCATTAAAATCCTATTTTATTCTATGAACCATTTATGCTACTATGGCTAATTAACTACCAATTTTTTAAATTTTTCTTCAGTTTCTTCCGGATTTGGTATTAAGTTCCGGAAGTTAGTGGGAACGCCTTCCCACACGGAGATCTCCGGATACTTTTGGCGATGGGCTCAAGCGAAATGGACCTTCCTTATTGTTCTAGTTCCGACACAGAGCCGGAGATCTCCGGACGTTTCAAGTAAGTTATTTTACCGCCTCACGAGGACTTTGGAACTTGGCTGCCGAACCGGAGATCTTCGACTCTAGCGCATGCAAGATACTTCTAGAGATCATTCACTGAACGAGTTTCTGAAGATTCAATAATAATGCAAAGACCTCCTCGTGCTGGCACTGTGACGAAGAAGTAGAAAACACCATATTCTTTATATTGGGAGATTTCCATGATTTTGAAGATACATGATCTTTAAAGTATCAATATATATAGACATTTGTAGGTGCAAAGCATATAGACAATGCACCAAGAATACTATATTTCATTACATGGATGGACCAAATTAGCCCATTGCCAAAAAAAATTAGTAACAGTAAAGGAAGAAAATACCATTATTCCAAGATTTATTCAAACTTCATGAAAATAGGTCACAAAGAACACTCATTTACCCCGGGGCAAAACACAATCGTCCTATCACTAATCAAATGGTCTAGGGATTTCCGCCATAAGCCTCTACACGCGACCTCAAAAAAGCCCTCTGACGTTGCCTAGTCCATGTTGCACCATTCTCTTGCATTAATGGACTCTCTAAAAGACGCTGCAAGCCCCGCCTACGCACCTCGTCATTATTTGATTTGGGCCGCGAGTGTCGAGCGTGGGGGAAGGAGAGCATTTGTCTCTAGCAGCATGTCTTGAGAGAATACGGGGGCGGAGAAATTTGCCAGATGGTTCCTGCACAATAGGCGCCACACACAATCCAAACAAATACACTTTAGATCGAATACTCCTACACATTACACATGAAAATTGTATCAATAAGATCCATCCTAGCGCACTTTAGGTCGAATTGAGCTAAACTGCAAAAGGGAAGATCCATTGACAACATTTACCATCCAACGAATAAAAACAAAATCAAATGAACCAAACCTACATGAGTACAATGTAGCTCAACAACAAACAAAAATTGCCTAGGCCAAAACGACTCAATAGTGTAATAACTAGGAGGTCAACATATCATGCACCTTGAGCGAGCGATGGGAAGTAGCATCCCCTAAACCGTCATAGAGAGTACGCTTTGCAGGAGTACAATTATCCGGATTTAGACACGGGGACCCTGGAACTGAACGAGGCCATTGCGGCGAAGGTGAGTTGTCCTTTTCATGAATTAGCTCCCGTGCAATAGGGCTTTCGACAACTCCGTCGTCCACTGCCATGGTCGAATAATCCATGGTTGACTGCGCGGATGCAGTAGAGTGCAACAAGAGCCCTTTACTCCAAAAAGAAAGGGCGAACTCTCTGGGCCCAGCAAAGAATCCACGGAAGCACAATAGTCACAGTCCTGTAAAATTTTCAACCAAAGTGACGCTCACATATCTCAGAACAATAGAGGAAAACTCCAATCATTCAAAACAAAATGACATTCCATCAGCAGTAGGTATCCATTCCCCAAAACAAACAAAGTGGTGAAACATCTCGGTTTCATTTATCAAAAAAATATACACGTGAAAAATGGCCCAACAAAATTTACAAAATAGAGCTTCAGTCAATCAATACAGTTTAACTCTATCCAAAGTAAGTGTAACAAGCATCTAAGCGTTTCCAACAGCATTAAGAGCGGAGATTCTGAGACGCTTGGATTGCGTTCCAGATACTCGAAGACTGACCACACGTCTTCTGATCATTATAGAACATCTCCCGGCCCAAGGGATGTTTGGCCCGATACAGCGCTAGGCCACCCGGAAACAGATGAAGGTCAGAGAGACATGGCAGCAATTCCTCCAGCAATACAAAATCATCTCTCGCCCCATCATGTTTGTGCGACCATGATGGAAGAAGGACATTCTCCGGCAAATTGAGCATATGCTTAATCGGGCTGTCGTCAATGACAAGTGTATTCGCCGGAGTATACTCACGACCCAACCTATTGAAGAGCAGGTTCGATAAGGTCTTCAAGAAGATGTCCTTCTGTGTGCCAGATTCCTTCATGTAGATTAATCTGCTACCGACTCTACTCTTGGGCACCCTATCGCAACTCTCCTGACCAAAGATCCTGAGAGGGTACGAAGAACTATGCTGAAAAAGATATTTGCATATCTGACGTGTTGTGGATTCCATCATCGAACTCCAGATCGTAATGGTGGCAATCTTAGACAACCTCGTGAGGAATTCAACACAACCAGGGCGTACTCGGACTAGTTTAGGGCCAACTTCGGCCGGATGCGAAGCCAAGTGAATGGACGGGTCAAAGTTCCTGGATCCCATGGCGTGCCACGAAGGCTCACACGTGCAGAGAATCCCATTGAGGTCCAGCACAACATTCAACCACATGCCCTCAAAATCTAATAGGACTTGGTATTTCTTCTAGATTACTGGCACCACTTATTGATGCCTCGCAGACTTGGTTCAGAAACGCCAGGAGAACGAACAATATTACTATAGATTCATTGACAACGACGGGTCAAAAAAAATGTAGATTGAAAGAGGCAAACGGGGGGAGACGTCATGGGGGAGGAGAGTGAAGTTTGAAAAGTGTTAGAAGAATACCTCGAGAACTTCATCGTCTTGCAGCATTTCGCCTCGGACCCCCATCGATCCTAACGAACCTTACATGGTGTCAAGGGGTTCCGGGAGCCTCACAACCATTTCGGGGCATGGTTCAGAGACAAGAAGAGGTGGCTCTGGGACAGAAGAATCATGATTGATCTCGTCTACGAGCACGGCCGAAGCTTAGACGACCTCTTCTACGACCGGGACTGCAGATTGGACGACCTCATCTATGACTGGGTGAGCGATCGCGTCATCACCAAAACTTAGATCTGAAAAATTAAACAACTTCAACCTATCAGCCGATGCACACATAGGACAGTGATACAAATCAGAGCCGTCAAATGTCAAGCAGTTTAGCTCGAGCTGAGCTGAAGTGCTCATTGAGCACCGTAAAATTAACAAAAAAAATACAGGAGTATAAAATTGGACATTTACAAAATGTTCTGCCTCTATACACTCGCAACTACGTTACACTAACCTGACGATGAGCTGGGAACATCTACGACAGATACGTCTCGAGCGGGTGACTTCGGAGGGGAAGAGGGGCAGGTCGGCGGCGATGGGGGAACATGAGGCGATCGACCCCCCATGGAGACGGGGGAGGAACCCGCCGCAGACGGCAATAGCAAACCACAGGACAGACTCCCAGTCCCTTCTTCCGCTAAGAGGGGAGGCTTCTTCCGCTAAGAGGGGAATCGCAGTATTTACTACGGGTGATGTTGTGGCGGCTGCAGGCAAATTAGCCGACATGAATCTCTGCATCATGAGCATCATCTCGGCATGCCTCTGGTCTTGGTCCCTCTTCATCTCTTCGTCACGCCTCCGGTGCAGATCCCTGAGCTCCTGGTCACGATCCGCCAGCCGCTGCTCCATCAACCTCATCTGGGTGGCCTCTTCCTCGAGCTTCTTCTTGAGGGAGATCAACCTGTTGTCGTCATGTGCACTACTCGCAGTAGCCAACGGAGAGCGGCCGATCGCGCTAGCGACTTTCCTCTTCTTGGCAGCGGGCCGAGCGAATGATTCACCCAAGGTGGGAGCGGAGTGAGGCTTGTCGGAAATCTCCAGAGAATCCAACTCTAGGAAGTCGAGTCGTTGCCGCAAGGAAACGATTGTGCCTCCTCCTTCAGATTGAGAGCCACTCTGAAACTCTGGTGGAGTGGCGGTATTGAAATCGTCATGGGACTCTTCATCCGGAGTGGCCGTGCTCGAGCTCGGACACACAACCAAGGCGCTCGGTTCTTCATCTTAATTCTCATTGCCGAGGTCAATAATTGCTTTCCCCTTCCCCTTGGCAACGGCCTCTCCAAGCTCGGGGAAGATCTCCACGTTGACGTGATACGCACCAACAACGAAATCGGCCCGATCCAACGTCAACGCGACCTCCATGGCGTCGTCGAGATCGTGCTCATCGGTGTCGGGGGAGATGCAGAAAGCCTCCAGATCCAACATCTGCACACCAATGGATTTAACAAGTAACACTTTAGGTCGAATCAAGCTAAAGTGAATACAGAGAAACACTGATACTTAAAGTCAGATATTACAACTTAAAAGGAAACGACTCGATTGAAACGACTGCAAGAAAATCATAAAAAAATATGCCGGCACTTTAGCTCGAGTCGAGCTAAAGTGCAATGCTACATAAGCATAAGAGACGACCTCTCTGAAACAATCCATGCACAGACAGAGAGGGTATCAACAGTTTAGCTCGACTGAAGCTAAACTGCAGGAAAACGTATCCAACTCACAATGAGCAATTTTGTCCCGCCAAACAGCTGGACAACTGACTCCCCCTTCTTGCAGAACATCTCTAGGACCTTGATGAAGAACTCCATCCTCAGCTTGTTCATATTCATGCAGTACGAAAGCTCAATGTACTTGCGCAGCTTGGTGTGCAATACATGCTCTGGAGCTGCGTAGGTCTTCTTCACTGCCGAGATCTGCGTGAGCTCTTTCTTGAAGGGAAAGAGGAGGCGAACAGGGTCGAAAGCGTTGTTGCTCTTAGGCGTGTATCCTCCCAAGCGCTCGTTCTTTAAGGGAAGATACTTCGAGTGCAGCACATCGTACGCATGGCACAACGACGCGCCCTCAGCAAACGATGTCACTTGAAGGTGTGACTGTTCGTCGCCGCAAATGAAGAGCCAGGCTGGAAGATCGGTGAGGGGAGGCTGCCCTTTCGATGCGAACATGGTCATGAACTCGTCAAAGAAAGGCCTCTCCAACGACGACTTTGCCTTCCCAGAGAAGCGAGGGACATTTCCGAAGTCGATGATGGCGAGCTTCACGTTGCAGCCCAGGTTGCGCCACGAATCTGAAGGCCACGTGCCGAGCGAATTCGTCGCCGCCTTGTATGAACGAAAGTGCAGGGCTCCCAAAGGTCGAACGAACCGCGATCGCACATCGATGAAGACTCTGAAGAACTCCTTAGCGTACAGAGAGAGATCTTCACATTTGCAGTTGCGAAACTACGTCTGTCTCCAGTCCTTGTAGTACAAATCCGGTGGAGCCCAATCCAGAAGGGCACGCTTTGAGGCCTTGCTGACGCTGTAGTTCTTCTTAAACGTCCACCAGTTGGAACAACTGTACGCTCCAGAGCTGTTAAAGAAAGCCAACTCCGGCCTGATCAACTGCAGCTCCATCCGAGCGACCTCCTTTATCTTCCTTCGATCGACCCAGTCCCTGGCGCTGCAGCAATCCTCCAGCACGGAAGTCGGCTGCTTTAAAACCACCTTTGGATAAGGCAGTTTTCGAGATGACCTTGATCGATTGAGAATGTGGTTGCACATTTTCGCGTGATCGGCTTCGGTCATATTGCCGAGAAACTTGAAGAACTTGCGCGTTAGAACCCCATCCTTCTCAGGCACCCAAGACTAGGCGTCCTTGAACTTTGCCATGGGCGTTGATGTTGAATTGATGTTGATGAGGTCCCCATGCGCTGCCGAAGAGATGACATCGGACCAGAGCTTGAAGGTCTCATCGGACGAGGTGATGATTTTCACCTCGTTGGTAATACAGAGTTCCTTCGCCTTTTCGGCTTTCTTGAGCGCCGCCTGGCTCTTAGCAACGTCGATCATAGCGAAGCGCTCACAAATGGAGTTAAGAAATGGCTGCGCAGAACATAAGAGGGCTGATTGAGTTAATATTGAAGCAGAAAATTAAACATGTCTAATAGGGTCCAACTTCTGCAAGTTAGCTCGAGTCGAGCAAACTTGCAACCTAAGAGTAGACATTGAAAGCGAGTCCACTCTAAACACAACAGAATACAGATATTCAACAAGCATGCACTTTAGCTCGAGTCGAGCTAAAGTGCATGACCTTGGTTAAGATATATTACCTCAATTTTTCTTGTCATTGGCAATCTCCACTGCCGTTCTTCGACCTGACTTGTGAGACCCGCGAACGCCTATGGCGGAGTGCTTCGGCATTGGTCTCCCAGCTTGGATCCACAAAGCACGGGAGCCAAGGATATTCGTTGTCTAGGTCGGCTTGAACTGGACCAAGTGATTCACGCGATTATAATACGCGGAAATCTTTCTCAGCTTCTCCGGATCCTTCGTCCAGACAATGTAACACAGCCAAGTTCGGAAGTGCCTTCTCATCACCTCTGGGACGTTGCCGTTGATCATCTCCTTTGATGCAGCAACGCTGTGCTGGCCATTGATGATGTAGTAGTCGCAATCGCTGAGCTCCTCCACAGTCGTCGGTATAGCATCGAGCTTTGGCATGTCACAGAGAGTCTGCTTCTGCGTCTTGTCCGGCATTTGGAGGTAGTAATGCTTTAACTCCTCCATGCCCCGAGACTCGAATGCACAAATCGTCCACTCCGGTGGTGCATTATGCAACCTCATCACGTCAAGCTTGATCTTCATCTCTCTGTCTCCATTGAAGAAGCAGCTCTAACACTCCGTCCAGAATTTTTGGTAAATCTGTTGGATGTTGTTGTAGTCGATTGCCTCTCCGAACCCGAGCGCCGAAGGGAGCTCTGAGAGTGCAGAAGCCATCGAATTGGCCATCTCCTCCTCTGATACGAGCTTTGTCTTCTTGCTGGAAGAGGTCTCCGGCTTCTTGGCAGCTGAACGCTTCTTGACAGGGGAAGCAGACAGCGTGTTGCGCAAGGTGCTCCGACTTGTCCTTGCACCAGGTGTTCTAACTGGGACCGACGCTTGACTCATATCCTCGCTACCAGTCACGACCCCCGAAACCATTGAAATTTCTATCGGGCATCTTGCCGTGATATTTTTGGCCTTATCTAGAGCGGCAAAGGTATTCATTCTTAATAGAATGACGCGGAGTTTGTTAGCTACACCCTTTGCTTTCAGCGGCTGACCACTACTAGTCTTCCATTTCTTTAGAGAGATTTTGTGGTTGATCTGAGCCACTGTTTCATCAAACTTGGACCCCCTGAGCGATTCGACTAAATCGTTGATACAGAAGGGAGATGAACTATTGTCCACTACAACAATAAACAAATACGGCTCTACGGACTTACTGGTTGTCTCACACGACAACTTAACGTGATCGTTATCTTCGTGGACTACATCAGTAATTTTGGTCATGAAGTCGGTGTGCTGGGGTACAGCGATATCACCAGCGAAGGTCTGACCAAACACAAGATTGTCCGTAAACGTTGCCCATAGCAGCATCCACTTCAGTGTCATCGATGGGTCTTTGAGGTCTCAGCAATCCAAGTGGTTGTTGTTGTCGCCATCGTCATCATCACTGTCGACGGGCTTTGGCTGGATGAAGTGTTGAAGCTGAGTCACCATCCTGTCCCTCTCAGATCTGCACACACACGAAAGCGAGTAAACATATTAGATTGATGCATTGATGATACAACTAGGAGAGAGAGGTTACACTTTAGCTCAAGTCGAGCTAAAGTGTAACTGATTACTTTAGATCGATTCGAGTTAATGTTTTATTACCTAGAATGTATATCAGTATAGCTCTAAAACATTCAATATTCCTTAAGAAGTCTTTCCTAGATCTGTAAATTCAATTCATGGCTACTTCTCGTTTAATACTCAGAATTGTGGAAGAGCTTCGGTTCCGCTCTAATCACTCACGAACCTTGCTCTTCGAGGTTCTCGAATGGTTGGAGCGAGACTGAAGCTCTTGCACACTTGTGAGAGGTGAACGAGAAGTAGACCAGTGTTAGGTCATCGATTGCGTCGTCAAACTTTACTTTCGGATTGTCATTAGGTCTGAACGTAGAGGTATTCGATATGTGCATTCGGTCCTTTGTTTTACAGTTTAGCTCGATTCGAGCTAAAGTGTGTTGGCTTTGATGAAAAGATTTAGATTGTTTAAAATATTGAGTTTGAGCGTAGAAATTATTATCACTTTAGCGGGAGTGGAGCTTTAGCGCGACCAAAGACGCATTTTATTGTACAGTACCCGGCAAGTCTGAATGGTGCAGTCACTGGTTCTGCTGAAATTCAGCATTGAACTCGTAACTTCAAAATCACACCACAAGCTCAAAAATTCATGAAATTGCAAACCGTAAATTGGATTTGGAAGATAGAGAAGTCTAGTTTTGAAAAACATTGATTTGTTATATTGAAAAATTTAAGAACATACAACAATAGTGCATTTTGTAGCACACTATCTACCACCTCGTACTACCACCTCTCGCATTAATTACAGCCTTCATTTGGTGAGGCATGCTAGCAATGAGAATGTCTAGAGTCTCCATACATATGGCTTCCCATGCCTGCTCAATGCTCTTGACCATTTCATCTTCGTTCTTTGGCCTAGTCTCTTTCTGTACAAAGTCTTTTAAAATCATCCACACATTCTCTATGGGATTCAAATCCGGTGAATTTGCAGGCCATATAATCTTCTTGATCTGATGCGCTTCTCGCCATTGTTTTGGTAAGCTACTACGATGCACTGGGGCACCATCCTCCATGAGATGAAGACTTTGAGGATTATCATGCATGAAGTAAAAGCCACTCAATCGACCCTCATACACAATGTCAACAAAATCGGTACTTGTTCGTCTATCAGATGGCATAATAACAATGGGGCACTTCTCATAACCTGTTAAAGCACCCCAAATCATAACGGATGTCCGTCCAGATTTTAAAATGGGTGCTAGGCAATCCCATGAGTAGCGTTCATACGCTCGCCGCCAAACTTTGACTTGCCGGTAATTCTTGCCTATCTCAAATGAGGACTCATCTGTCCATATTACATTCATCCAATCTAATACTTCCCAAGTCTCATGTATTCTAGCAAATGCCAATCTATCAGCTTTATGCTTGTCATTAAGAAAAGGCTTCTTTGTTGCAACACGACTACCAAATCCAATACGTTTAATCTCCTTCCTTAACGTGCGCTCACAAACTTTCTCACTCATCTGTTCTATGATGGATACAAGTGGAATGTGTCTATTTTGTGTAAGAATGGGACCCAATTCCCTCCTATCTCGATCATTCAATTTGCAATGTCGGCGTTTAGCCTTTCGAGTGACCACTGTTCCATCTCTACGGAATTTTTTCAAGACATTCTGAATGGTAGTATGTGGTATGCCTAACTTAATTCCAATGCTACATTGTGACATGCCTGAACAACTCATTCCAACTATGATGCCTTTGACCTCTGTACTCAAACGACGACCTCCCATTTCTCACAAATTCAAAACACAATGAAATGCACCTCAAAATGAAAAAGTTAACCACTTCAAGATGCAATGAATTACCTGGCCCAACATAACACCACAATAAAAATAACACTAGTTAAATTACAACCATGATCTCTTTATCTAAGCATTAGCACTTGATACTCATTTTGACTTGCACCTGATACTCATTACGACTTGCATCCCATACTGAATCAAATAGGTAGCTACATAACTCATGTATACAATCAAACAACAAAATCAAAACTGAATCAACCACAATTTCAATAAAGAGTTCAAGTTTCTTATTAAGCTAGCTCTATTGAGCAATTTCATTCAAAGTAGCTCCAATCTAAATTAGAAGCAAAGAGTGCGCACATACCTTCAAATAGACTTTAGAATCTGCTCAAAACTTTGATACAAATTACACAATTGAAATGAATTTTGTTCCACTCAAAAACCTCCAAAATTTGATGCATGCATAACTAAAATCCACCATCAACAAAAACTCAAACGATCACCATCTAACCAAATGACATTTGAAGTGGTTCAATCCACTCACAAGCTCCATTTGTACAAAATTTCAGCTCAATCTAAGCAAATCTGTGGCCTCCATGTGCATCGATATTTCTTGAAGTTGTGTACAGGTTCTGCCACCGCAGCAACACATGTCTTTTCATTTCGATTGATATGGATATTTTTGAAATATCTCATTAAATGCTCAACAACACTTCTAACTAGACTACTAATCCTACCTAACAATACTAATTACAACTTCTAGGTCGAAGAGGTGGAAAGGAGAGAGCGATTCAAAGTCACAGGACCGCCGCTTCAACAAAACGTGGTTCAGTTCGTTGCACCATTCACACTTGCCGGGTACTGTACATTTTAGCTCGACTCAAGCTAAAGTGTGATCTCCAGAGTGCACTATTGAGTTGCACTTTAGTTCGAGTCGAGCTAAAGTTGTCCTCAACAGTGCACTCTGGGCCACAATTTAGCTCGAGTCGAGCTAAAGTGGTCCTCCAACTTGCACTATGGGCCACACTTTAGCTCGAGTCGAGCTAAAGTGCAACTCAATAGTACGCTACTGGCCACACTTTACGTCGAGTCGAGTTAAAGTGCAGCCAAAAGAGCACACTGGAGAGCCCACTTTAGCTCGACTCAAGCTAAAGTGTGGCCAATGGTGTAATGTGGAGGGCCCACTTTAGCTCGAGTCGAGCTAAATTGTGTTCATTGAAAAGCTAATTTATTGCAGTTTGTGAAGATGTGTCTTTCGTTATATGATATTCAAGGCTCAGGGTTTAGGGCTCCTTGGTGACTATGGTTTCACCTTTCAGCCATTGCTTATGAACTTTAATCCCACACAAATTCTCCTGGAACTAGACGTCCTGCAAAAACAATAACAAACCCACATACACAAAATCAATCAAAGTAGCACATGGAAACCAACACATTGAAACCAGAACATTGAAACTAGCACATTGAAACTAGCACATTGAATCTAGCACAAAGTAGCACATTGACACCAGCACTAACCAGCACAAACCAGCACAAATAAACCAGCACAAAAAAACGAACACATTGAAATCATTCACATTGAAATCAGCACTTTGAAATCAGCACATTGAATTCAGCACATTCAAACGAGCACATTGAAACTATCATTCACCAACACATTGACACCAGCACAAACCAACACATTTAATCTAGCATAAACCAGTACAAATCACCACAGACAACCACAAACCACCACAAACCACCACATTCAAACCACCACATTGGAAACAGCACATTCAAACCAGCACATTGAATACACAATTTCATCTACGTGCTCACACATACATGAAAAGCAATGATACACATATATAATGATTCATCACATTTTATCAAAAGCAATACTACACATATATTAAAAGGAATGCAAGAGTGAATGAGTTCACTTACCTTTAAAACTCAGAAATCCGACTGCTAGAGCTGCAAATCTTCTTCCTCGTTCACGTCAATCCTCCGAGCACAGCCGTTTCAGAGTCGACGTGCTCACAGAAACTCACATAAACTCACAGCAACTCACACAAACTTACACATACTCACACAAACTCTCACAAACTCATACAAACTCACACAAATAACCCTTAACTCCAGCACTACAGTATACACAAACTCATCTACGTGCTCACAAACTCACACAACCAGAATCGCACGTCCAACAAACCCTATCCGCAAAAAACCCTAAACTCCAGTAAATTGTGCACGAAAGCTTGAACTGCAATGCTAGAGTATACACGAACTTAACAAACCCTGTAGATATCGACTCTAACACAAACCACAAAGACGCAACGACGAACCTACGCAGAGACTCAAAAAACTCACAAAACAACAACGCGTAGAAGAACGTCTAGAAAACTCGGATAGCAACGAAAAGAGGGAAAAGCAAAGGTTGCGCCACGATTTCGTGGGGTACTTCCTGGGGTACCTAAAGCCGTGAGGGTCGAAACCCTGTGGCCGTGCGGTGCTCCCGAGATACCCTCGGGATACCCTTTGCGATAATGGGGTGAGACCCTCGGGTATTAACGATGGATGCACCACAATTCATTCACCTTCGTTATTGATACCCGGAATTTCAAGAACTCAATTTAATCTTACTAGAATAAGTTCAAAATATTATGCGCGTGTAGTATTTATGTACTCGTTATTTTCCTGCTCAATTTATCTGAGCCATTAACACTACAATTTTTTTTATTCTAGGGCAACAAGCAGGCAGCTAAGGAAAAGTGATTCTTTCCAATTTCATTCGTATGATCTAAATTAAAACTTTTAAATTGACATTTTCTCAATAATACACAAACTTGGATTGCACAGAAGTAAACAATTCTAGTGTTAGTGTTAGATTTAGTGTTTAGAGTTTAGTGTTATAGTGTTTAGTTTTCTTTAATGCTTTCAGTGGATCAACAGGCTTTTATTTGACTCGATTTCAATTTCTGCTTTACGCAAGGAGTAAATTCGTTACCATCGATATATATAAGTTCCTCCTACACCAGTTTCTTGGTGAAGCACACTTAAGAGAGTTTTAAAGCTACGATTTTAAGATTCTATTACTTTTAACTCAAGTTTTGTTTTTTTGTGAGTTTGATATTATTTACTATGAGAATCGAATAGACAATAAGTATGTTAAGACCACATCTTGCAATTGTATAAATTTAAAATAAATGCCAGTGCACACTTTAGCTCTATTGGAGCTAATGTGTGCATATTTTCTTTTTAGTTTCCTACATTTAGTCATGGTGCACACTTTAGCTCTAATAGAGCTAAACTGTGAATTTTTTCTTTTTTTTTCACTTCATTTTGCTTTTACTGTAACGGTACAAATACTGTAGTTAGAGCATCTCCACCCTTGACGGGGAATTTCCCAGGCCAGCGGGAAGGTGCCCAAGTTTGAGATGAAGGGAGGGGGGTTACCCTTTTCCCCCGCATTGTCCCCGAATTGGCCACTCTGAGGGAACGCCAGCGCCCAACACTAACGCCATAGTAGGCTAATTTTTTTTGAGGTTTTTATTCATTTTTTTTTAATTCCCTTCTGTCATTTCATGATTGAACACATGCTCTTGAGGAGTTTTGGTGTCCCCTGTACTTTTTGTAAATTTATTGTTTAGAAGACCGGCGCCGCCACTTCATTGGGCTGAGACACCGGCCTAGGCCGTGCGGAGTGGGCTTTACCGTGTTTATTCTTGCAACCCGGTCCCTTTGCCACCGTGGAGATTCTCTTTTTCTAGTACACTATATGTCAACAATTTGGCAACTACTTTTAGCCACCATTGTCCTAAATATTATCCTTCATTCGTTCTAAATATTATCCTTCACCTAGTGATGAGGCACACGTTAGCACCAGTGGAGCTAAAGTGTATACACACACTCCTTTTAGTTCATTGCACGTAGTGATGGTGCACACCTCTGCTAAAAATTGAGCTGATGTATGTGCAATGTGTATTTCCACTTCTTCAAACAATCATTTTGAACTCCGTACTTCTCTTTATGGTTAAGTATTTCATAAGGTGAAATAGTAATCTTTTGAATTTAAAAAGGATTTTCAAAATATGTGGATCTAAATTTCCAATAGTAATATTAAAAAGCAAAAAAAATTATAATCCCCTAGTCTTCAGTGGATATGAAGTCTAAGTATTCTTGGTACCCTAAATCAATAATATGTGACAATGTGTGAAAATGTATGAATTGGGATATAATCTTATTTTTCACTAGAAAAATAACTTGTTTTTCCAGAATATCATTTGTTCTAATATTACTTCTATATATTGAAAATATCACATTCCATAGTGTGTCATAGCAAAAGTTTTTTTAGGTTGCACGACATGCCGGCAATCAAGAAGTTTCTCTCTTGGCTCGCATAAACTTTATTAAAGACGTTTAGTCAGAAAATAAATTACTTATAAATATGCCTCATGACTTTTATCATCCTTCTACAAAATTTTGAGAATTTAAAATATAATTTCACACCACTGGAACGTGCTCAAAAACTTATTATTCTTTTTTTGCATGTATAAATAAATTCAAAATTACTCACATTATGAACAGTAAATTATGCTTGATGCACTAAGTGATACACTTTGTATTAGTTATATGTTATATTTTGATTATTCTTTTTTTGTTATGAGGAGGTCTCTCCGTATTTTGTTTAAATCTTTTAATATTGTTCCACTCTCTATGTTTTACAAATGACAGTCTTTAATTTCACGTCAAAATATGAAATACATTGTGTATGGTCAAGAATTCTTCCATCTTTCATGTCATGCTTAGATTGCCACACCCTAAACTCATGATAATACAATGTGAACTCAAGAATAAGATATTTTAATCAAACTATTAGTTTGCGCATATTTCAAGCCTTTGAGTACCTCTAAATGAATAGTAACCAATTTCAATTCCAAATCCAGACCATAAGGACACTTGGTATTCTTGCAAAGGAATGAACATACTAATTTGATTACAACATAGTATAATTATGCACATTTTTTGAACCCCGAAGAAATGATGTCCAAAGCATGTTTTAATACATACTTTTTTGCTCAAAATACACGTGCACATGTAATATGTTTTTTTGTTTTTTTTAATGCTACTCGTTTGTTAAGGTCTTCGCTTTCAACATCATAGATAAGTCCTATTTGGATTGTAATATAAATTCTTTCTAATCATCTCAATATCTTCTCTATAGTTCCCTATACCTTAGTTGAATTGTCAGTATCATGAATCTTCAAAGTATTATTAAATTGAAATGAAATGACATAAGAAGATTCCACCTAAACCAAGGACCCTAAACCTTGAACCCTAAACCTGAATTGAAATTCCAAGTCCTAAACCCTAAACCCTAACCCTATTCCTTTTAAAAGTTTGGGTGTGGATTTACGACACATTTACTTCTTATGAAGTAATTAACTATGGACCTTCTGTATACCTGACATGCTACCTCTCTCTTTTTTACTAAAAAGTGAGACTGGAATTTAAAAAAAAAACAAACGGCGCTCCTGTCACCAGTTTGTTTGCGTCCGATTCAAGCTAGCCAACACAACACTGTTTTTTATAAACACACAAAACCGCTGATCATGTTGCAATGATCTGGCCGCACTAGCGCCACCACTGACATAAAAATTATTCAGACGACGTTTTTGAGTAACGAAGGGTTGAAGCACTCAAGCATACATTTTTTTTTAAAAACCCGATCCAGCATACTCGGATCACAGATCACAGGCTTGCATGGTTCGATATCACCATGTATAAAGTGCTCACCTAGCAACTGTAAGTTCCACAAGCTGTGGGTAAACAAACACTAGGTGATAGCTCGCAGTATTGGCAGCGGCAGCTGCATACGAATTGGTAGCCTCCACAGCTTTGGCTCCTGGAGCAGTTACACATCGGACGTTTCAGTTTCCAGGACCATGGCTTCTCAGGGTTCACAGGTTCTTGTCTTGTCTTGATTGTAGTTGCATGTTTATGTACTGGTTTGTTGTTTATGAGTTTCTTTCAAGTGACGACGATAGCAAGTCGAAGTAGTCTGCAGACACCTGGTGCATCCTCACTAATAGTGCAAATTGTTGTTTGCTTTTGTTCTTGGGACGGGCACATGTGAGGACTACTTCCTCTTGAAAGACTCTTCATTCCAACACGACCACTGCAACTTCTACGGAGCTACTTCCTCCTCAAAACGAGACCTGCTGATTAATAGTTTTCGTGTTTCAACATATCTTGTTTTACTTTGTTTTACCTTGATCTTGAATGTGATATGCATATATACTCATTTTCCATAGTGTATATGTGTGTTTTTTTCTCTATAAGCTAGAAGCTTGAAAACTATGATCTAACCTTCGACTCAGTTTGGAGTTCAGTTGAAAACCAAGGAAGAGATTTTCTCTTCTAAATTAGTGTGAGTACAGAATGTTTGGTTTTTCGTGAACTGTCCAGTTTCGATGGAAACTCTCTAGATCTTTGAATCTATACTACACAATATACGATTTTAAAGAAGTGAGTCTTCCAAACAGAAACCTCACTTAGTTTATACACCTAAACTGAGATCATCATTATCTTACGTCGATGCTTCAATACAATACAGTTATGCATACGCATCAATCTAGATCATTTGTTTTCTTTTTTTTTTGTCAAAAGCTGAAGTTGGTATAAACCTTATTTTCAGCTCAATATGGAGATCGTTTTTGAATACCAAAGAGTGGAAAAATCTTCTCTAGTTTGTTTACACACAATTTGTTGGTTTTTCTTGTACTTAGAGTTTCGGTTGAAACTATTTAAGTATTTAAGTCTATACTAACTACAGTATACGATTTTAACCAAGAGATAATGAGTCTTTTAAAATACAGGCCTCACTTAGCCTTACGCTTAAACTGAGTTCCTCATAATCAAAAGTACTTCTATGATCATCTCAAATACAGTTATTTATACATAGAAGTCTAGGTCATCCGCTTCTCCTTCAAAATTTGAAGTTGATATGCAGAATGTCGATTGATTGCTTATTATGGCATGAAAGATAAAATATTGCCTTGTACAGGGGTGTATGAAAGCCTGACCTAACCATAGACTATCCACGAACAAGTGGTGAGCTTGTTCCGATATTTTCTCTTTCATCTCATATATCTAATCACCGGATTTGTGTCTGTGGCAGAACTCTAGCCGTGGCCCCTACTGGCATCCAGATCTGGTCAGTATCGGATACAATGATTCTTTACCTGCTCCAATCCCAGCCGTGCAAGCAACTCTCGCAGCGATCAAACCAAAGGAGATCCACTCCTTCATCCAGGACACTGACACAGCTGCATTGACCAACGCGAACGATGAGACGGGTGAGCCTCCACTGCTTCTAACCGTAATTGATCTCAGCCAATGGACGCAGATACTCTCAACTGCCAAAAGTGATCTCGCACTGGCAATGACAAGGCTTCAAGAGATGTCAGAGCCGTCAGTGACTTTGATAGTGACGTCACTTCCGTTAGAAAATCCCGTACTGTAGGGCCGTTATAAAAAAAAAGGGCAACCGACAGGACTTCCCAAAACAATTATCTTCTCTTCTTCTTCTTCTCTTTCTCCGCACTTTGCTCGATCCCTATTTCTTCCTCCTGCTGTGTGAGCCAAATAAACCGCCCCTAAAGGGTGGCTTATCTTGAACACAAGATCCTAATGCGAGGGCCTAGTTCCTTGTGTAACCAATCCTCAGCCCATTCATACACAACTTATACAAGCATGGTGACACATCTCATGTTCACTTAGGTCCCTTGTGGTTGATTAGTGAGGTGGTGACTTAATCCAGCCTTTTGATTGAACCCACCTTTGAACAAGTGTAACTTTTGCTCTAGGGCTCCGAATGCAACGTTTCCAACTCTTATGGGTTCAATTCAGCATTCCGAACTTGATTAGACCCTTAATGATCAGTTTCAGGCTTAGGTGTGACCCTGGAACCAGTTGGCAGCAGACAGGCTTCCCTATTTTCTACAACTTATAATCCTAATTATCTCCTTGACTCTAACTCCGATTCTTATGTTTGTTTTTTTGATTCTTATTAGTTTTTTGTGCTTAACATGAGGGAAGCATTCAATCAACCATGCGACTCAATCATGAACTCATAACCAACGACCAGCAGTGCACACTCAACATATAAGTTTATTCAAGATCGTGCACCACAATCCTACGCATATTCCACATCCATTCACACAAGAATCCACTCCAGCCTTACTAAGAATGAGCCTCTAGCTGCGTTCACTTACTAATGGCATTTTAATCGATTGTTTAGTTGAATATATAGCAAACCCTAATTCTACCAAAAATTGGCAGCGCTTCCGCAAGGTTTTTGTATTTAGAAAATTAAGTTTCACGTCATACACAAGGAATTTAAGAGGTCCGAGGGAGAAGAGGGGCTCCCTGATTTAATTCGGTTCACCCTCCATCCTTAGCCTTCGAACTGCTCACTCCAGCTCTCGTGACCTTGCTCCAGCTCGTATGATCTTCTTCCTCTTGTTCATCGTGTGATCTTGCTCCAGCTCGTGTGATCCTCTTCCTCTTGTTCGTCGTGCTTGCTCACTCCAGCTCATGTGATCTTCTTCCTCTTGTTCGTCGTGCTTGCTCACTGCAGCTCGTGTGATCTTGCTCCAGCTCGTGTGATCTTCTACCTCTTGTTCGTTGTGCTTGCTCACTGCAGCTCGTGTGATCTTGCTCCAGCTCGTGTGATCTTCTTCCTCTTGTTCGTCGTGCTTGCTCACTCCAGCTCGTGTGATCTTCTTCCTCCTGCTCGTCGTGCTTGCTCACTCCAGCTCGTATGATCTTCTTCCCCTTGTTCGTCGTGCTTGCTCACTCCAGCTCGTGTGATCTTCTTCCTCCTGCTCGTCGTGCTTGCTCACTCCAGCTCGTGTGATCTTCTTCCTCCTGCTCGTCGTGCTTGCTCACTCCAGCTCGTGTGATCTTCTTCCTCCTGCTCGTCGTGCTTGCTCACTCCAGCTCGTGTGATCTTCTTCCTCCTGCTCGTCGTGCTTGCTCACTCCAGCTCGTATGATCTTCTTCCTCTTGTTCGTCGTGCTTGCTCACTCCAGCTCGTGTGATCTTCTTCCTCCTGCTCGTCGTGCTTGCTCACTCCAGCTCGTGTGATCTTCTTCCTCCTATGATCTAACCTAATCTCGTTCACTTGTTCGGGGCCGGGGCTTCCGGCTCTCTCCCCACACAAATTCAGTCTCTCCCCTGTTCTCTCTCTTCCTACTCCTCGCACACTAACCGAATGAGGCTTCTCCCGGGGGTAACCCCCCAACCTTTGCTCTCCTTGAGTTCCCAAAGAAGTTCCCTGCCGCCTTTGGCCTTCTTCCATAAATGGCTTCCTTCTTACAAAACCTACTTACCCTATGACTCCTAATTCCGTGCCACCCTTGCATTTAACAAGAGTGGGTGTCCCACTAACCAAGGAATATCTAAATCTAAACATTAACTCCATGCCACATGGGTGTGCATGATCTCAATAAGTGAGCTATTAGCTAATTTCCAAGGAGGCTAAATCTAATTTAATCTACCTAAATTGAATCCCCTTTGCTAGGGGTGATTCCTAATTTTACTTAGCCAGTGATGAGGGGGTTGTCCAAGCCTTTTGGACCTTTCCCACTTTTTTTTTAAGGGCTTTTAAGCCTCTTCTTTTCTTTTCTTCCCTTCACCATCATTTCTCTTCTTCTTCCATTTTTTTGGTTTTGTGATTTCTTCATCGTGACCAATTGCGATCCACAACTTGGTAGGAGGTAAATTCTTCTCCATCACTATTAATCTTAATTTTTTTTTCTATTGTTTTTTGTCTTTTCTGTCTTTTCTTCATTTTTTCCTTTCTATTTATTTTTTTTGGCTAACTACCTAAATTCCGCGATTGCCAATAAGTGGTTCCTAGTTAAGGAATTAGCGCATGGAAGGCTATTTAGCTATTTTGATCAAAAGACCACAAGCTAACCAATGGGATAACCCATTTTCACCACTTATTAGCCTTAATGGACCCGATGTGAGGTCTATTCATCACCGTGAGCCGTTTTTGCGGCTCACACATGGCGGCCATCTGGGACAACTTGAAGAGGCAGAGAACCCACTCTTGTTCATGGGCACACCGTCAAGTTCCATCTCTTCGTGTTCAAATAGACCGTGGTTGTAACTCCAATTTGGAGGTCCAGTCGTTAAGGTTGTGAGCAATTCACACCTTGTACTCTTTGCAACGGTTGCCCGATGTTCTCGTGGGGAATTCCTCGCCGTTTAGGGTTTGAAGTTGGACGGAGTTGTTGGGAAAGACCTCCTTTTCTACGGCAAGGAAGATCTTCTTGGGGTTGAGAGCGATGCCGGTGCGCCTACATCGTTCAAAGCTTTGTTTCACACATGCTAGGTGCTTGTCCTTCGTGGACTGGGTGCTAAAATCATCAATGAACACCGTCATTGATTTGTGCAAGAGGTTTGAGAAGGCATAGGTCATGGCTCTCTGGAATGCGGAGGGGGCATTACAAAGCCCAAAAGGCATGACCAAATAGATGAATGTGCCCCACGGGGTCGTGAAGGCGGTCTTGTGGTAGTCCTCAGGGGCAATGGAGATTTGGTTGTAACCCGAGTAGCCATCCATAAACGTATAAAGCTCATGACCACCTACTTCCTCTAAGATGGTGTTGATAAATGGCAAGGGGAAGTGATCTTTTTGGGTGTGGTGGTTGAGTTTCCTATAGTCAATGCACACCCGTAGCTTCCCATTTTTCTTTTTAACCAACACTACGGGGGAGACCCAATCGGATATCTCCACGGGTTTAATGAACCCCGCCTGGAGTAGCTTCTCCAATTCGGCTTTGACAATGAGCTGTAGGTTAGGATTCATGCGCCGCTCCTTTTGTCTAATGGGAGTAGTGCCTGGGAGAAGGGGGATGTGATGTTGTGTTACCGCCGGGGGAATGACCTTGAGGTCCTTGTATGACCATGCAAAGATATCCTGAAACTCGAGCACTAGTGACTTATACTTCGCCATCTCCTCTTTGGTCAATCCAACCCCTACTTTTATCCTACGCTCTTCTTCCTCCTCATGAGAGACTACCATCAACTTCCAATCATCGTGATGTACGTGTGGTTGTTGAGTAGGTCCCTTATACCAGTCATTTGGAACTTGGGGGTACGTTGCCCCCGAACCGCTAGCTAGGATACCGGTGGACGTCCTCCTAAAGTGGAGAGATGGGTTGAGAGGGCCCTCATCGATTAATACCTCCAACTCCATCCCTTGGGTGCCATCGATATCCACTCCGAACACTGCTGCGGGTTCTAGGTTATCTACGAGAGGAACCAGGCCTATTTCCATCTTGGGTTCCACTTCAATCAACTCACCATCCATGAAATGCACGGACATCTCCTCATCCGCGCTCGAGGTAGGGTGTTCTTTTAACCACTCTACAAACTCACCGCTAGGGACCCACTTATAAAGGCCCGGTCCCATGCTCTTGAATGGCATTACGTGGGCCTTCGAGGGTTGGGCTCGATCCATCGCCTTGTGGGGCGCAAACCTCACCCTTTTGGGAGGCTCCTTTGATAGAACCTCTTGTGATTCATCCTCCGACGAGCCCATGCAACCGCGGCATAATCCTAGCCTACTTGGTTGGATATGGACCGTAGTAGGGTTCTCCGGTGGACCATAGGTGATGTTTGGTTTTGGTCCCCTCCATTCTACCGTGGCATTGGCAATCCGCAACCAAGGCCTACCTAGTAGCAAGGGGTATGCCTCCTTGTTGGAGTGCATTCGGATGACTTGGAAGGTGAGGGAATACTCTACCCCCCCAGTGATAACTTTACAACCACTAATCTGACCTAACGGGGCCTCCGAGCTTTGATTAGCCATGTTGATGATATACGGTGAAGGTTCTGTGATGTCAAGGCCTAGCTTCTCCATGGTTGAGAGGGGCATATGTTTAAACCACTACCTCCGTCCACTAGTACATTGGGCACTACCTTGTCTACGATTGAGACCTCGATTTGAACCACCTTGACCTCAATGTTGGGGTGTGCACTTTTAACACGAGCCGCCAACCTAACCCTTGCCTTAGGTCGTCGCTTCACTGGGGTGCCCGACCTAAGGACCTTCCTCATGGGTGGAGATACCTCCAGTAGTTGGGCTATGGTGATGTCCGCCTTGAGACGACTCAAATCCGCCCATAAATCGTAAGGCCCTTCTCCCACGTGTTCCTCGACACGTGGGAATGTGTTCACTTTGGGGCTAGGAACCAGTGGACCCTCCCATCGTTCTTGGGAGGTGGACAATGGTGTTCGGGACCTAGGTGTCCCATGGGAGGACCTTAAGTTGGCCCGTTTAGTGCCTTCCACCGCCTCCTTGGTGGTATCGTTTAGGTCAGAGAAGTGAGGTGAATCCTCCTCTGAGGTCTCACCTTCCTCTGGTATGGGTGGAGGGGGGTTTGAGTACCTAGGCTCCCGTCGGTTAGACCGAGTCTGGACTGCCAATGCGGGTAACTCACAAGTTTTCGGTTCCTTGTTTGTGCTCATTTCGTGGAACACTACATTGAGCTCAGTGAGGGATGGGCTGTGGGTGGACACAATCTCACTTGGCATGGTGGCATAGCGCACATCTTGTGGGCCTTGGTTTTGGTTGCCACCGGGGTTTGGTCCTTGGTTTTGTTGGCCCCCTTGGCTTTCTCCTTGGTTAATAGGGATGTAACCGGCCTTGGTATTGACCCCTATTGGAGGGGTCTGATTTTGGCGATTATTGTTGTAGTCGTAGTAGAGACTAGGAGGCCTAAGGGTATTATCGGAGGTGGGGTTACGTGCACCTCTCAAATGGTCTTGGGCTTGTTGAGGGTAGTTCCCTGGTGGAAAGGGCATGGAAATTACCTTGTCCGGTCTACGACATACTTGGGTAGGGTGATTACCCCCGCAGTTACCGCATACCACCCCACTTTCGACCCAACATTGCCCCGGTGCGTGTCTTTTGCCACACGGGTGATGGATCTCATACCGTGGTTTCGGAGGTCCCCCATAACCTTGGCTTGGAGATGCATAGCCTTGAGGCACGTAGCTAGTTACCGCCGGTGGTTGGTTCCTATGGGGAGGCACATACGGAGGTTGAGTGGCTTGGTGCTAGGGTGCTGCCACTGGAGTGGTGCAAAAAGGGCTGGTGTGGCCTGGTTGACCACATTGAGTGCACCATAAGCCCGAAGCATGTCTACCGGACTCTATAGGTGGAAGTGTGGGGTTAGGGACTTGGTTCTTAATCAACAAGGCCATTTGGTCTTCCATGGCCTTGATTTGTTGAGCTAATTGATCCTCGAAGCCCTGTTGGCCTTGGAGGATTTCGTTCTTCATTTCCTCCTCCTATGTGCCCCGCTCTCTATGATAGGTGAGCTCAGGAAGAGCTACCGGTGGCCTAACGTCCAAGGGTGGAGCATAGTAGTTCCACGTAGGAACTTGTGCGCCTGTGGATCCTTGGTTAGGTTCTAAGACTGGTCCTTTGCCCTTGGCATGGATGGGTATGAAATTAGGAATATGATGATCCTCCTTTCTCCACATACGCTCTTGGTCTCGATCCACCTGCTCTATTAGCCTAGCTTGTGCCTTGGCCTTCTCTAACGATGCGGGGCGGACCTTCAAAATCTCCCTAATGGTTCCTTCATTGTTGAACCCTTGGATAAAGAATTGGGTTAAGGTGTCATTGGTGAGGAGGTTTCCCACGAACCTTGTAACCACCAGGTCGAATCTCCTAATGTATGTCGTGATATCCTCCCCTGGACCTTGGCGTAGCGCGGCTAGGGCTGTGAGGGCATTACTTTGACCTACTCCGGGTCTAAAGTGCTCCAAAAAGGCCCTCATGAGGCTATCCCAATCCTGGAAGGTGTTGGGGGGGTGGTTCCTATACCACTCGTAAGCGGCATCCTTTAAGGTACACGAGAACCACACTAGGAAATACCCGGTGTTGGTGATGAGGCAAGTAGTGAGGAGCTCTAGAAACCGTTCCACGTGTGCGGAGGGGTCTTCATCCCTAGTTCCTCTAAACGTGGGCAAATTGGGTGGCATAGGCGCCGCCTGTAAGCCCTCGAGTACTACGATTGATAAACCCCTTGGCTGAACCAAGGGGTTGATGGGAGGCCGAATCGGGGGTGGTCCTCCAGAGGCCATGGTAGGGGCTGAGGTGTTGCCTCGCGGACTAGTGGTGTTGGTGGTGTTCACTGGATCAAATGCAGGGATATGGAAAGATGGGGGAAAAAGAAGGGGAGGAGCTGGGATAGCCTCTAGCTAAACCTCTAAGAATCCTTCCGCCGTGTCCTCAATGAGTTCCCTAGACCTACTCCTTAGTTTGCTCGCCGGTTCCCACGGTGGTGTGAGGGAAGGTCTTTGGGACCTTGTGGCACGGGACATCTACTCTAAGGTCCAAGGGTAAGATCTCGTTGTTCGTTGATGATAGTCATGTCCCCCGGAAAGATTTTCCGTCCAAGATTTAAGGTCGTGGGTGGAACTACACAAAGGACGGCCTAATTCGATCGGTGAGTGGGTGTTTCCAACACTCCTACTCCCGATTCTATCACGAGGATGGACTGACTCAAGACCAAGACCCAATTTTTAGTGGTGGAGTTTTAACTCGATGAAGCCGCCGAATAATCCTATTAAGGACTACCCTTCAAGGGCAAACGACAAAAAGCTAACCGAATTGAGGGATGTCTCGACGAGCATCACCCTGTTGGAAAGTTGTCCCCCAACTGGCGCCACACGGTACAAATCCTTACTGTGGGGCTGACCTAGGCTTCAACTTGATAAAATGTGGGGTTCCTTGGTATCCTTGGTATCCCCCTTCTACCTTTTACCACTTTGAGCTAGGCATCACCCACTAGGAAGAAAACGACACAATCACGGGACGGCATGCAACAATGTGTATATACAATGTTATCACCGCGTAGAAGACATACCTTGATGCATCTCCAGCCACCCTGTCACCATTAGTTGAAGTCGACCGTGGACCTAATCGCTCTCTAACGATTCTAACGCCAACCCATGGGTCGCATATAATATTTTTAGAGGGGGATAACTTACCTTAAAGCAATTCCAGCCAATCCACTTGTTAGCACAAGATTCGTTGCATGCAATTTCGTGGTTGGCCCAACCTAGCGGTTCTAAGGCAAGTGTTCCACATGGCTCAAGTGGGAAATCAGGATTTCCTAGCCCTAGTGTGGTCACCACATCCAAGTTGGTCCTATTTACTACTCGTGGTCCTAAAAAGAGGGTGTAGTGCACATACCGTACGCAGCGCTCCTTCCAATCAGCACCCCTACGTCTTGGATGCGTCCACGACTCCAACTCCCCACCAAGTAGCTCATTCACACATACATAGCGTTAACTTGCAATATTTGACTCAACCATTCAAGTTACACCAAGTTGTTCTTACCTTGGTGGTAAGTCAAGCGCGGGGGGAAGGAAGGGGCGCCCTTGTCCCATACCCGGGCACTTGCATCCTTCCCCTTCGACCTAGGGGCTCATTGGAAATCCTCGTGGATTCTTGTGGGAGGGCCTCAACCTTTCACCCCTAGGCCCATTGCTCAATTCAAGCCACAAGCTTAGAAGGGGATCCCCCCAACACAAGGTGTTTTGTGGTTGGAGGGTCGGGAAATCCACACTCCCTTCTAGACCCCCACCTTTAAACACAACTTGGCATCCATGCATTCACAATACTTCCAAACATTCACAAGGCATTCACAATCCAACAATACCTCAACCATTCATGAGCAAATTGAGCACTTACCTCAAGCTACTCAATGCTACTCCATGCACCATAAGGCTATTAGCGTTTGTACCCTTCATCCAACGAAATAACGATTAGCACAATCAAACCATGAACACGCCTCCTCCCGACAGACGCACCAAAATGTGAGCCAAATAAACCGCCCCTAAAGGGTGGCTTATCTTGAACACAAGATCCTAATGCGAGGGCCTAGTTCCTTGTGTAACCAATCCTCAGCCCATTCATACACAACTTATACAAGCATGGTGACACATCTCATGTTCACTTAGGTCCCTTGTGGTTGATTAGTGAGGTGGTGACTTAATCCAGCCTTTTGATTGAACCCACCTTTGAACAAGTGTAACTTTTGCTCTAGGGCTCCGAATGCAACGTT
The DNA here is from genome assembly GCA_963971425.1 of Bryoerythrophyllum caledonicum. Lineage (NCBI taxonomy): Eukaryota > Viridiplantae > Streptophyta > Bryopsida > Pottiales > Pottiaceae > Bryoerythrophyllum > Bryoerythrophyllum caledonicum. Next base: position 47,141,820 of record OZ020514.1, read on the forward strand.
TCCAACTCTTATGGGTTCAATTCAGCATTCCGAACTTGATTAGACCCTTAATGATCAGTTTCAGGCTTAGGTGTGACCCTGGAACCAGTTGGCAGCAGACAGGCTTCCCTATTTTCTACAACTTATAATCCTAATTATCTCCTTGACTCTAACTCCGATTCTTATGTTTGTTTTTTTGATTCTTATTAGTTTTTTGTGCTTAACATGAGGGAAGCATTCAATCAACCATGCGACTCAATCATGAACTCATAACCAACGACCAGCAGTGCACACTCAACATATAAGTTTATTCAAGATCGTGCACCACAATCCTACGCATATTCCACATCCATTCACACAAGAATCCACTCCAGCCTTACTAAGAATGAGCCTCTAGCTGCGTTCACTTACTAATGGCATTTTAATCGATTGTTTAGTTGAATATATAGCAAACCCTAATTCTACCAAAAATTGGCAGCGCTTCCGCAAGGTTTTTGTATTTAGAAAATTAAGTTTCACGTCATACACAAGGAATTTAAGAGGTCCGAGGGAGAAGAGGGGCTCCCTGATTTAATTCGGTTCACCCTCCATCCTTAGCCTTCGAACTGCTCACTCCAGCTCTCGTGACCTTGCTCGAGCTCGTGTGATCTTCTTCCTCTTGTTCGTCGTGTGATCTTGCTCCAGCTCGTATGATCCTCTTCCTCTTGTTCGTCGCGCTTGCTCACTCCAGCTCGTGTGATCTTCTTCCTCCTGTTCGTCGTGTGATCTTGCTCTAGCTCGTGTGATCTGGTTCCTCCTGTTCGTCGTGTGATCTTGCTCCAGCTCGTGTGATCTGGTTCCTCCTGTTCGTCGTGTGATCTTGCTCCAGCTCGTGTGATCTGGTTCCTCCTGTTTGTCGTGTGATCTTGCTCTAGCTCGTGTGATTTTCTTCCTCTTGTTCGTCGAGCTTGCTCACTCCAGCTCGTGTGATCTTCTTCCTCCTGCTCGTTGAGCTTGCTCACTCCTGCTCGTGTGATCATCTTCCTCCTGTTCGTCATGTGATCTTGCTCCAGCTCGTGTGATCTTCTTCCTCTTGTTCGTCGTGTGATCTTGCTCCAGCTCGTGTGATCTGGTTCCTCCTGTTCGTCGTGTGATCTTGCTCCAGCTCGTGTGATCTGGTTCCTCCTGTTCGTCGTGTGATCTTGCTCCAGCTCGTGTGATTTTCTTCCTCTTGTTCGTCGTGCTTGCTCACTTTAGCTCGTGTGATCTTCTTCCTCCTGCTCGTCGAGCTTGCTCACTCCAGCTCGTGTGATCATCTTCCTCCTGTTCGTCATGTGATCTTGCTCCAGCTCGTGTGATCTTCTTCCTCTTGTTCGTCGTGTGATCTTGCTCCAGCTCGTGTGATCTGGTTCCTCCTGTTCGTCGTGTGATCTTGCTCCAGCTCGTGTGATCTGGTTCCTCCTGTTCGTCGTGTGATCTTGCTCCAGCTCGTGTGATTTTCTTCCTCTTGTTCGTCGTGCTTGCTCACTCCAGCTCGTGTGATCTTCTTCCTCCTGCTCGTCGAGCTTGCTCACTCCTGCTCGTGTGATCATCTTCCTCCTGTTCGTCATGTGATCTTGCTCCAGCTCGTGTGATCTTCTTCCTCTTGTTCGTCGTGTGATCTTGCTCCAGCTCGTGTGATCTGGTTCCTCCTGTTCGTCGTGTGATCTTGCTCCAGCTCGTGTGATCTGGTTCCTCCTGTTCGTCGTGTGATCTTGCTCCAGCTCGTGTGATTTTCTTCCTCTTGTTCGTCGTGCTTGCTCACTTTAGCTCGTGTGATCTTCTTCCTCCTGCTCGTCGAGCTTGCTCACTCCAGCTCGTGTGATCATCTTCCTCCTGTTCGTCATGTGATCTTGCTCCAGCTCGTGTGATCTTCTTCCTCTTGTTCGTCGTGTGATCTTGCTCCAACTCGTGTGATCTTCTTCCTCTTGTTCGTCGTGCTTGCTCACTCCAGCTCGTGTGATCTTCTTCCTCCTGTTCGTCGAGCTTGCTCACTCGAGCTCGTGTGATCTTCTTCCTCCTGCTCGTCGTCTTGCTCACTGCAGCTCGTGTGATCTTCTTCCTCTTGTTCGTTGTGCTTGCTCACTGCAGCTCGTGTGATCTTGCTCCAGCTCGTGTGATCTTCTTCCTCCTGTTCGTCGAGCTTGCTCACTCCAGCTCGTGTGATCTTCTTCCTCCTGCTCGTCGTGCTTGCTCACTCCAGCTCGTGTGATCTTCTTCCTCCTGCTCGTCGTGCTTGCTCACTCCAGCTCGTGTGATCTTCTTCCTCCTGCTCGTCGTGCTTGCTCACTCCAGCTCGTGTGATCTTCTTCCTCCTGCTCGTCGTGCTTGCTCACTCCAGCTCGTGTGATCTTCTTCCTCCTGCTCGTCGTGCTTGCTCACTCCAGCTCGTATGATCTTCTTCCTCTTGTTCGTCGTGCTTGCTCACTCCAGCTCGTGTGATCTTCTTCCTCCTGCTCGTCGTGCTTGCTCACTCCAGCTCGTGTGATCTTCTTCCTCCTATGATCTAACCTAATCTCGTTCACTTGTTCGGGGCCGGGGCTTCCGGCTCTCTCCCCACACAAATTCAGTCTCTCCCCTGTTCTCTCTCTTCCTACTCCTCGCACACTAACCGAATGAGGCTTCTCCCGGGGGTAACCCCCCAACCTTTGCTCTCCTTGAGTTCCCAAAGAAGTTCCCTGCCGCCTTTGGCCTTCTTCCATAAATGGCTTCCTTCTTACAAAACCTACTTACCCTATGACTCCTAATTCCGTGCCACCCTTGCATTTAACAAGAGTGGGTGTCCCACTAACCAAGGAATATCTAAATCTAAACATTAACTCCATGCCACATGGGTGTGCATGATCTCAATAAGTGAGCTATTAGCTAATTTCCAAGGAGGCTAAATCTAATTTAATCTACCTAAATTGAATCCCCTTTGCTAGGGGTGATTCCTAATTTTACTTAGCCAGTGATGAGGGGGTTGTCCAAGCCTTTTGGACCTTTCCCACTTTTTTTTTAAGGGCTTTTAAGCCTCTTCTTTTCTTTTCTTCCCTTCACCATCATTTCTCTTCTTCTTCCATTTTTTTGGTTTTGTGATTTCTTCATCGTGACCAATTGCGATCCACAACTTGGTAGGAGGTAAATTCTTCTCCATCACTATTAATCTTAATTTTTTTTTCTATTGTTTTTTGTCTTTTCTGTCTTTTCTTCATTTTTTCCTTTCTATTTATTTTTTTTGGCTAACTACCTAAATTCCGCGATTGCCAATAAGTGGTTCCTAGTTAAGGAATTAGCGCATGGAAGGCTATTTAGCTATTTTGATCAAAAGACCACAAGCTAACCAATGGGATAACCCATTTTCACCACTTATTAGCCTTAATGGACCCGATGTGAGGTCTATTCATCACCGTGAGCCGTTTTTGCGGCTCACATGCTGCTGGTTTTTAAGTGGGTTGCTCTTCAAGCATCCGGTAGTAGTTAGAGAGTTCTGGTGAGGTCAGTGCGTGTAGGTACGACCGGAGGGCTGTCGGGAGAGCACCATGGCCGGCAAGCGACCCGGAAAACAAGAGACAGTGAAGAGCACTGCCACCTGGGGACCACCCATCGTGAGAGTGATACCGGAGTACCCGAGAGCGGACCGAGACCTTGACACCTTGTTCCACTTTCTGGACAAGATGGGGTGCTCCGGTATGATGACGGCAGCTTGGGGAACTAAAGACGAGAAGATCGTGACGGAGTTGATCTGCGCTCCCCATATCTAGTATGACGGAAGTCTTCGAGCGCATCTGGAGAAGTGGACCCGGGCAGAGTGGAAGCGGACCTACGCTTTTGATGATGGGAACATCAAGGTGGTGGAGCGGAAGATTGATCTCACGGACGGTGAGTTCCTGGGACCGGTTGATCCAAAGGAAGGATAGTGTATCGGTGACCTAACTGACCCAAAGGCTTAGATTGTAATAGGGTTTCTAAACCCTATCTTTCACCCGGAGAAGCCCAAGCGCTTGGTACTGAAGTGGGCAACGACATTCTTGGGAGCCATGCGGGAGAAGATCACCGTCGACTGAGCATCTCTCATGCAAGAATTGGTGGAGCGGCTGATCAAGAACCTTCACCGGAACCGGAAGGCGGGGTCGCCTCTGCCGGTTTACCTGACGCACCTCTACCACCGGCACGAGTTGCTGAAGCCAGAAGAGAACGACGAGTATGAAGCTCTTCTAACCATTCAGAGGTATGGAGGGGTCGAGGCTGATTCAGAGTAAGAAGAAGAAACGGAGACACCTCCGGCGGAAAAGCCCCAGACACGGAAGATGAGTCGTTTGGTGCAACCGGAACCACCACCGATAAGTTCCCCACCCGCTTGTCTGGACCTGGCTCTGGAAGATGAAAATGGAGCAGGACCTTCGAAGCGGCCAGGGCGATGCCCGACTCCGGATCTTCCAACACTCATCGGGAGACACAAGGAGGACATCATGGAGCTGCTCGAACAAGTTGCATGGAGGGCCACCCGGATCAACCAACACCTGAACGACTGCACTTCCCTGGTATACGCCATCATAGGGGAGCTCCGGATTGGGAACTCGGAGGAAATCCTGCCACAATTGAAGAGCCTTGGGGAGAGCAACTTCCAGCTGGAGCAGATGGAAGCACAGCTCCGAACCCTTCTCCAAGCCCGGGTGAAAATGCAACAGGATCTGTCGAAGGCGGATGCAACGCTGGAAGAAGCCCAAGTAATCCGGAAGGCAGTAGAAGACAAAGCTGTCGCATCAGCTCAAGCCCTGGGCGAGGTTTGAGAAGCGCTGAGTTTTCTGGTTGACTCTGTCAACCGGAGCATCTTCTTAAACGAGTACCTAGAGAAGGAAGGTAAGGTGAACCGGGGCCAGATCATCCGGTTCCTTATGGACCACGCTCGAGAGATGGAGAAGACATGGGGACAGATGCAACTACTGGCCAACAACGCAACCAGTACCGTTGTTCCGGAGAAGTCGGAGACGCCAAACCCCACCATCGACCTTACCTTGTCCTCGGAGGCAGCCGAACCTTCACAACACGCACCTGAATCCTCCAGGAAGGGTAAGGGACCTATGGAAGAACCGGTGGCCACCCCGGAAGCAGCTCCTCCCGGACAGTGTGGCAGGGCGCCTCTCAACAGTCCAGAGACGGCTAGGAAGACCCCCTTCCGTCAGCGTTGTTCCAGGAGATTCCTTCCAGCTTTCGGATACCTCTTTCTCCACCTACCTCTAATCGCCGAAAGACGACTTTTCCCCTGTCCAGAGGCCATCCGGACATTGCCACTGGCCCCAAGACAACACATGGAACTTCCACCGGCACGGCAGAGAGGGCCACGCAAGTGGCAGCTTCAACCGACCAACCGGAACCTGAAACCCCAGCTTCCGGAAGTGGACCAGTACCGGATCCAATTCCGGACAAGCTAGGTGGTAGGAAGCAGACCATGGGAGCATCTCCGATACGCCGGAGTGGACGGAACAAGAGGACTCCGTAGTCAGTTTTATTAGAAGATTAGTTAGTTCTGGTTATCAGACTTGTTGTAGCGATTAACGATGGGGCTCGAGATTGCACCCGGCTACCTACCTATCTATTAAACCGGAAACTCAAAATTGTAGATTGGCGGATAAACCGGATCTGAGATCCATAATTTTCGGATCTCAGGTTTGAAGTCCCGGACCTTTAGGGATGAGATTTCTTCTAAATAGGATTTTCCGGATTTCTCGTAGATTAGGTAATACTTGGATTAGGTTGATCCACTTGTACTGAGTATAATGAGTTTTCTCAACTCATGGTCTTGTTTTCTTTATTGTTGAATATATTTTAGAGCTATCACTAGATTTGCTACCTAGTTTGTGCAACAATAGTTGGTTCGTTCTAAGGTACAAGGTTCGTGGTTGTAGTACTTGTGGAAGTTACTTCGAAGAGGATTGGGTATTTGGTTGAACTTAGGAGTGAGAAGGTTGGGATTCACAGCGGGGGAGCATCCGATAGAATTGGAGGTAGGGTTGTCATACTGGACGAACGTCCGGTACGCCCGTCCGTCCGATTCGCCCGTCCGGTAGAGCTCTGGCCCGTCCGATACAGTCAACTGAGGGTTGACTTACCCGCTAGGTGAAAAACAGGCGACGTGGCAGCCATGTTGGCACCACATCGCTACCACGTAGGAGAGGGTCATGTCTGAGTAGGATTGGGGACTTATCGCAAGAAGGAGGTGGGGCGGAGACGTCTCCGCCCCTGCCCATAAAGGGGCGGGGACGTCTCCGCCTCTACTAGTGCAGGGGCAAGGACGTCTCTGCCCCTTCATGAGTTAGTTAATAGTGTTTAACTATTAACACTATGTTGGTAAACTAAAATTTATGTTTACTCTAGTATACACTAAATGTGAACCCATACACCAATTGCAAATGAGGCACTTAGTGTAGTGACATAACCGGACACTAAATGCCATTTACTACACTATTTATCAATTTCTGTAAAAATAATAAATTTATTTCTTTCACTTGTGCACATTTAGTGTATCAATAGTGTATCAATAATTATTTGTGCTTGAACAAATGCAAATCTCCGATTAAAAATTTAAGATTTGGACGTATCCAATATTGATTAAAATATAACGTATGGCAATTGCCAAGTACACATATTCTTCTACAAAGATGCCGTATTGCCTATTTAACCACCACATGCGAAACTAATGCAGCTAATTAACACAAAACTATTGTCGGTAACAACATAGAGGCATAGTCCAACTGTGTGGGGGTTTCACATATGTGTCTGAAACATCTGGCACAGAAGACCGTTCTTCGAGAAGTTGTTTTTGCAACGCTGTAAGTTTTAGCTTCAGGTTTATATATTGCTCCGTGTTTTTGGTGGTGAAATACGAAGTGTCCCAATCTTCTTCCCAAATTTTTTCACAAATCCAATCCACCGCAAATGCATCTGCTGCCTTGGAGTAGAGGTGTGACCGTTGCATGACTTCAAGCGAGTTGGTGGAGTCCCGCGGCCCAAAAACATAGAACAGTTCTGGTGTTACAAACCGTCGCCGCTCTCTTCTTGAACCTGCTCCTTGAATTGATAACCATACCTTGATGGCTCATTCTCCACACCCGACTAGAAAGCCCCCAATCGCAAATTCCGATGAATACCGTATTGGGTTTCTACTCATCAAAGTGGAGCAAAACATTCGATGGAGAGATATCATTGTGTATATAATTGGCGTTGTGGCATTTCCCCACAATGACAAGCAACTATAGCGCGAGGTTCACTTGATTTTGGAGGTAAGTTTTTACCCACCAAAGCTCTTGGATCAACAACCCGGTATTTGGATGCATCTCAATCCGTTCAAACGGCAATGCTTCGTCCACTTTCGAGTCAAACTTGGACCAAAAACTCTGGAGAGATCCCCAATTCCACCAGAGCGTGTACCCTTCCATAGTTTTCGGATGGATGTACGCAAGTCTAATGATCCCTAGATGCACTACCGGACACTCTCCAGCCTCGTTGATGATGTCTTGGCGCTTCTCCCTCTCGTTGGTGTTGGTCAGAGTCTTTCTGGCGAAGTAAATCCAACTTGGAATGTTTTCCAATTTGGTTATCATCACCTTCCATACAGCCCCATAGCCACCCACCGCTTTCTGTCCTGCCATTGGAATCACCTTAGCGCAACTTTCAAGCCACTTAAAAGTTCCACAAACGTAGTGAGCCAAAATTTGCTCCTCAATAGTCGCTTTCCAAGGAGCTAGTTTCTTCTTACAGGAAGAAGAGTATTGTTGAACGAAGCCCTGGATCATCTTCATCTTCGCCACTAGTGCGTGCTCCTCCAGGTTCTAGTTGCTTTCATCCTCCTTCTTCCCCGTGATATAACACCAGTTCGCAACAATATTGGTGGTTAGTGCGGTCACTTGTGTGTCCAACCACTCCAAATGCAACCAATAATCGGAGAAATTATTAAATTTCTCCGATTTATCAAGGTTTGACATTAATTCGTGTCGCAAGTCAACTGTAAACTTGTGGAATCCCTCTTCGTTGTGGTTCAAATAGCTCCTCATCAACGCGGGTCTTGTCCGACGGTTGTAAAACTCGACAGCAATTCTTCTACATTCAACCATGTATTCGTGCGGGGGCATGTCCGGATTTGGTGACTTCTTCCGCCTCTTCCCGCTCAATGACGATGGATTCAATGATCCCGAAGTCAACTCCGTGTTGGTGGACGGAAGCACCGTCTCATCAACATCATCCAAATCCATAAATATTGGGCGCTTCTCCATCGACCTACTTCCTTCTCCCGCCATATGTGATAGTCAACTCCCTACCGTGGTCGAAATTCCAAGTTGATGGTTTTAAAAAAACCGCAAAGAGTCTGGGTACAATAAATGGGCCAAGCCCGATCACCCACCAAACTCACTTTCAGGCCGCAAAGCGAACTGACACGTGAGGCCTAGGGAGTGGACTTGGCAGAGAATAAGGACAAAATGTCCCCTATTTACATGGTGTAGGGTTCTTTCTGCGAAGAAGTCCCCGCCCTACCTAGGCAGGGCGGGGACGTCTCCGCCCCTACCCTAGTAGGCGGGGGGACGTCTCCGCCCCTGCCCTGTTAAAGTAGTGCTTCATCTATCGGCTATATAATATCATGCACACCCCTAATTGTCCCCGCCTCACATACTCCCTCTTCATCCACCTCTTAATTGAGTTGGTTGTGGGTGTCGTGTGAGCACTTCATCCATTCGCATCACATACATTATTCAGATTTTCCCTACCCATGGCCACGCCGGTAAAAATGAATAAAGAAGAACGAGACAAGAGTCGACTACGATCGGGAAACAAACAGCGGAAGAGGTTGCATGTGCTTTGGAATCCTGCTATATTGGCTTTTAAAGGTTGGGAAGAAGTTCCGGAGCCATGGAGTTTCGAGGATTGCGCAAACTTCATCGAGTGGTGCCATATCGACAAGGCTTTCCCGGAGGAGCGACACAATTATCATCGACGCTTTCACAAGGCAAATTTATCGAAGTACACCGACGAGGCGTTCAAAAATCGGTGCATTGAAGTATATCAGGTCTTGTACGACATCCCTTATATCAAACGCAATGAAGTAAATCTCTTCCTTGCGCGAGGTGTCCATGCGTAGGTAAAGTTGGGCAAGAGGGTGGATTGGTCCACCTTGAAAGCCATGGGAGATAGCATAAAAGTTCAGTCTCCGGCGAATGGATTGATTCCAATGGGGACACGGAGGTATCCAGAAGGCGGATTGGGCAAATCGATGGCGAAGACTGAACCGGTCGACACGTACGAGACCGATCCCTCAAACACGGATACTGACTCTGACGGATCCCACGTTCCAATCACAAGGAGCCAAAGGACACAAGCGCGCACCAAACGAAGGAGGGCGGAACAAACGGTTAACGTAGTCGTTAACGATACCGTTAATGAAGTTGGGGCTCAGGTACAATCCCCCGCGGTTGTTGATCGAACGTTAGAAGCCTCTACTGGTGCTATTTTTGCCAACACTATTCAAACCTTGCTGAACCAATTGGAAGGGAAGACAACAGAACTATCGTCATTGCGCGATGAGGTTCGCAAATTGAGAGTTGAAGTCAATGATAAAAACATTGTTATTGACCAACAACGACGTGATATGGAGGAGCTCCGACTTGCCCTTCAAGCTAGTACAATGACCAAAGAAGATCGGAATCCACGACGGGAGGAGGAAGGGCTTGTACACATGTCAACCCAAGATGATTCATTGTCGTTTGATGAGGCCCCTACCAACGTAGACAAAGCTATGGTCAACAAAGAAGAGGGTGCGGCGGGTGACGGCGGCAAAGAGCTCCCTAAAGCACTTGAAGAGAATTCAAGACTACAAAGTTGCTTGGATGTGTTGGTAGAACATTACTATCAATGGAAGTTGGCATGCATCTTCACGGTCGATCGGTCCCGACAATTGGTGGCGGAATTCCAAAAAATCGACAACAACTATACCAAAAACAACCAGGAGAGGGTGTTTGGTTTGACATCGTGGGCCCTCGTAGATGATCTTTTCAAGATGGATGAAATGGCGATGGTGAAAACCGCTGGTGGGCAAACAACCATCGATTGGTCCCGTTACAAATGGGATTTCAAAAAGGAGGTTTCATCTACCCTCGATCATCGGGACAAACCCATGTTATTGTGGCCACAACCTTCGAGCTTCGTATCCGACGGTATGACTTGCTCAATTTGTCTAAACCCATTTGGTCCAGAAGGTGGGATGCATCTAGGCACTTGTGAGCACTTGTACCATCCATTTTGCTTGATTTGCTTGATGGTTGTACACCGACGATGCTCATTGTGCAAGGCCCCTTTTCACGAGCGATTGTACGAACTTTTTGGATTAGTTCCATACATGCCCCCGCATTGGGAGTTCAATGTGACGAACGCTCCTGATCAATCAGAGATGTGGGGAAAGGATTTGGTGTGGAGCCGGAAAATGAAGATGCACTCGTTGGATAAGATGCACCTGTCAAACGAGTGGGGTTGGGAAAGGGACTCGGAGCAGATTGTCCGGGTGTGCAAGAATTTGATCCCGTTAAAGGACAAATACGGTCAAGGAAAACGAAAATTTCTTCTACCAATGCTTTTATGGCCATTGGGACGAGAACGGGGAGCAATTTCGTTTCGGACCTCATCCACGGCAATGGTTGTGGGCCGTTGACGGAGTTCGCATCACAAACGACAACGGGGATCGCATTTTTCAGAACGTTGACCAACCGGACCCGCGAAAACTAAGACAATTATCGGAATCAAAGTGAAAAGAAATTTTCCGAAATGACGGAATGGACTTTTTGCTCGATGTGCACAGTCTAGGGACACGGCAAGCGCTCGACCAGCTCATGCAATCCCAAATCCTAAGGGTCGTGTTGGATGAAGACGATTGGCGTCTCGTAGACTTGTATTGGGCTCAGATGAAGACCTCCCTATGCACGTAGGAGCACACAACAACAAGGCAGGGGCGAGTGGCACTACTAATAGCCCGATGAATATTGACTAGGTGTATTTTTTTTTTTTGCGGTACCAAGAGACATTATTCTTACAATGCTTCATCTTTTAGCGTTTAATGTATTTTCCCATTTTCGTACTACATTATGGATACAAAAAAAATATGAATAGAAGTGTCCACATTCTATTTGATAATAGTGGTGTGAATCCGTGTGATTATGGGTGTACTTAAGCCTCATAAGGATTTGTGCGTTTGTATAAACAAAAATGGTGTGGACCAAGTATTAAACCTCCAAACATTTTTAATCCCTAAAGGACCAAGGCATTTTTGCACCAAAAACACTTCAAAACTGTGAGGCTATAGTATAATGCCTAAGAAGGGAGACAAAACCTTTTTATTTCTACATCTAACCGTAGGATCTCAATACATACTTCTTTGTTAATGTCCCCACAAAATTTCATAAATTTTAACCACACGGATTGAAAGGCTTGCATAGCTCCCATGCTATTCACTACTTGGTATCAAATTTTTGCACTAGATAAGGCCTAAATCCATTACTACTGGTAGTTTAGGATGATGTTAGTTCCTTATACACCAATTGTTAGAGGTAGAAAAAGGGTGTACCTTATTCAAGTCAACTATGCTAGTACTGCAAGCTCAAAAATGGGCAATTAACGTTTTAGTTTTTAGATACTTGATATGTTTTAGATTGATGATCCAAATGGTCAATATGAAGGTCTACACCACATATTGTTGTGGAAAAAAATCAAAAGTATAAAATGTTAAAATCTCTAAGTTTTATGCGGTAAGACGTTTTTGTTTTTGGTACCTTGCCCGTTTTATTTTTGGCAATATGTGAAAATCTTTGACTTGAGTTGAAGCGTTATTTTCCACTAAAGACAAGGAGTTTTTTTTTATATTTGGAAGGAAATAATTTTCTACACTCTTATGTTTTCTCCAAACTAATAGGGAGCTAATAAAGGTGTTCCTTATTGGAGAGCATGCCGTCAAAGTACAAAAGTTATACTTTCCATTTCGCCTCCCTCCCTAGAACTAGGGAAAGACATAATCTGCATGTTATTTTAAGTGCATTAGGATCTTGTCGGAACCAAAAATAATACACCCCATATTTAATTGTGCACCCGCCTCATGGAGATGAGGAGTGCCTCGGCCAAGCAAGAGTGGCCTCAAATGCCTCCTTGGAAAGTTTTGTGGGAACAAACCCCCCCCATTTACAAGCAAACGTCCTCGCCCCTGCCTCGGTAGGGGCGCGTACATCTCCACCCCCTACGGAGGCAGGGACAGAGACGTCTCCGCCCCCTACCGAGACAGTGGCGGAGACGTCTCCGCCCCTACCGGATTACTATTTTAATGGAGGGGGACCTCATTTGTCCCCGCGTCGGATACTCCTATCCACCATCTCTTCATTGAGCTGGATATTGGCGTTGTGTGAGGTCTCATTCATCCATCCACGCCAGAATTTGCATTCACACGTGCACACCATGTCTTCATCCGGACAATTGGCCAAGGAGGAGCGAGACCAGACCCGTGCACGAGCGAAGAACGCCCATCGGAAGCGGTTGCACGTTCTTCGTAATCCCCGAGAAGTTGGTTTTTTGAGGTTGGGAGGACGTAGTAGAGCCATGGAGTTTTGATGATTGCGCGAACTACATTGAGTGGTGCCACATCGACAAGGCTTTTCCAGAGGCGCGACACAACTATCACCGGCGCTTCCACAAGGCAAACTTGAAACATTGCGTCGACGAGGCGTTTGAAAACCGATGCATCGAAGTGTACCAAGTGTTGTATGACGTCCCATTCGTCAAACAAAACGAAGTAAATCTCTTCATTGCGCGGGGTGTTCATGCGGAGGTGAAATTGGACAAGATAGTGGATTGGTCCACTTTGAAGTCGATGCCGGGGAAGGTAAAAATTCCTTGCCCTAAAAATGGAATAATTCCAATGGGATGGCGCAAGTATCCGGAAGGTGGATTGGACAAGTTCATGACTGCGATGGACGACACACGTAGCTATGATACTGACACCTCAAGTTCAGATGCTGACTCCGACGGAACCCACGTCCAAGTCGCAAGCGATAAGGCACAAGCACGTGGTAGGCTGAGGAGGACCGAACGAGCCCTTCACCAACGTTACAACCGACTAAGAATATTTAAAGGTTTAGGACGTAGGAAATCAATTTTGTGAACAATACTTTTGCTCTAAACATGATATGATTTTAAATATCCTTTTTGTTTGTAATGGTACAATTTATTTAGAGAACTTGCACATTACATTCTACTAGAGGCTTATACTACCCGTTATGGATGGGGACTTGCATAGCTCCCATGCTATTCACTACTTGGTTTATTTTTTTCTTTAATGGTATGTGTTACGTTCCAAATCTTTTGTGGGGCAGTTGTGTTTAAATTATTTATTTAGAGAACTTGCACGTTACATTCTACTCGAGGCTTATACTACCCGTTATGGATGGGGACTTGCATAGCTCACAAGCTATTAACTACTTGATTTATTTTTTTCTTTAATGGTATGTGGTACATTCCTTATCTTTTGTGCGGCAGTTGTGTTTAAATTATTTATTTAGAGAACTTGCACGTCACATTCTACTCGAGGCTTATACTACCCGTTATGGATGGGAACTTGCATAGCTCACAAGCTATTCACTACTTGATCTAAAAGGGAGCTAATAAAGGTGTTCATTATTGGAGAGCATGCCATCAAAGTACAAAAGTAGTACTTTCCATTTAGCCTTCCTACATAGACATAATTTGCTTATTATTTTAAGTGCGTCGCAATCTTGTCGGAACCAAAAATAAGGCACCATATATTAAAACCTCCACCCTCCTAATGTAGAGGAGGAGTGCCTGAGCACCCAAAATGCCCCAAAGGCCTCTTTCTCCTCGGTTGAGGAGACATCCCCGCCCCTTCACGGGGTAAGGGCGGGGACGTCTCCGACCCTTCACGGAGACGTCCCCGCCCTTGGCGCGTCAGGTCCCACCCGTTCTTGGCTCGTGTATAAAAGGATCGGGGAGGGCTGTTCGTCCTCACGCTTGTCACCTTGGCCTCTATCCCTTGGACCTCAATTCAGTTTGAGCTCCTTGCGAGTCTACTTGGGTGGCAGGCCACACAGGTGTGCGGCTGAGGTGATGTAAAAATTGGTTCACGCAATGCACCAGCGCTATCAGACCTCATATTTTCACCTGATTCTATACTATAACTAGCCCCGTATTTTGGCTTAGACAGGACCTACACATTATTTGGCATAAGCCGTAAATGCAATGGGAAGTCAAAGGAAGCAAACAAAAGAATAGGAACCTTGGTACAATTTTGGTGACAACGGGGGCAAAGTGAGTTGTGTTTTCTGCAACTATACTTTTAGCTACAATTGTAAGCGTGCGTTCGCTCACTTTGGATATGGCGCCAAGTCAAAGAGGTCGATTTGTCGTAGCCTACCTCCCTATGTGCAAAGTCGATTTGCCAATTGTGGAAACATTGTTCCGCAACGAATGACGGCCGGGGACATGTATGGCGGAGATTCAGGTCCGAGTGGTCCATCAAGGGCACCAATAATTGACACTTCAAGCCAATCCGACGCTCAAAATAATGTGGCGGGTGGGGTAGGAAGTGGGCCTCAGGAAGGAGTGCCTAATCTCTCTGAAGGAAACGACCGCGAACATGTGTCGGGTGGTTTTACCACCTCGAATTCCACTAGTTTTGGGCAACTACATCAACAACGGATGCTTGATGCTTTTAACATTGCAAAGAGCAAGGAACTTGATGAGAAGTGGGCGACCTTTTTCTATCAAGCGAATGTGCCTTTTAATGTGGCACGAAATCAGGCGTTCATCGATGCTGTGAGGGCAACATCCGTGGCAAAGTTTGAGTACACTCCTCCTACATATCACCAGTTGAGGACTAGATTGATTGAATCTAAGAGGTTGCTAATTGAGAACGAGATTGAAGCCAAAGTTGGTTTTGCAATCAAGGATTATGGGGTGTCGATATGCACGGACGGTTGGGATGATGTCCACCGGAGGCCCCTCATGAATTTAATGATGTCGTGCCCCACTGGTGACGTATTCTTGGGGAGCATAGACACCAGTGGTGAGAAGAAGTCCATGCGGTACATAGCGGACCAAGTGAAAGTTTACATTGAGAAGGTGGGTTCCAAGAATGTGACACAGATTTGTACAGACAATGCTCCTAACATGCTTGGAGCGATGGATGATATTATTCTCACATACCCGCACATTCACAAGCAGGGGTGCATGGCACATGCATTGGATCTCATGTTGGAAGATTGGGCGAAGGTCCAAGAATTTAAAGATTTAACAGAGAGGGCAAAGAAATTGTGCAAATATATTAGAAACCATCATTCGACAAGGGAGACACTTCGTGAGTTGAGTCCAAACCTGCATATTGTAGTGCCCACTGAAATCCGCTTTGCTTATAATTTCCTTATGTTGGATCGATTGGTGAGACTCAAAGGAGTGTTGGAGCACTTGAAAGACCATCTCCGTGTTGTAAACTACTTTGCAACCCTACGGAACAAACAAAATGGAGAGCAAGCAACAACCGCAGCGTGTAATGTGGTGCTCACCATCGAAGATGTGGCCTTTTGGCAACGATGTCAGAATTACGTGCACATGACTGGGGATGTTTTGAAGGCATTGCGTGTGTTTGATGGCCGCGAACCAGCCATGGGTCGTGCGTGGCTCGTGATGCATAATTTGCGAGAACACGTGTACTCTTTGAGAGAGTCACCCTTTATTCTACGAGCTGACATAGCATCCACTCTTGAGCAATCTTTTGATGCCCAATGGCAAATGCTTTTTACCGATGTTCACTACGTCGGGGCTCTTTTGAATCCGTACCTCAAGGATAATGTGGCGCTTAGGGCTGACGGAATCGCACAAAGAGCATTGAATCAGGTTGTTCGCAAAATGATGGAGGTATTGGAAGTCTCATATGAGGACGTCCAATATGAGTTAACACAGTGCGAGGAGGGCACAGGACCATATGGCCCCACAGAGGCATGTGACATCCGCCAGACAAAGCTTCAACTCCACCAATGGTGGGCCAGGATCGCAGACAAGGCATTGTCTAAAATAGCTGTTTGTATTCTAGCCCTTACGTGTTCAGTAAGTTCTTGCAAACGAAACTGGAGTATGTACTCGTTTGTCCACAACAAGAGCCAAAATCGATTAGCGGCAGAAAAGGCTGCGTCATTGTTGTATATTAATACCAATAGCCGATGCCTTCAACAAAGACCAGGGGCCGATCCCGTTCGATGGTACGATGCGAATATTCACTTGGAGTATTCCGACCTAGATGCCCTGGGGCCGGTCCCGGTGGGTGAACCTAATCGTGAATTTGATGTGTTGATAGCCGAGGAAGAAGAGGAGCACAATATGGTGGCTTCTTGCTCTCTGCTGGAGTACCGTAGACACCCTAATCTTTGGGCGGAATGCGCCGATCATCTTGAGGAAACGAGAAACTATTACGGAGATGATGACGATGTGGAAGAAGAATTGGCTCAAGGTCGTTGGGGACCTTGGAATCAAAGTCCTCGTCGCAGTCCTTTGCCTCATCTTCCTCAAAATGAGGGCATTCATGAAGTGCAACCTTTGTCTACTTCCTCAGAGAGCGACATCCCAAATGTGACTAACCTTGAAGAGCTTGAAACGAGGGGGGGGGGGGCAATGTCGGGAATGTTCGCGACGATGACATTCCCCATCAGACTATGGAGGTGGAAAATGGAGATGGCGACAACAACGGAGCGGGAGAGAACGCAGTCAATACAACAACTCAAATTATCCAAGGATTAGTTGAAAACCGGTATGGCCAAGAGAGCCCTATTGGAATGGGTGCATCATTTCATAGCACTTCAGTCGTTCAAGGAGACTCTAACGCAAATGTTGTAAACACAACAATTGTAGGGACAACTCGAAGAAATGAAAGGGTTGTTAACCAGCGTCGCCAATTTGACCCGAAATATGTAGACCCCGATGATGCTTTTGCATTCACAGAGGACCTTGAGCCACAACCATCTCCGGTTGTGGTGTTGGCTACGGTTATCAATGACCAGAATGTACCAACGCCACCTTCCCGGAATTCCTCTACTCCTAGAACAGCGAATGCCATGTATGGACCTTTCCAACGAAGTGTAGGCGTTGAGGGGATGGGTCTAAACACTTCCGGACGCTACTACTACCAAAAATGGCAGACCCCCTTTGGCCGCTACAAGGACGCCTCTTCATCCAATGGGTCAATATATACAATCGAGTGGAAGGACTAATGCTCGTGGAGGGTCTAGAGGCCGTGGAGTGGCTAGAGGCCGTGAAGGAAGAAACGACAGCAAAACATCCTCTTCAAGGCATCGTAGACGTCCCCTCCTTGGAATAGGGGCACGAGATCCGAACGTGGTTGTACAACCGTTTTTGGACACGTATGTTCCAGGACGCTCTTCAACAACTCCGGCGTTTGTTGTTCCGAATTGAGAAATTCATCCTACCATCGGCCCAACCATAAATTCCGACGGCGATGATCCTTACGCACATCGACAAAAGAGATTCAGACGCTCGCGTTGCGATGGTGAAACAGTCGTAGAGCTTCGCAATGACAACTCTGAAATAGAGGGCTTTTGGACTACGGATGGTAGCAATGGAGAATTCTCAGATGAGAGCGGTGAAGGAGCTAAAGATGACAACCGTCGAGATTGGGATGAGGCACCAGATGATGAGGATATCGTCCTTCAAGATGCGGTTATGGGTGGCCCGTCCACCGAAGGAGTGCGTAGATCGAGCCGCTTGAATAATTGAAGGACAAGAAAAGTAACTACATATATGTATGCGAAATCAAGAGAGTTGTGATAATTCATAGAAGAAGCTAGGAGAGAAAAAGGTTTCTTAGATAACTACAAGATATTACTTCGTTTGGAAGTATGAGATTAGGGAATTTTTGTTTTATCCTGAAACTTTTTAATGTAATTAACATATTTTGCTTCCAGACATTAAGGTCTCTCCGCTCAATGATGCAGGGGCAGAGACGTCTCCGCCTCTCATGGAGACGTCCCCGCCGTAGTGCCACGGTGGCGTGATACGTCCTTATGTGACGTGGCGATCACAGTATAAAATTCTTGTTTGCAAAAAATTATCGGGCGCACTTTGGGCAATCCGTCCGAACCGTCCGTCCGTGCCGTCCGGACCGCCCGTCCGGTTGTCCTGTCCGATCACCTCAACCCGTTCGTTTTGACAACTCTGGTTGGAGGAGATTGCAGAGGTGTTTCTAGCCACCTTCAGAGTCTGGAAGAAGCCAGGAGGGGAAGAGAATTATTGCAGAGGTGTTCCTGGTAGTCTCTAGGGCACAGAAAATTCCGTGTGAACCCGGACTCTGGTTATAACCTGGAGTTTATCCCCATGATAGGAAAAGCCTGCTACGAGAGTCTAAAAGGAGTCCTCCTGAGTAAAACTATATCAGCCCTTTTTGAAGGCAGCAAAAGTGCTACCGGAACGTCGTTGTAGTCTGGACTCGCCCTTGTGTGACCATATCCGGAAGGCCTTCCGGATATCGTGAGAGTTAAGTCGAGGCGCAACACCCTATCACCGGTTAAGTAGAGTAGCGAGAGTGATTGTCCGGTCACTATAACGTCCAGGGCAGTGGGTGTCTAGCTACTCTAAGTCATGAGGTAGTGGGGAATCCGACCACTTTTACAAAATAGGATCAGTGGCCTTCCGGTCACTCGTTTAAACCTTCCGGAAGACGCTATGAGGAGAAACAGAGGAAAAACAAACTACCCTCCAGATTTCCGGAAATCTTTTCCGGAAACAACTATATACACCCTCCGGAAACCTGTTCCGGCGTAGCACTGTGAGAGTTCCGGAATCTGGAAGAGTCCGGAGACGTTACGTAATAGAATAACTAACCTAGGTGATTAATAGCTTAGTCGTTTTGGATAAATCTGAAAGGATAAAATGATCTCTGTGGGAACAAAACCGGAGTGGATCATGTTGCAGTTCGTAGAGACAGTATACCTCCGGAATGCTCCTAATCGTCACATAGAGCTTCCCAAAGTAACCACTCCGGTTTCGTTCCGACAGAGACCTAAATATCTTCTTCCAATACTCCGGATTACTAAGCTTACCTAAGCAATTCGATTACGAGTTAGCTATTGTTCTTCATCACTTAGGTTAGATCCGGATCTATCCGGATCCGGATGTTATACAATGGTTTCCGGAGAAGAGATTCTGGAAATCAAGAGGGCGGTTTGATTAGTCTCTGTTCCTCCTCAGAGAGTCTCATGGAGTTTTTAAATGAGTGGCCGAAGTCCACTGACCCTGTTTGGTGCAAGTGGCTGGGTTTCCCACTGCCCTGTGACTTAAAGTGGCTAGGCACCCACTGTCCGGAACTTATAGTGACCGAACACCACTCTTCCTACTATGCTAACTGGTAATTCGATTGCTGCTACCGGACTTCGGCTCTCACATCATCTGGATGGCCTTCCGGATGCGGTCACACAGAGACTAACCCGGCTACAACGGCATTCCGGGGGGTATGATTGTAAATCTCCGGAACAGAGACTCACGGTTTGCTATGGTTATTTTATCTAGGTATTGGCATCAGGCTTTTTCCTATCTTAGGGGAGAACTCCGATATTGACCGGAATTCAGTTTAACGCGATTTCCTCCGCAAACTTAGAGATTACCAGGAACACTTCTGCAGTTCATCTCTTCCCCTCCTGGCTACTTCCGGACCCTGGGGACTACCAGGAACACCTCTGCAATAGTTCTCTCCAGCTCTCCCGGGCGATCTCCTGACACTACCCTCGATAACTTCCCCCTCCGGCAAAACAAGTGCGTTACTCTAGACCGGAAGAATTCCTCACACAACCACACCCTCAAGAATGGATCCGTCACTCACAGGATTCATACGTCCCACAATAACACAAGGTAGCAAATCTAGTGAAAAAGGGTAACGTATATTTCCGAGTGAAAATGAACAAGATGAAAGGGTTTTGCCCAAAACCCTACTACTAAGTACTTACCAAGTCCTGCCTAAACTTAGATATCTTCCTAACTAACAATGGGAAGACC
Organism: Bryoerythrophyllum caledonicum; assembly: GCA_963971425.1. Classification (NCBI taxonomy): domain Eukaryota; kingdom Viridiplantae; phylum Streptophyta; class Bryopsida; order Pottiales; family Pottiaceae; genus Bryoerythrophyllum; species Bryoerythrophyllum caledonicum. The sequence continues at coordinate 47,161,887 of OZ020514.1, forward strand.
GCTAGATCTTATCTAAAAGATCCGAGAAATCCGGAAAAGTTCCAGATCGGATCTCAGATCCAGAAATCACGGAACAGTTCCGTCTCCGGAATGCCCTTTCTAACTACAAAACTGGCTATTGACTCCGGCAGCAGCCGGGTGCACTCGGGGCCCCATCATTAGTCGCTGCAGATCCGGATTCTAACCCTGGGTCAAAAGAAATGAAGTACAAAAATTAACTAATCCTAGGTTGGAGCTCTTGGGCCCCGGTTTCTCCCACTCCGGCGGGAGGGAGAGATCTCTACCGGAACGCGTGCCTTACCTTTTGCTTTCTTCGACGTTGCTGGCGAAAGGGTGGCCTTCTGGGTCGAGGGTTCGGATGCTGGGGGAACAACTGTCACCGGAGTACTAGCGGCCGGTGGTGGAGGTGACGCTTGTGGTAATCCTTCCGGAACCGGAGGTGCCGGGGTCCTTGCCACGGAAGCTGACCCGGTCTCCCGGACCAAGTCCCTGTAGCTTCCGGAAGGGCTCCGGGGTCCGTCTACCAACCTCCGGGATACGGACCTGGGTGCAACCGGAAGGGCGCCTTCCGTCAAAGGATCTGGCAGCCTCATATTTGGTGGCGACAGGAGATCCGGAAGCGTCTTCAGAATCTCACTCGTACTAGGGTTAGGAAGCACGATACCTTCCATTGGGGTTCGTGGCGGAGTATCCAGGGACTCCGGATTCACAGAGGTTCCCGGAGTTGGCGTGGTCTTGGTCGGTGGTTCCGGAGGAGCTGCAGTCCGGGTGGTGGTCGGGGTACCTTCCGGACCAGGTGCTGGGGGTACTTCCGGATATTCCACGACGATGTTGTCGATCAACAGCTTTATTTGTTCCCAGGTTTGCCCCATCTTATCCGCCTGATCGAGGAGGAATCAGATGATGTTGGCCCGGATGACCTTCTCCTTCTTCTCCACCAGTTCGGTGAAGAGCCGCTCCGGTTGACCACGTCCACCGGAATATCCAGGAAGGCCAGGACCTCCAGTAAGGCGGCTGCGGAAGCGTTGGCCCTTTCCTCGGCCAATTTCCGGGCCACCACCGCCTGAGGTGCCTCCGCCAGATACTGCTTCGTCTTCCGCTCGTTCTCATTACTGACCTTGTACAGAGAAGCGATCTGGGTATGCAATGCTTTGTTACACATCTCCCGGCTCCGAAGTTCCTCCACCCGATTGATTGCATCCTCCAGTCGTTCGACGCCCAAGCTCCGGAAGATCTGCTCCACACTGGTGGTGATGATGTGGTTGGTCTCTTTGAGGATCCCAACTCTCCAGCCAATGTCGCGGGTCAGCTCATCCATTAGCTTGAGCTGACCCTTGGAGTCGTCCCGGTCTACCTTCCTCTTCTTCCGGCTGGTCCCTTCTGAGGGTCCGGACTCGTCATCTCCGGACGACGCGGAGGAGCTGTGGATGCCCGGGCTCTCCGTCTCGGGTTCTTTTCCCCGAGTCCTCTTCGGGGCCTTCCAGCCTTCCGGAGTGCTGGTGGTGGCTGCCTCCGGAGCTGGCTCCTCCTCCCCGGACTCTCCTTCTTCAGACTCGTCCCCTCCGTACTTCTGGAAGTTGAGGACTACGTCATACGTCCGGATCTCCGCTGGGGTGAGCTGTTGGTGGTGCGCATAGAGGTGCACCACGTAGGATGCGAGGGATGTTGCCGTCTTCTTCACCCTCTGGAGATTGGCCACCAGACGGTTGATCATGTCCGTCATGAGTGTTCCCCAATCCACTACTATCTTCTCCCGTAATGCCCCAAGGAAGGTACAGTCCGACTTCGCTACCAACCGCTTCGGCTTTTCCGGATGGAAGATAGGGTTTAAAAACCCTAGCACGAGTTGGGCGTCCAGGTGCTTAAGGTCCTGCAGGTTGTAGCCGTCTTTCGGGTCCGCCGGGTTACCAAACTCGTCCGCCAGGAACTTGTCCCGCCGTTCTACTACCTTGGTGCGGCCGGCCCGGAAGTCATATGCCTGGGACCACTCTGGGACTCCCCAACTTTCCGGATGGGCCCTCATCAGCCCCTTGTACGTCTCGTCCGGGGTGCCTATGAGTTCCCGAACGTAGACCTCCTCCCGCATGCCCCATGGAACTTCGAGTAAACCCTCGCAGCCAATCGTCTTCAGCCTCGACTTGAGCAGGTTGAACTCTTCCAAGTCTTCTGGAATATCCGGGAGGACGCGTGCCAAGGGTGGGAACGCAACAATCGGTTCTTCGTCTTTCCGGCCGCGCCCATCCCTATCCGTCCTCTTCTTCTTTGCCATAGGCACAGACTTCATGGGCCCTGCCTATTACCTCACAATCCCTCGAGGTTGTCCCTGCACGCACCAACCTCACAAAGACCCTCCCTAACGGACGCACATCCGTTCTAACCGTCTGAATTCCAAACCCTAACGGCAAGCGGTTAGCAAAACCGTAAGTGTGAGAGCGGGAATGAGAGCAAAAGAAAGAGAGAGAGAGATAGCCTCGACACGAGAAGACGGAGTGAGAAGAACGAGTGTCCCGCCAAACCCCAGTCTTAAGTGGTCCGGCCGTTTGTACAGTATCATGATGACAGTTGATGGCGACGGTTCCGGCTGACGGTTCCGGATAACTGACTGCCCCGGAATTCCGGAAACTGCTCCGGCTCAGATTTTACCAACTTTTGGCTTAATTAGGGTTTGCAGTCCTATCCACCCGCCCTTATTTCTACCTGGAGACTATAGGCTGTATTCTGGCGCGGACTAACATAACTATTAACTATTTTTTTTTGTTTTAGCCGGATTTTATAGTTATCTTTCGGCACCATGTGGAAACGGAGTCCCACAGTTCACTTTGGAAGCACTCAGTGACGATTGGGTGCATTTCGGAGGAATACTGACTCTGCAAACTACGACAGCGGTGCTGGTAGTTCCGTCACGGAAGCTGACCTGGTCTCCTGGACCAAGTCTCTCTAGCTTCCGGATGGACTCTTTGGCTCGGGCGCCAACCTTGAGGATACGGACTTTGGTGGTGCTGGGAGGCCGCCTTCCGCCGGCGGGTCTGGCAGGCGCATGTTAGGTGGCGACAACACATTCGGAAGCTTCTTCAGGATCTCACTCGTACTCGGATTGGGAGGTAAGATACCCTCTGTCGGAGTCCGAGGTGATGGAGTGTCGAGAGACTCCGAATTTGCTGAGGTACGTGGAGCTAGAGTTGTCTTGGCCGGTGGTTCCGGAGGGGCCGTGGTCCATTCCGGGGTCGTGGCTCCTTCCGGTACTGGTGCTGCTGGGGCTTCTGGAAGCACCTGGGTGATGTTGTCGACGAGTAGCTTCATCTGCTCCTAGGTCCGCCCCATCTTCTCCGCTTGATCCAGAAGAAACCGGATGATGTTGGTCCAGGTCACCTTCTTCTTCTTTTCTACCAGTTCGGTGAAGAGTTGGCTCCGATTGACCACATCAATCAGCACCTCCAGAGCCTTTCGGACCTCTGTCAGAGCAGCTGCGGAGGCATTGGCCTTTGCCTCCGCCTGTTTCCGGCCCATCACCGCCAGAGCTGCTTCTGCGAGGTTGTGCTTCACCTTCTTGTTCATCTCCGTGCTAGCCTTATACATGGTGGAGATTTGAAGGTGCAACGCCTTCGTGTTGGTCTCCCTACTATGGAGTTCCTCCACCCTATTGATGGCGTCCTCCAGCCGGTCGACTTCCAGACTCTAGAAGATCTGGTCTACGCTTGTAGTGATAACGTACTTGGTGTCCTTAAGGAGGCCAACTCTCCAGCCGATCTTGCGAATGAGCTCGTCCATCTGCTTGAGCTGACCCTTGGAGTCCTCTCGATCAACCTTTCTCTTCTTGCGGCTGGTTTCCGCTGAGGGTCCGGACTCGTTGTCGTAGTACGTGTTGGCAAGTATTCACATCTTAACACAAAGATATCCTTAAGAAAACACTCGAAGGTATCCCCGGGTAGGAGCCTACTTGGCTCGGAAGGTAGGGACCTTTGGGTAGGATCCTACTTGGCTCAGAAGGTAGGGACCTTCGGGTAGGATTCTACTTGGCTCGGAAGGTAAGGACCTTCGGGTAGGATCCTACTTGGCTCGGAAGGTAGGGACCGTCGGATAGGAGCGTACTTGGTTCGGAAGGTAGGGACCTTCGGGTAGGAGCCTACTTCGTCCGGAGTCCCGATTAAGAGAGGAGGGGTTATCTTTATAACTATGCACACTATAAACGTCCGGAGTACGCGAGTACCCGGATAAAGAGTATATCTCCACGGACGGTAGCCCGTGGACTCAAAGAGATTCTAGCATTTGACACAAGTAACAATTACTCTTCCTCCCATTCTCTCATTCTAACTCTACTCACTCCCTTGGATGGTTATGGTGTCACTGGGACCCCCTCACAGGGGTGTTAGGCCTGTGTTTCCGAAACTACGAGTGGCGTATTGTAAGTGAGCAAGGGGCCTACCCGCCCACTATCCGTCCTCCTCTCAGTCTCCCTCCACATTCGATGCGGCTGGAGGTAGGATATTTCAGGGAATGATACTAGTCTTCACAACCGACACCAACCGGTACGCCGGAAGGTCACTCAAAACTCACTATGACCCTTACACATCCGTCACTCCCCCCTCATCCTTCCCTAGACACATACAATCTCACCTGATATTCCGATCCACCCCGACTAATCTACTTGATGGAACAAGGAAACAATTGGACGGTTAGAGTTGGAGTCACGCCCCTACTAACTATCTTCTCACCTCACCTGTTATTCCCATCCACCCTAACAAATCTACTTGATGGAACAAGGAAACAATGATTAGACAATTAGTATAGACTTGAGGAGTGGACTACTTGAAATGGCACACAGTCATGTATGCAATCCGAGCTCTCCAACCCTCGAAGGTCTTCTCAGAGCGTAGGTTTAGAATTAAACTGAAAACAAATACACACATCAAGTAGTGAAGAGAGAGGCCACGAGACTCCTCTCTTATACTGCGAAGGACTCACACAAGAGTCCAAACTCAAACGATACCTTCTAAAAAACGGTGACATTAACTACTCTTGGCAGCGGTGCTGCCACTCCCCACGACGTGCACTGTTAGAGGTCACTTATTACACAAAACCCAAGGCAAAACCAAGTCAAAACCAAAGTCAACGAGGGGCCAAATCCCGGACTGAACAATGACCTACGAACCAAGATCCTGGCCTACTTCCGGGCTAACTCCTCGAGTCTCTTCCGCTCCTCTCTTCTCTTGCGCTTCCGGGAACTCCGGCTTGAAGTCGGAGTGGCTACGGCCGCCGTAAGTGTCACCAATGGTGCAAACACATCCGTGGAAGGCGTGGATTGGACCGTCGGTGCTCTTAGCAAGGTTTCCCTTGAGGGCAATGCGGTATCCGGGCCATCTGGGGTGGGTGGCACGGTAGTCATGCTCGGATGGAGCCCGTATTGTGTCTGGGGAACCGATATCTGACTCGGAGTCCTTATGATGCCTTCTTGGCCGGATGTCGGTCCTGGGGTGTACAAGTAAGAGGAACTCTTACTTGCGGTCTTCCCATGGTGAGGTCCTCTCTACAAAGGAGCCACAATTGGTGTGGTGCGAGAAGGATCACTGCGTGGCAGCTAGTGAGGAGGCACGGGGAGTGGTGGCTCCATCGCCACCCCCGGGCGTTCCTTTCCACCGCTCTGCATCTGGGTGGTGACCTTCGAAGGAGGTGGTCCTGTCAGGACCCCTGAACTCGGGCGTTGAGGGGGCAAATCCGGGCTATCAAGGTCCACCACTTCCTTCCCCTTTTGTGGACTGTGCTCACCTAAGCCTCGCTCCTCCGGATTGGTCTCCGAACCCGAATCTCCGTCCTTATCGGAGCTGTCAGAGTCTTCCACAAACTTGGGTAGGATGTGAGTGAGATTGCTCACCAATAACCTCATGTTTGCATAAGCCCTCTCAACCTTCACGATTTGCTCCATCATGAAGGCAATCACTCTCTTGCTGGAAATGTGGTCATCCCTCTCCAATCACGCATCGAACATCTTGGCCTTCAATACTACATCTGCGGGAAAGCGTAAGGCCTCGTCGACCTGCTATAATGCTACCGCCAAGGCATTTGCTTGAAGAAGAGCTACCTTGCAACTCCTCTCCGCCTCCGACTTCCGGCTCTTCACCTTTGACATGTCGAGTGTGAGTCGGTTGACCTTTTGCTCCATGGTGCGGAGATCCTCAGCTCCTCCGACCTCCTTGATCGCGGCTATCAACCCTTCACGCGGAGGGTTGCCCACCAAGCTGCTCACTTGTCCCAAAGTCCAATCTGTGTCTTCCACATATACACGAAGGGCTTCTATTAGCTCTGAGGCTGGATAAGACTTGCCTCCAAGTTGTGCCGGTCCGATGGCTGCGGCACGGATGGCTGCACGGGTGCGGGTGGAGGGTGCTCTTCCCGATTTCTGTCTCTAGCGCTTGGGGAGTGGTAGAATATCCTCCTCGGACGGTGAAGAGCTGCTCCCTCCTTCCGATCCTATCTCAGACTCTGACTCCGTCCCATCAAACTTCTTCATCATGAGGTGAGTCCCAAAGGCCATGGCTTCCTCTGTGGTAATCTCCTTGAAATGATGATAGAGGTGGACCAAGAACAGAGCAAGAGGGGAACGTTTAGTGCTATGGATACTCTTGATCAAACGGAGAACTGCATCCTTCACAATGATCGCCCAATTCACCACTCGTTCTCCAAGATAAGAGCCATACACCGTATTAGCGAGGGTGATGGTGACCCGAGTAGGTTTCTCCGGATGCAGGATTGGTACGAGGAAGGAGAAGACCCGTTTGGCTCGTAAGTCTAGGCAATTGCTTACCGCATACCCATTCTTGGCGTCCTTGGTGCCGAAACGTCCCTTCGCATATTCTTCCTTCTTCAAACTTGTCCAACCCGCTCCCTGTCGTGGGAATCCATACACCTCTTGCCACCTTCCCATTGTCCATCGGTCCAGGCAAGCGCGGATGCTATCACCTTCCGGTATCGGCAAAGGGTTTTGCCGTAACTCCTGTACAGTGGATTCTACACGAAAACTCCAACAGAAATCTAGAAGGGATAGACAACCCATACGAAGGAGGTCTTCTTGGAGTTCGGTTAACTCCTAAGGGTCCTTTGGAATAGCCGGGGATATGTCTTTGGCCATGGGGCCCGTTGGGTGGGAAGCCGCCATTCCTCTTGGTCGGGAGATGCTTCTTTACCCACGGTTTACACAAGGTTACCTCAACTAGCACAAGCTTCCCTTAGATTCTCTTGTACTCTCCCAAGCTCACTTGATCCTCTCGGTCTTGGTTCCCTCAGATCCTCTCGGCTCTCACCAGCTCAGACCTGGTTCCCTCAACTGCTCTCTGGCTCTCACAGGTTGGACAAGCTCGGACCTGGTTCCCTCAGATCCTCTCGGCACTCACCAGCTCGGACCTGGATCCCTTAGATCCTCTCGGCACTCACTAGCTCGGACCTCGTTCCCTCAGATCCTCTCGGCACTCACAGGCTGGACCAGCCCCCTCGAGGCTCCTTGTGCTTACCTTGCTCTCCGCTCTTGCTCTCGGCTGTGCTCGGATCAGCTCCCTCGCTCTCGGCTCTTGCTCTCGGCTCTTGCTCTCGGCTCTTGCTCTCGGCTGTGCTCGGTTCAGCTCCCTCGCTCTCGGCTCTTGCTCTCGGCTCTTGCTCTCGGCTCTTGCTCTCAGTTCTTGCTCTCGGCTCTGCTCGGATCAGCTTTGTAGTCCCTGGTTGGGCCGGATGGTTGCTTTCTAAGTGCTTTCCGAGACTTCTTCCTCGACCCTTATCCGAGCTCTTCTTATCTGAGTTGCCCTTATCCGAGCTCTTCTTATCCGAGCTGCCCCTATCCAAGCTGCCTTTTTTTGGAATGGGCCAGGGTTGAAGGTTTGGGTTTGAGGCCCCTCCTTATGCTGTTTAAGGGATCACTTAGTTCCCATATTCTATCTACATTTCTACCTATATGCTAATTCTAGTTTATATCAAAGCACCATTTTAACCAGTTTATCTAATTGTATCATTCCCCACTACCAAACTAATTTTTTTTTAGAATTCCTGGTACGATACTCGTCTCCTTCGGACGATGCGGAGGAGCTGCGTATGACCGAACTCTCAGGCACTGGCTCCTTTCCTCGGGGTCTCTTCTGAGCCCTCTTGCCTCCTGGAGTACCTGCGGTGGTTGCGTCCGGCACAGGCTCCTTCCCTTCGGATTCCTCCTCCGACTCTTCCCCTCCATATTTGAGGAAGTTAAGAATTCCGTCGTACTGCCTGATTTCCGCCGGAGTCAGCTGCTGGTGGTGACAGTAGAGGTGTACCACATATGAGGCCAGGGGTGTTGCCGATTTCTTCACCTTCTAGAGGTTGGCCACGAGACGGTTGATCATCTCAGTCATTAGCGTCCTCTAGTCTACGACGATCTTCCCCCGGAGTGCTCCGAGGAAAGTGCAGGCCCACTTCGCCATCACCTGTCTCGGCTTTTCCGGATCGAAGATAGGATTTAAAAATCCTAGCACGAGCTGGGCATTCTGGTGCCGAAGGTCCTGCAGGTTGTAGCCATCCTTTGGGTCCGTTGGTCCCTTGAATTTGTCCGCAAGGAACTCGTTCCGCCGTTCCACCACCTTGGTGCGGCCGGCCTTGAAGTCGTACGCCTGAGACCATTCCAGAACTCCCTAGAGTTCCGGATGGGCTCTCATCAATCCCTTGTACTTCTCGTCCGGAGTGCCTATAAGTTCCCGGACGTAGACCTCCTCCCGGATGCCCCTAGCAACTTCGAGCAACCCCTCGCATCCCATCGTCTTCACGCTCTCCTTCAGGAGGTTATACTCGTCTGGGTCTGCTGGGATGTCCGGAATAACGCGGGTCAAGGGAGGGAGCGCAATGGCCGGCTCTTTGTCTCTCCGGCCGCGCCCATCACTATCAGTTCGCTTCTTCTTGGCCATGGGGACTGTCTTCATCGAGTAGACCTAATTCCTTTCTTTCCCTCGATGTTGTCCCTGCACGCACTGTCCTCACACAAACCCTCTCTAACGGACGCACATCCGCTCAAACTGTCGTAGTACGCGTTGGCAAGTATTCACATCTTAACACAAAAGATACCCTAAGGTATTCGTTCCCACAGAGAATCCTTGTGAACTACAACGACTAACAACAAGTCTATAACTATACAAAACTCTACATACCACAATAATTTCATCACAAGACAGAGAAAGGAAGATAAACTACAAGGTTAGGCTTAGTTACACTAGATCTTCATTCCCTGTTACGAAAGGGAGGGAGGTATCCTTACTGCGGTCCTCACTGCGGTCTTCACTACAGTCCTCACTACGGTCCTCACTGCGGTCCTCACTGTGGTCCTCACTACGGTCCTCACTAGGGTTCCTCACTAGGGTTCCTCACTGCGGTCCTCACTGGAGTTCCTCACTGCGGTCCTCACTACGGTCTTCACTGGGTTTGGACAGGCATGACTTTACACTATGTACACTATAGACATCCAGGTACTATAGTATCCAGAGAAGGTTTTTCACCATAAACAATGGTTCATGGACTCAAAGAGATTTTAGTGTTTGCATGGATAACGACAATTCTTCCTCACGGTCTCTCCCGTCACTACTACTCACTAACTTGGGATGGTGGTGGTTTCACTCTGGAGAGACACTTACGAGTTCCGGCCTGGGACGATCAAGCTGGCGGAGCGCGACGACGCCATCCTGAAGGGCGAGTTCCGCGCGAAGGCAAACCCTAAAGACGGTTATGTCCTCAGCGACCTCACCGATCCGAATGTCAGGTTAGTTATGGCATTCTTCAACCCCATTTTCCACCCCGAGAAGCCTAAACGGATAGTGGCCAAGTTAGCTACACTAATCCTGGGGTCGATGAGAGGAAAGCTGTCCGTCGATTGGGCAGCCATCATGGACGAGCAGATCGACAGGATGGTGAAGAACTTGCCGAAAGCCTGGAAAACCCCATGATCCCCCCTTTCCACCTACCTGGCCCATATGTACGCAAAGCAGAAGATGGTAAGTTTGGATGAGCAGGCTGAGTACGATAGCCTGCTCACCATCGAGTCATACGGAGGGATGGAGATAGATGAGGAGCCGGAAGAATCGACGGACTCTGACACGGAGAAGTCGTCATCCCCCCTCATACTCCGAAGACCGAACCGGAAGAGGAGTCGTTCAATGCAGAGGACTCCGGAAGCCTCCGGAGCATGCCGGCCTATGTCAACAATTCCGGCTCAGAGCCCACCTGCAGCACCACCAACCGCACCGGAACCGGCCACAGAAGACGAACGATTCACGACCGGATCAGAGCCAGGACCTACGTTTGTCCCAAGCATCAGTGGTGACATACCGGTGGACGTTCACGAGCTCTGCAGACACATTTTCTGGCGGACCAGGATCTAGGAAGGAGAAATCCGGAAGAGGCACGCCATGATCATGGCCGTCCTGGAGGCAGTAGGATTGGAGGACACCACTAACCTCATCGCACAGCTCAGAGAGATGAAGGAGAAGCACAGTTCCGTCACAAGACTGGAGCAAGAGAACGCCACTATTACCAAGATCAACACCCGGCTCTGGGGTCAGGTCCAACAGGCGGAAGCTGCATGAGATGCAACACAACATGCACGAGTGGTGGCAGAAACAAAGGTCCGGGCAGCCTCTCAGACTTTGAAAGATATCCGCACAGCGTTGGACTTCCCGGTAAATACGGTCAACCGGGCGCTGTTCTACACGGAGAGCTTGGAGAAGAACGAGAAGCTCAACAAGGGACAGATCATCCGGTTCCTGGTGGATCACAGCTGGAAAATGGAGAGCACCTGGACCAAGATGCAGGAGCTAGCGAGGGATCTCGTGGCGGCAGCCTCAACAATACCAGAACCTCCATCTCTGTTCCCGGCACCTCCTGCTCCAGACGCGGCTGGTCCATCCTAAACCACTGCCAGACCGTCCGGAACCGCAGCAGGTTTGTCCAGATCCCCATCTGGACCGGCAGCTATTTCCCCGCCCCAACACCCGGCCGGCTCTTCATCCAGACCTGCAGCCGAAATGCCGAAGTCGCTCACCGGAGAGTTCAATGATCTCGTGGGAACGCCGGATTTCAGCTCTCCTATGAGTTGGAATGGGGTGGCCTTTCCAAGCACGGAGAGTATGCAGAAGTGGGAAGAGGTGCCAGGGAATCAGGCAGTACCCCCGTTGCCCGTCCAAATTCCCTCAGAGTCTCCATCTCCGGAGCCACCAGTGACGGACCCTTTACCTGGAAGCTCGGCAGCGACACCCATGGTGATCAACCCCAGTGGTAGCTTCCAGGACCTTCTGGACATCGAAGACCGGACATACGCACCATCAGCCCGGACTGCAACAACAGAGGATCCCGATGCACCATCTGAACCAGGGATGCAGGTACCGACCTCCGTACCGGAGCCACCACCATCCATTCCGGCGCAAACCGAGGCCGGCGCCGCACTAGCGGAGGTTACCCCTTCGCACCGTAGCAGTAGAAGGCGGAACCAAGTTACTCCATAGATTAAAACCCTTAGGGCTAAAGTATGATAGCGATTAACGATGGGACTTAAGCTTGCACCGGGCTATCACACGGTAGACTAAAGAAAACCCTACTTTAAGTTTTGAGTTAGATCCGTGAAAACCGGATCTCAGATCCGAAATTTCCGGATCTGGGTTTGAATTCCGGATGTCAAGGGATAAGATCCCTTTCACTTTCAGGATAGGATTTTCCGGATTTTTAGCTTCTAAGATCAGATTTTCAGATCAGTTGTAGTAGTTACTTAATACCTGAATCTTAGCCGACTCAGAGTCTTGTTCTTTCTCTTTTCACGAAGGATATTTTCGCTTAGTATATTTTCGCTTCTTGAAGTTATGTTGATGGTGTATTGTTTCGTGAATGAAGGATAAGGCCCATTGTGGTTGATGATTAGTGAAGTAGTTCTTGAATCTAAAGTGGTTCACACATAAGCATCTACTATAACCGGTTGGGACTTGCTGTGGGAGAGCGCCCGGAACAGCTGAAGGAGAGATTAGATAGAGTCTGACGATCCGCGGTGACCGGAAGGAGCCTGGAGGGGGAGGGAGGGTACTTTAGGTGGTGGGCCTGGTAGCTCCCAGGACACGGAGAATCCGTGTGAACCCGGATTCCGGTTTCGACCGGAATTTCCCCTTACGATAGATGGAAAAGCCTGTGGTGTATGTCTAGAAGGAAGTCCAAATGCAGATCTACCCTTCACACCTCACCAAACCACTGATCATCAATCGGAATGTCGTTGTAGTCTGGGTGAGCCTCTGAGTGACCATATCCGGAAGGCCTTCCGCGTAATGTGAGAGAGTGAATCCGGAAACAACAAACAAACAACCATTCAGCAATATAAGGAGAGTGGGTGTCCAGCCAGTGTAAGTTTTAGGGCAGTGGGTGTCTAGCCATTTAAAATTACGAGGCAGTGGGGAATCCGGCCACTTACACAAAATAGGATCAGTAGTACCCGGCCACTCGCTTAAAAACTCCGGAAGAAAAACTCCACCTGACCTTTCGGAAACCGGAAGGATCCGGAGGTTAGTAGGAAGCAACATCCGCCGTCCGGAAGAATCCGGATAAATAGATAGGGCGTAGAATAGGAATGCTAACTGGTACGTGATAGGAGGATAGCTGTCAGTTTACTTATCATTTAAGAAAGAATAACTGGTACGTGATAGGAGGATAGCTGTCAGTTTTCCATAGATCTCTGTGGGAATGAATTTAGAGCGGTTATTCCAGACACATTTAGCTCCAATTAAGTGCTATCCGGAGGAATACTTACTCTACAAACTACTACACAAAGTAACTCGCACTAGCTCGCAACTGTCTTCCTCAGCACAGTAACCAACTACAAAAATAACAGACAACCTCCCTCTCCATCAAGCAAATCATGCTTTTTCAAACCCTATCTATTACCAATGATTAGCGATTGATTTTTGTGACCCACCCTTCTCTATTCATTCCATTTTTTTAACAAACTTATCTCATGCAAAAGTGGTGAAGAAATGGGAGAAGTAAGTGGAGATCTTTGTCAAGTGAAAGATACATGTGTTTTCCACAAAAAGTCAAGCGACACGCACTTCACAAGGGGAGTATCAACAAGTGCAACTAAATAGAGAATGCAGTGCCTTTACTAATGACAAACCATCCCTTACAAGCAAAGAACTCACTAAACACTCACTAACTTACTCACAAAGCTTGACTTGCGAAGACGTCAAGTCAAGGACGTATGTGGCGGTATACACAAAACCACAACCCTAGATGGATGAAATCCATCCATTGAATGACTACGGTGCGCCGAACGCACGTCTTCATATAAACTAACATAGATTAGACTAATCCAACCTACGCTAACACAATGAGATGTGGTGAAGTCCTCGATGCCACATCCCGTGACAACTTGGCTACCAAGGGGAGGGGTCGCCCGGAGTTGAATCGGAAAAAGAGATTCTGACGAAATCTAGAGAGGTAGAGGGGTTTCCCAAGAAAGGCCTTCCGGCATGACACTCTACCACTTCTGGAGGGTCTCCTTGCTTGGGAAGGGCACCCCGCTCTAGCTCATCGAAGAGGCTAAATTCGGAGTCCCAATGAAGTCATTGAAACCTCCGTTGGCGTCTATGGTGTTCCAGCTGTAGATCCGGGTGGAGTTCCGGATGGCCCGGCTCTGGTTGGTGTCGCAAGTGTTGCCTCCTGAACTGGAACCTTGGGTGTCTTTGGAGCTGTGGGGGTCAAGTTCTTCACCAACTCCTACACCTTGCTCCAAGTCTCCTCCATCTTCCGGCTGTGGTCCAGAAGAAACCGGATGATCTTCCCCCTCTTAAGTTTCTCATCTTTCTCCACATCTCAGTGTAGAGGGGAGCCCGGTTGACTCTGTGTACCGGAATGTCGAGGGAGGCACAAACCTCTGTCAAGGCGTGTGTGGTGGCCTGGACCTTTGCTTCCGCCTCAGCTTTCGCTTGTTGGGCCTCTACTTGAGCAGCTTCCGCCTGCTTCACTCGCTTCCAGAGCTGGACATTGGTCTGGGTGAGGGTGGTTTGCTACTGCTCCAGCCGCTGGACCAAGACCTCCTTGGCCTTGAGCTGTTGGAGTCATGGGATGAGATCCACGGAGTCGTTCGTCCCCACCTCTTCCATAATAGCCATGATCATGGTTGTCCGCTCCATCATCTCACCTTCCTGGATCCTTGTCCGCCAGACCACATGCTAGCAGAGCTCCGCAACATCCTCCGGAATGCGGCCGATCATTGTTGGGGCAAAAGTTGGCCCTGGCTCTACTCCACAGTTGTAGAATTTGGCCGGTGGTGCTCCGGAGGGTGGTACCTCGGTCGGGCTCTAGGTCTCCATTTCTTCCGGTGGCTGGCTCGGACCTGCGGATTTCAAAGTCTTTCGGACTGACCTGCTCCGCTTCCGGGATCTCTTGGTGACGAGCTCGGATGATGATGTCTGCGACTCCAAGTCCTCCGAGGCCTCCATCTCGTTGTCCGTCTTCCACCCACGAGAAGCCTGGATGCTTAGCAGTTTGTTGAACTCGTCCTGTTCCTTCAAACTCAGCATCTTCTTCTTGGCGTATATGTGGGCCACGTAAGTTGAGAGGGGTGTTGCTGTCTTCCGGGCCTTGGAAAGGTTCTTGTCCATCCGATCGACCTGGTCTCCCATCAGAGCTATCCAGTCCACCGTATGCTTTCCTCTCATCACTCCTAGGATTAGACTTGCTAACTTTGCTACTACCCTCTTTGGTTTCTCTAGATGGAAGATAGGGTTTAGAAAGGCAATGACTAACCTGGCGTCCGGATCCATTAGGTTGCTGAGGACGTACATGTCCTTAGGGTTGGCCTTGTGCAGGAACTCCCCCTTCAGCAGGTCGTCGTTGCACTCCGCCACCTTGACTACCCCCTGTCGGAAGCCGTAGGTGTCCCTCCAGATCGCGGCAGTCCATTCTTCCGGATGCGCCTGGATGCGTCCGTCATACTGGTTTGGCGGATTTCCCACGAGCTTTGTCACCATCGCCTCACTCTGGAATGCCCACGGCGCTCCAAGAAGTCCATTGCAGCCCATCATCTCTAGGTAACTCTCTAAAATCCTAAACTCCTCCTTTGAAGTTGGCCACTGTTGCAGTTCGTGGAGACAGTATCCCTCCGGAATGCATCCAATGGTCACTAAATGCTCCCAAAGTAATCGCTCCGATTTCTTTCCCACAGAGACCTAATGTTCTTTTCCAAATACTCCCACTTTCTTAACTTACTACAACAATCGTTTATAGGTTAGCAACCTTCTTAACTTTAGTAGGGTAGATCCGGATCCTTCCGGAGTCCGGATTACGTGCAATGATTTCCGGAAAGTAATTTTTCGGAAGTCAGGAGGGTAGTTTGATTTATCTTTGTTCCTCCTCAGAGGGGCTCCTGGAGTTTTTAAACGAGTGGCCGGAGTCCACTGATCATGTTTTGTGTAAGTGGCTGGATTTCCCACTGCCTTATGACTTAAAGTGGCTAGACCCCCATTGTCCGGAACGTATAGTGACCGAACACCACTCTCCTACTCTGCTAATCAAATGAATTGATTGTTGCTACTAGACTTAGACTCTCACAACATCCGGAAGGCCTTCCGGATGCGGTCACACAGAGATAAGTCCGGACTACAACGACATTCGGGTGAGTGAATTGTGATCCTCCGGGGACGATGGTGCTATCTCGTCTGAGTATGCCGTCTAGACCTACGCATCGGGCTTTTTCCTATCTTGGGGGAAAACTCCGGCTTAGATCGGAATTCAGGTTAACACGGATTACTCCGTCTTCTAGGGACTACCAGGAACACGAACACCTCTGCAGTTCGCCCCTTCCCCTCCTGGCTACTTCCGGACTCTGGAGTCTACCAGGCACACCTCTGCAATAGCACTCCAGCTCTCCCAGGCGATCTCCCGACACGGATCTTGAACGGTATTCCTCTATCCGAACTAACTTTCACCACACTCCGGAAGGATATTGACACATTTTCTACCACAAGAATGGATCCGCTATCCACAAAGTCTATACCACACACTGAAAGTATAAGAGAGCCAATCTGATACAAGTAGTACAATATATTACTAAGTGAGAAAGACAAGATGAAGGGTTTTTGCCAAAACCCCACCACTAAGTACTAACTAAGTTCTTCCAAACTTAGCCTTCCTTCTAGCCATCTATAGGTCCGCTAGATCTAAAAGATCCGAGAAATCCAGAAAAGCTCCAGATTGGATCTCAGATCCACAAATCTCGCAACAAATCCGTCTCCGGAATTCCTATTCTAACTTATCAAAATGGACAGTCGACTCCGTCACCAGCCGGGTGCACTTGGGGCCCCATCGTTAATCGCTACTGATCCGGAGTCTAAGTCCAAGAAAAATAAACAAAGGGAATCTAAAACCTTACTGACCTAAGTCGGAGCACCAGGGCCCCGATTTCTCCCACTCCGGCGGGAGGCACGGTTGTCTACATAGACGGACGAGGGCCCAAAGACAACGGACGGACGGATAGTAGGACGGACGGACAAGACGGACAACACTTTTTGGCGGACAGTTGCCTGTAAAAAAGACTTACAAACCGTAAATCAAATTTTCAACTTACCCCCTAGTAAAACACGTGTGCACGACAAATCAAACAGCTTTCCACATCACATCAAGTGGTGGGTGCATGCCTTCGGATTGCGCGCGCAACATTTGGGGTCAGGCGCGTACTAATCTGGACCGGGCGCGTTCATGTAGGGCTAGGCGCGTTTCAATTAGGGCCATGCGCGTACGATTTAGGGCCGGAGGCGTACGATTTAGGGCCGGAGGCGTACAATTTAGGGCCGGGCGCGTACCCCTCAGGGCCGGGCGCGTACCCCTCAGGGCCGAGCGCGTGCATATCAGGGTCGGGCGCGTACCGTCAAGGTCGGACGCATACCATTAGGGGCCGGGCGCGCACAGCCACGGGCCTGGCGAGTTCCAATGTGGGTCGCGGGCGCACCTGCCTATCGGGCGTGCGCGGTTTAGGGCCGGGCGCGCAGCGTTACGGGCCTGGCGCGTACCATTGTGGGTCGCGCGCGCACGTGCCTATCGGGCGCGCGCGGTTAGGGGCCGGGCGCGCGCGATCGAACACTACATTTGCCTCTCAAAAGGGCTGAGGTTTAGAGAATTTGAAAGAATACAATTGTACCAAGGTGCTCTAACATTAAAATTATTTATTTCAATGTGGTGCTTTCATGAATGGGCACTCTCAACACCAAGTACATATTTTAGAACCGCGGTACTATTGTACCATGCTATCACCACACCACTAAAGACACTTTTAACTTGTAGTACCCTCGTGTCCGTCATCTTTTAATCATGTGAACTTGAGGATTCTTCATTGTGTTTCCGCTTCCGTTTTGATCGGCGAACATTTTGGGGAAGAGAAAGCCCGCGAAGCACCACCGTATTGTCACCAGGTACCTCATCGCAATCCTCATCGTCTGCATCATGGCCCGATGATGAGAAGTTCTCCGCTGCATTTTCCAAGACTGGTGCCACGTACTCCTCAATCTCCGAGGCCAAGTTTCGTAATTGTAGCTCGGCTCCAGTAGTTGATGCGGCGTTCACAAGTCGTTTTACTCGGATATTCTTCCTTTTGTCTGTTACTCCATCCATGTTTTTAGAGCGGTTGCCTTTGGCCCCAATGATTCTCTCCGAGGTTCTGCTTTGCCAAGGTCCTGTGAAGAAAGGGAGAGTACCATTGTTCTCGCCCCTCCGTGTCCCTAAATGGCTGCTCATAGTAGAGGACCCAACCCTCGCGGAGGGAAGTTGTGGGGTTAGTATTGCGCGCTCAACACCACCATTTGGGCCGAGTGCGCTACGGTGGACGGGTGGCCGAACTATTGTTGAAGAGGTATTTTTCTTTACACGTACAAGAGTTCTTCCGATCGAAGCGGTACTTTGAGCACGTGGCCGCCGAAACAGATCTTGGAGTGGCATGTCTTCCTCTGAGTCCGGTTCTATTGCTTGAGGCAAAACCGGAGAGCTTTTCACAACTTCAATGGACCCCGTGGTGGCCATTGGCTCATGGGATTTATCATCGTTTCCACCACTGCTCACTTCGTTTCCATCATGAGGAAATGTATTTTGCGCTGCAATGCCAATGCCATGACCGTTGAGATCAGGGCCATTGCCACTAGAAGGGCCTGAGGCACTAGAGCCGTTTGAGTTGGGAGACTGATTCTCCGAGATGTTGTCATCTCCATCAAGATTGCCCCCCAATGCCGACCCATCTTCCTCTGCCCTAGCTTCTTGGGCACGGTCTTCACCCGATAATTCTACTATAGTATGGACTGCCGCTGCGTCGACATCATCAAACACAAAAGGATCCACTGGATCACCGTGGACGTTGTGAAAATGGTCATGTAGTGCATCTCCACCGTGCTCGTTGTTTGCAGAGTTGTCCCTAGGTGGGCTATGATCAGACACGGGGTGGTTGTCACCGGCAAGGTCTTCCCAATAGCCGCCCATCCAGTTGTAACCCTCATCATCTGACTCCAAGCCCTCGTCCTCTGTGTTTGAAGGAAGTCCCCCATTTGAATCAGACTCCTCCGAATGCACATTCTCCTTATACCATCGAATCGGGTCTGGTCGAGCACGTTCTCGGAGCAATCGACTATTCGTGTAGATGTAAACCAAATCTTCCGCTTTCTGCACTCCCAAGCAATTTCGGCTCTTACTATGCACGAACGAATACATGCTCCAATTACGCTCACATGACGAGGCCGAATAGGTTTGTGCTAGTATACGCTTCGCACTGATAGGGAATGATTCCCTGCCCACGCGGTTCTACCATTGGTGAGGCAACACGTTGTTGTTTTCAATTTCCCCAGCTTTCTCCGGTGAATATGGGCCTCGCAATTCTTCATACTCCATGATTTTAAGCATTACTGCCGAAAAAGACACTCCGAGTGCACCACAGAGCATCATAACAACCTTGTTTAGGGCCCTTTTGGCCTCACCATTGTTTTGAATTTGCAAGTTATTGGCTAGATAAGGATTCAATAAAGCCCTTGCATAATGAAGATCTGTTGTCATCATCTCTCAATGGGCAAAGAATGATCCTTCGAGGCGAGTTGCAATTCCGCCAGGCATGCTGAACGGCGCATTGCGCAGCTTGAACACGTGCTTCTTTAGCTTGTTCATGGTCACCCAAGTAATTCCCATTGCCGGAGTGTCACCATCAAAAGTCAGCAATGCCTTTAGTACTGGTGCCACTACAAATTCAAAGTTAGTGCACCGATGCCAAAAAGTCTCGTCTAGAATGGTGGCTTGCACCTGCGATGCCTTCGTATGGGCACGGTGCCCGTTTTGCCTATCAAAAAGAGAGGATACTTAGGATATCCATGCTGGGTCTATCACAACCATCTCCACGGCATTCTTCACTTCCAACAAACGATGGATCATTATGTAATTGCATTCAAACCTTGTTGCTGCTGGCCACAACAGAGACAATTTTGGCAAAAATCGACGAAAAAGGGCCATGGGCACATGGTGGTTCCGGATATACAATGCAATCTCTTTCCCCTTCCAGACGAGGTCTACAAATATGTCTTCCTTCCCCCAGTCTTGGAGGAAGAGGTCTAAAATATGTGCACAACACCCTTGAGTATACATGTGCGGGTACTCATCGTTGACCTTCTTCATTGCCCCCAACATGTTTGAAGCATTATCGGTGCACACTTGGACCACATTCAATTGTCCAACCTTACGGATAAAACTTTTCAATTGGTCCCCTATATATGCTGTAGATTTCTTCATACCCATGGTGTCTATAGACCCCAAGAAGATATCACCCATTGGACATACGAGCATGATAATCATGAGAAGGCCATGTGTAACATTGTCCCACCCGTCCAAGCATATTGTTGCCCCATACTTGGCAATATCTACACCAGTCTTCTTATCCACTAGGTCTTTCACTTTTTTTTTAGAGGCTCAATGTATGTCGTCCTCATGGCATTGTACGATGGCGGTGTATAATCAAAACCCGCCTTTGATGTTGCGAGGGTGGCCTAGATGAAGGCCGGATGTCTAACCACGTTGAATGCAACGTTTGCTTCATAAAAAAAATGTGCCCATAATTCGTCCAATTCTTTTCGTTTCTCTATTTGGTAAGCCTCTGGAAAGCTCCGTTGTCGTATAGATCTTGGTGTTGATGATGCTGCTTGGCTTAGAGGATTTGTGGACTACGTATTCTCTTCATTTCGAGTTTCCAAGAAACTACCTTGTTGGATGGATTGGCTAGAACAAGGTTCAGTGGAACATGTTGTTGGTGCCCTAGGAAGGCCAACGATCTCCGCCTCGGTCATCCTAGTAGGAATAATATTCCCGCATCTTTTAAAATGGCCTTGACAGCTGTTGGGGCCTTAGTGCACGAAGTCTTCGTCCATTGTGGATACCCATAGTGTGACATGCACCTCCCACGTTTGTATGCGAACATGTAATTGCACCAAACACATGTCACTTGATCCTTCTTATTAAATGTGTACCATGGGGCCCACTCCTTCGTTTGAGGCCTTTGTTGAGATGACATCACAATAAAATTGGCGTGCAATGTTGTGCCAAAGAGAATCCGCCAAAAGTAATAGGAAATTGTGTGTGCATAGAAAATGTGGACCCAGAGGTCACTCACAAACTTGTAGATTCATGCAAGGAGCCCAATAAGGAGTTCCACGACACGAAGCCAAGGATGTGAGGTGAGTCAAGCACATCGCATATGGTTCTTATAGTGCTGGAGCAGGAGCATCTGGGGCCGGGCGCGCACGCTGTAGGCCGAGCGCACGTTGTGGTCCGAATGCGCACGCTTCCAGCCGAAAGCGCACGCTGTGGGCCAGGCGCGTACGCTCTAGGGCCAGGCGCACACAATGTTGGGGCGTGCACACTAATTCGATGGTATATTGAAACATTGCAATACCTAACATTTTGATATGTAAAACATCTCATAAAAATCCACTAAATATACATGATGCCACTCAATTTACAAGGTTTTATTAAATATACAAAATATCGCTCAATATTAAATGGCAGTTACAAAATTGTAGAAAGAACATTCCTCTATGTACATTTCTAGCACTGTTGTAGTTCTAAACTCCCCTAAAGCCAGTAAAAAGTGAAAGAAGATCGTCTTTCTCCCAAACTTGTGCCTCCAAGTCTTGAATTTCTTCAAGACATTTCGCAACTTCATTATCCTTCTCATCGAGCTCTTCTCCTTGATCCTCACTTACGTTCAAGCTTTCTTTTAGTCGCTTCACAACTCGAAGATAATCGTCACCACTCACCCAGTCACCCTTCGTAGCCTTTTTTTTTATTATCCACACCCTCCTCAGGTACCGCATCCGTCTTCGTGGCATCTCCGTCTTGTTGTGAAACCGACGGTTTAGGGTTCAAGCCTGATACGATGGAAAATTCTTGTTGCCTACGCATAGACTGATGACATCCAGTATCTGAGTCGTCAGATGAAGACGCGGACCACTCGATTTTTTGATTCGAAGGTTCAACTTCCATGGTTTTCCCAAGACCTTCTCCTGGAAACTTCCGCACAAACGGTATTGTTAATCCAATGACTGGCGCCATCTTGAAGTGTGTTTGGATTTCCATTGTCCTCCAATCAACCGGTTCGCCAAGTACCACCTCCGCGTAAACCATCCGTAAAATTGAAATATTTACCGAGTTGCGGCGCAATTTTGCTTCGTCATAAATGTACAGGTACACTTGGATGCAACGCTCCTTGAAGAACTCATTGGTGCAGTACCCCAAGTTGGCTCTATTTGTACGTCGCATTAGAGAATACCGTGAGTATGGCCAGAGGTGCTCCAAATGACACCATCCAATGTATTTTGCACATTCTGCAAATGTCCATGGAATTGGAACTGCCTGCCAACGAGAAAATGCCTTCATCTTTTCATCCATCAACACGCAAAGGCGCTTCTTCTGCTTTGAGCGTGCGTGATGAAAATCACGTTGTCATTTTCGGTGGGGAGTGCTAGTGGTAGATGGTTGTCCAGAATCCATGGTGACGAGGTGGAGGAATACGAAGGTGGCAAAATACCAAGGTGTCAATAGGCAGCGTAAAAAACTTCCCAAAAGTGCCAAGCAAGCAGCCGCCACGTGGCAGTTGCAAGCCAAAGCGCCTAGGAAGTGCGCCCTGTAACTTTGAAATCTCGTATTTATGGTTAACTAGTGACCTATGGCGGGCGCATACGACCAAGAGGCGCGCGTACGCGAGAGGGCTGCACGTACGCTGGGGGGCTGCGCGCGTACGCCGGAGGGCTGCAGGGATGCGTGCGTAAGCGAGAGGGGTGTGCCTTGAACTTGTGCCTTGAACTTGACATACAATACTTATACTTACTTATAACCTTGTGCCTTGAATTTTTACTTACTTATACAATACTTATACTTTCACATACAACACTTAATACTTATACTTACTTATACAATACTGATACTTACTTAGGCACACAATACTTAAGCTTACTTAATGATTTTTTGGGGAGAGTTAGTACCTTCAATTAGCATGCTCAATGATTTGTTCTGCAAACTTATACTCATGTTAAGATATAATATGGATAATTTGTATGGTAGAATGCCATCTCTTATCATTTGGAAGGCCGTTGCAATTAGTTACATATAATTCAACCAAGAATAATAATGTTGCATTAATATTGGGGATTTTGTTACTTCCCAAATCATTTATGATGCAATTAAGTAACATGATTTTTATTGTTTAGTCTTATGATTGACATGTTTGAGACAAAAATTTAAGTTTTATTCTTCAACACATGATATAAATTCCACTACAAAAAAATTCTCGATGATACTATAGACTATTGTAGTCGGTTATCAAATATTAGACAAAAGTGAATTTAATTTATTGACTGCGGTGCATGAAGTTGTACAATCATGGAAGATCATAACACATTCATCAAATATATAATTTAAACGTATACAAGACTGTATAGAACATTCACTTTATAACATCTAGCCAAATTATAAAACATGCTGAACCATACAAACTTGATTAACGTAAGAGATAAACAATATTGTTTTGAACTAAAGCCATTTACAAATGAAGTGCAATTTACAAAATTCACAAGGTCTATGATTTCAAAATGTTACAAAATTGCCCGTTTACCATTCATGGCACTACTTCCATTGCTATCAAATTCTACGACTTTAAAGTAAACACCAACTTTGCGTATTCCTGGATTTGATTGTCCTTTTCTTGGAGTACATGGCGTAATGGAGACACAACTGTCCGTGCAAGGAGTGGTAAGAGTTTCTAGCCTCGACGGCTAAGAGCAAGGCTCATCCTGCCCACCACGTGAGCAACGTGGAGATCCAGTTACTGGAGGAAGAAGATCCAGTTGCAGTAGCCTACTTGACGAGAGCTCAGTGTCTCAAGGCGGGGGTAGCAGCACCAGACAAGGAAGACCAAGCACCTGAACCTCAGAGTGCATGGACTCAAGCAGATTGGAAAGAAGAAGAAAGATTGAGAAATGCGATGATGGATACCATCAAGGAAATGCAAGAGGAGGAGCAGGCTGATCAAGGCACAACTTCTTCTCAGCCTATTCCAGACCAGACAAGGAAGTTGTACCTTCCTCTTCTGAAGAGTGGTTGGATTTTCCAGACTCTGATGTCTTGGAAGGTCCAGTCCATCCCAAGGAGGCCACACCGAGCGAACCACCTAAGTCAGGAGGCCCAACAAATATCATTCCAGGAGTTGGGAGGAAGATATTACAGAGTCCAATGACGGTGACTCTCGGACAGCTACTGCACATGGCCCCCAACCTCAGTGACTTTATGAGGACTCACTTGTTCCCCTCTCCAGAACCACGAGCAACTCCAGAGAAGAGTATCAAACCGACCATCGACCCCGATCCCTCCAAGGTACCGAGTCCAGTCTCCAGTGCTGCGGTAGATGTAGACCGGAATTTACCGGTACTACGCGTACAAATTGGTACTGGCACTTTGAAAAATGTGCTGCTGGATGGAGGCTTTGGAGTTAATCTCATCACAAAAGAGGAGCAGAAGCGTTTGGGTCTCAGAGACCCACAATCTGCACCGTACAGATTACGTATGGCAGATCAAACGGTAGTGGAACCGGTGGGCCTTATACGGAATGTCAAGATTCACATTCATGGTATTCCATACTTGATTAGTCTTACGGTCATCAGGAACAAGGAGGTTAACAAAGCTTACAGCATGTTGCTGAGAAGACCATGGCTGATAGATGCCAAAGTCCAGCATGATTGGGGCAACAACCTTGTGACCATTCGTGGAGGCGGCACTGTCAAGACCATTCCAGTCAACCAGCGCACATGCCCCAGACCTAAGCTGCCAGAGGTCATCGTCGCCTACAGCTTTGAAGTCGGACTGACAGAAGAAGAGGAGACCCGATGGTTGGATACAGAACTAGATGTCTTGGTTGTTGGAACCGTAACCTTACCTAGTTTTGGTGTAGGTCCAGATTCGGACCCCGTACCAGATACTCCGCTAGTACAAGAGTCAGCGCCAGACGCACAGACTTCTGCAGAGGACCAGAAGAGTCTACATGCCACGTACCTGGAGCACTTTTATACATTCACGGAAGGTGATATCGATGTAGACGAAACTTCCGTGCAGATCAAGGTCCAAGACATGCAGGTGGCGGCCTGGACACTTCCTGAGTCATAACAACTGCGGAAGGTCAATGTGGGGACAGAAGAGGAACCACAGTATTTGCGGATAAATGCTGATCTGGACCCGGAATTGGCTGCACAAGTAGAGACACTCCTTCGGGAGTATAAGGATGTCTTTGCATGGACATACAAGGATTTGAAGGGGATACTTCCTTCAATCGCCCAGCATCGGATTGAGTTGGAGAAAGACATACCTCCAGCCCATCAAGCCAGATACAGGATGAATCCAAACTACGCCAGCATTGTCAAGCGTGATCTGGACAAGTTGCTCCAGGCTGGATTCATCGCACCAGTGGAGGATGCTACATGGCTATCACCCATAGTCATTGTGCCCAAGAAGAATGGGAAGTTACGCATATGCATAGACTTTCGGAAGCTGAACGCAGCAACCAAAAAAGACCCATATTCATTACCTTTTACAGAAGAAGTTCTGGATACTGTGGCGGGTCATGAGATGTACTCGTTCCTGGACGGATACTCTGGATATCATCAGATCCAAATTGCCCCGGAGGATTGATATAAGACAGCCTTTGTTACAGACTGGTGAGCTTTTGTCTGGATAGACATGCCATTTGGACTCAAGAATGCTCCACCCACATACCAGAGGGCAATGAACAAAGCATTTCGGGAGTATATTGATGACTTCATGAAGCTGTTTCTAAACGACTTCAACGTCTACAGTGATATATTCACTCATCTGGAGAAGCTTTGGCTGTGCTTTATCAAGTGTTGGGAGTATGGCATTAGTTCAAACCCGGAGAAATGTGCACTACTGGTGTACTCTGGAATTATATTAGGCCACGTCGTGTCCAGAGAAGGCAAATTTCCGGATCCGAAGAAGATTGAAGTCATCGCCAACATGTCAAGACCGACAAAACCTAGAGACGTTTAGGTGTTTAACGGCTTTGCCCAGTTCAACAGGTGCTATATCCGGTCCTATGCACACATCATGGAACCCATAACCAAGCTCATGCGCCAAACTGAGGAGTTCATTTGGACTGATCAATGCGAGAAGGCTTGGCTGGACATCAAGGAGAGGTACCAAAATGCCCCGATTCTCATTGTACCACACTGGGATATGAAGTTCCACATACATACAGATGCCTCTAACATTGCTGTGGGCGTCATGCTCGCCCAGAATCCCACTGGAAAATGTGACCAGCCAATCTCCTATGCTTCTCGACTGTTGAATTCAGCTGAGAAGAACTACACCACAACTGAACGGGAAGCTCTGACGATGGTGTATGCTCTGAGTAAATACCGACACTACTTATTGGGCAATAAAATTGTTTTTTATGTTGACCACATGGCTTTAGTGTACCTGGTAAATAAACCACAGGTATCGAGACGAATCGCACGGTGGCTCTTACTTTTCCAGGAGTACGATTTCACTGTGGTTTATAAACCAGGCAAGATCCATGGAATCGCGGATGTGTTGTCCAGATTATCCAATGTTGAACCCCCAACTCAAGTGGAAGATCAAACTGGAGATGCAGGTCTGTTCTATGTGAACCCAGAGTGGTTACAGGATGTGACAGCCTACCTCCGTACTAGACATTTGCGACCTGAATTGTCCAAAGATGAACAACGGAAGCTCATCCTCAAATCCCTCCCGTTCACCTTCATATCTGGAGGGCTGCACAAGAGGGGGCAAGATCTCGTTATCCGCCGAGTATTGGACCCCGGTCAAGCCGAACTGGTGATGTGGGAATTACACATGGGGATTGGAGGCAGCCATTTTTCACAAGACATTACAGCACGAAATATTCTGTATGCTGGAAACTAGTGGCCAACCATACACAGAGACGTATAGGAGTATTGTCGGGCCTGTGACAAATGTCAACGGGTGGGAGGGATGACAACCACGGGACTTGCTCAACTTGTTACCAACATGCCCGCGGAGCCCTTCATGAAGTGGGGACTGGACTTTTTGGGCCCATCAAACCCATGACGTCCAGATCACAGTGCTGGTACATTCAAGTGGCAACCGATTACGCTACCAAGTGGGTCGAGGCTCAGGCCTTGAAAACAAACTCTGCTGCTGTCACTGCAAGGTTTCTGTATGAACAGATCTTGACCAGGTACGGGTGTCCTTTGACACTTGTCAGTGATCAGAGCTCCCACTTTATCAATGAAGCAATCGAGTATCTGGTGGATCATTTTCTACTCCAGCAATGAACTTCTACAACATACTATCCACGAGGGAATGGTCAAGCGGAATCTACCAACAAGGTGATCGGCCAACTTTTCACAAAGTTGGTGAATGAGAAGCGCACGGACTGGGACGAACATCTCCATACCGTGTTGTTTTCCTACAGAACAGCATACAAGGTGTCAATTGGACATATACCATTCCAGCTGGTGTATGGCTTGCATCCGATGATGCCCATAGAGTACCTGATCCCAACCCGGACATCGGAAGGATCTCTGGACTATACAGCTACACGGGTCTTGGCAGTTGAGATTGCAGATCTGGAGCAGGTCGACACTTACCGGACAGTGGCCCAGGAGCAGGTTGGCAAACGGCAGTGGGACCGAGCACTCTGGAGTCAACAACATTACAAGCAGAAGGACTTCCAGATTGGAGATCATGTTTTATGGTATCCAAAGGGCCATAAGGAGCACACCGGTAAATTCAAGAGCCGGTGGTTTGGGCCTTACCGGATCCAATACAGATTACCGAACAACACCACTCCGTTGGTGAAAGTGGACAACTTTGAGCCAAACCCAATTTTGGTCAACATCAACAAGCTCAAGCCCTATCAGTTTTATGAGACAAACCAGGCACTTCCAATCATCTCAGATGACTCAATCCAGGGACGGATTGAGCAGCAAAAGGCGGATAGTGGTCCTAAAGACCAAGTTCAAAAGACTCCGACTACCCCAGGAAGTCCACATACTGCGAGAGTTACAACAAACCAGATAGTGCGAATGGCTCAGACAGTCCAAACGGAGTGGCTGGGAAGGGATGGCTTGGATGACGATATGGAGTCATCCGGACAGAAGGGTTCAGACAATTTGGAATTGCCTAAACACAGTGGTCTAGACAAGGTGAAATTGGTGGAACAGGGTGGTCGAAGCGATCAGATGAACCAAGAAGGACTAGGATGTCTGGAGTTTGCGGAGGTAGAATTTGAAGAGGACTTGGAGAACATAGGAAACTTAGGCGAGTACCACAAAGTGGTTCTAAGGAACCATGGCAATTGGAAAAGTCCAGTGTTTACTTCAACACTGGCAAAAAACAATCAGCAGGGCACTAGTCAACTAGAGTTGGAGAACCCCAGATTAGGGAGTCACGTGGGAGAAAAATGCAAGTCCAGCCACAACGAGAAGCAGCATGAGGAGGAAGAATGGAGAGGAGAAGTGGAGGAGAAACGTTGGGGATTAATATTGGGCTGCAACACGGTGGAAGTGGTGGAGAAAGAGGATGGATAGGGAAGCAGAAAAAGGTCCAAACCGAACAGAAACATTACTTCTAAGGTACAATCCCTTTGTATGATGAATTGTTCACCCCAATTAGCTGAAGATAGTAGAGAAGCGCAAGTTCCATCGATAGTGGAGGAAATGTGCTCACAAGACTAGAAGATGTCCAGATCGGATGAACACTGGAGGATGATAGAAAGTTCATCCCAGTTGGATGAAGAATTTTTGTTCCCACTGAATATACCTAACATGGAGGAAGACCAGGAACATAAGCTAATTTCATCCGAAAGGGATGGAAATTGGTGGACAATACCAGTTACTGGAAATGGTGAGTCTGTACAGAAAACATCCAAAACAAATGATGATTGGAGGACAAAGCATGCGTGTTCTGAAGCGGACAAATTTTTTTGGGTGGAATAGTTTTCATCCATCCAGGATGAAGACCTGACGCAGTACTACGGATTAAGGACACAGAAAGTAGAACAGGCGCACAAGGAAAGGGCCCAAGTGCTGGGAACAAGATGGGTTGGCGAGAAGGGAGAACAGATTGAGGGAACGGCGGGAGCTACTAGAGTTTCAGCGGCAGAAGAGGCTCCAAGGACCCTGGCGACTACAACAGCGGAAAGGATTACACGAAAGCGCGCAACAGAAGGGTCACAGGAGAGCACAACTGAGCAAATTTTGCAAGAGAGAGCAGCAATAGGAGATACATGGAAGCGAGCAGCTGCAGTTTTGCAAAGAGGAGCACCGTCTAGATCTCTGGAACCCGGACAACCCATTCCAGTAACCATACCTCTGGAGACCAACCTCGACATACTCGCGCGTGATCCAGGATGTTCAACGCCATATCGAGTCCAACCTACAGAGTCTGCGACATTTCTGATGACTCCTCCGGGGAGAAGAGCACCTCCCGAACTAACTGTACTTCCAGGAGAAGATCCAGAGCATCCGGTACTTTCGTTACCAACCGGACGCCCTGAAGAGATACCTCGAACTGTAGGGGCGTCTAGTCTTGCGGAGTTGTAGGAAGACTTGGTACCAAGGAGCACGGGACCTGGGAGGAGTATTCTTGGAGTGTCAAACACCGGAGACCAAGTTCGAGTCCGGCAAAAAGTCACTCAACAGGATGCCAGAGTCCCCAGACGGGTGCACATTCCTTGGCAGGTAAACCGCAGATTGAACCTTCAGTTTTTACCTTTACGATTCTGGAAGAATTGACGGGATATTCAGGATGATGCTTGGGCTGGATCGGTGGGACTTGGTGCGTTCTATGAGTACACATGGTCTCCACCTTGGAAGGAGTTGGTGCGGGACTTTGTAGAAGGATTCATCCACGAGAGACCCGAGGTACTAACTCCACAGTCACCTATTCGGGCAGTGGTGAGGGGCATCCCAGTCAACATTACCTATCAGGTGGTTCAGAAGGCTCTGGGTTTGGAGGATACTCAGATGTTAATTGTGTCCAGGAGCGCCAAGGATACACACCGACTGTATCAGAAACGGTTCAAGCTCACACCTAAGCATTTTTCTACTGATGGTGTTTCCATAGTAGGATTTTCAGAGTTATACCTGACCCGCATCCAGGCCTTGGTGGAGGTTCTATGTGTGAAAAAACGGTCTTCACACACCAGTAATGACCTCATGGCTCATCTGTACACGGCAGTGGAGTCTAAAGGTGGTAACCACGACTGGACACCACTAGTGATCTCTGGACTGCGGCGGATGTTAACCCAAGTATATCTCGGGAGGATGTCTGAGATTCCAGGTGCGGCGTTAATCAACGCTTTACTCAGAGGCTGGTTTCCACATGACAAGGAGTACACTGACACAGATGTCCAGGTTGGCCACGCAAACCCATCACATGGCGCACCCTTAGATTTGCATGAGAGTGATGGCTCTCGAGGACGGACCATGGAAAACCCAATTCCTCTCACACCATCTCCAGAAGGACCACCTCCTCCAACGACTGCACCTCCAGACAGATGGTCCATAAGGAACCAATCTAGGAAGAGGAGTCCCCTATAGAGCCCCATCCAAACCCAAAAGAAGACCAGACATGCTGAGCTTACAGGGACTCCCTAGGCACTTGCAGCCAATACAGCAGAGGACCTGGATTTTTCAGAGCTTTGCTAGATAGAGCAAGGTGTAGTCACCTCCAGTCAGAGACAACCTTCACCAACAGCTACCACGATGGGAGTGGAATTTTCCAGCCCATTACCCAGGGTACCGAAGAGGTTGAGGAGGCTAGTCCAGACCCATCTGGAAATGGACGAGGAGTCTCCACCACAATACAGACCGGGTACTTCTACGGTTCCACAAGAGCAACCACGTATCGTACCAGAGAAGGCAGTTCTCGAGGAGTTACCCTCCGATCAGGACCCCCAATCAACGGGCCAATCCTCCGAGGTTCCCCCCACAACTATGGCGTTGAAATAGTCGATTACCTAGGTCCAGCAGCAGTCAAGAGAAGTTGCAGCAGGATTTCAGGAGGCACTGCGGTATCTGGACCTCAGTACCAAGACGCTATCCAGAACACAAAAACTCCAAGGCCAGTTGGAACGGACGCAACCAACTTAAACTCAACTACTCTAGGATCAGGCTCAACACAAGGGAACAATTCAGGCACTCCAAATTCAACTACAGATCACTTTTCAGTCCTTGGTGGACAAAGGGAAGGAGCTGGACACCGCGAGATTGGAAATGTCCAGATTTGACCCCGTGATCGTTGCTGCAGCTCATGTCAAGACGATGGAACTGGAGACTCAGATGAGTGCTCGGCTTCGAGCCTTTGACCAATTGGTGGTGGATAACCATCAACTCCTTCGTCGATTGGAGTTACTAAAGGGGCGTCAGGCGATCTCTTGTCGTGGGATAACCAAGCCTCTCCTTGTTGCTTCACGACGACAACTACTCAGTGAGGTGGGTGCTTACCAGGCAGATTTGGATCGTTTGAACAAGTATCTCCTCAAGTTTGTGGATGCTTACCCGGAGTTTGTTTACTACTCCGATAAGGAGTTGGACGACCCTCCAGAGCAGGGGACTAATCCAACTCCAGAGGGTGGCACATCTGGGAGTGTTCAAGACACTTCTGCACTGGCCTTTGACACTGAAACTGGATGGCAGGCTACTCCCCAGTCCAAGGCACCTGCTGCCAGGACGGTGACCCTTCCTTGGGACCGGACGATTCCTCTCCCAACTCCAGTTTTTTTGCCTCAGACTACTCCGTTTTGGGGAGCAACTTATCCTTTCTAAGGTGGCTCTAGTTCATGACCCATTCAGGGTTAGGCGGGGATTCCTTTAGGATTCCTAGATGTTCAAGGCGGTAGAGGACCGCAAGGGTTCCACATGGCTACTATGGAGCATTACGCTCCAGCAGCTGGCTATGGGGGTCCATATCCTTATCCACCTCCGGGACACTATCCATTTAGCGGAGTATCTGGACCTTATGGTATGGGTTCTAGTACGGGCGGACATGCACCGCAGTATTTAGCAGTATTATCCAATGGCTCCTCCAGTCACTTTTCCAGGGCCAGTCTAGACGCCTCTCCCGCCTCCAAGGGTTGAATTGACGAAGACACTCGACCCGAAGGCAGTTTCAGGACCCGAATTGATCAAGCTGAAGGCAAAGGCATCCAATTCTGAGCATGATTTGCAAGCAGCGACAACTTCAGAGCTTGGAGTTGGTTTGACAAGCACTGAAGATCTTCCCCTCAAGGTAGTTCTTCCTTCAAGTGGCTAGAAATGTCCAGTAGAGCTTCAGAGGTGACTTGCTACTCTGGATATTAGTAACCCGTATTTTTTTTGTCTAGAGTTATGATTCTCTCCAGTACCACATGAACATCTGAGGGCAAATGTTGTTCGAAAGGGGGATAATGTAAACCGGAGATTTAGGCTTGTTACAAGGTCTCGGCAGTAATTTTTTGAAAGTTACTAAGTAGTTATGGTTAAAAAGTAAACTAGTGGATGAAATTGTCATGAATGACAGTGGATGAAACTGTCATGAACGATAGTGGATGAACTGTCTGTACTTTGGATGAAATTGTCCGGACCTGGATGTCATTCATCCGGACATCTTTCATCCATTAGGGCAGGTTAGGATTTGGAAGAGGTAGAGAGCCGCCCTCTTGGGTTGGAGGCTCATTCTCTCTTCTTCTCTCTTGGTGTGTGTATGTGTGTGGAGCTCGTAATGTGTTAGACTAGAGTGTAGAAGTGTGGTTAGAGAGTTAGGATCTAGAGCTAATGTACGGATCTGTAGTTGTAGAGAGTATGGAAGAGGTTTGTGGAGGTTTGAGGAAGTAAAGCATGAATTGGATACTACCTCTTGCGTATTTGTGTTGGTGTTGTGAATGTGTGAGTAGATCTTGTTGTTAGAAGAGGGTTTGAGTCCAATTTGGTTGTGGGTATTGAAGATCTGTCCTAAATGCACTAGATCTAGTATAGATCTAGCTCGATCTACTAAACCCTCATCAAATCCTGCATGTTAGAGTTAGAATCGAGTCCGGATCTGTTGTGGGTATGGTCTGATTTACTGTAATTGCGTACAAAAACTTCAAATTTGTGCGTTAAACGTAAGAAAAACCAGAGAAACGAAGTCCCAACTAACCCTGAATTCAGATCTAGATTCAGATCTAGGTCGATTCGGAGGTTTTGGATTCAGTACAAGTCAGATCCTTGACTTGTGTCTTATGGTTTGGAACTAGAGTTTGAATGAGCGTAGAGAATGTCTTCCACCTAATCTTGAGGTGAAATCCCCCTTTAACACCAGCCCCCTCCACAAACGCGCCCAGCCCTTCCAAGTATGCGACCTTGGTCGGACGCGCTAGCCCCTCCAAGTATGCGCCCAACCCTTCACTGCGCACGCCCGGCCACTTGCGATACGTGCGCGGTCCTCCCTGCACGTGCCCGGCCCCTCACGGTACGCGCCTGGTCCACCCTTGTACGAGCCCCACCCAAAATGGTACGCGCCCGGCCCTCCCTTGTATACTCCCGGCCCCTTCAGTGCGCGCCCGGCCCATCTCCGCACGCGCCCGGCTCCTTCAGTATGCACCCGACCCATCTCCGTACGGGCCCGCCCCCTTCACGCACCCGCCCCCCTGTCTGCACGCGCGCGACCCTGTTGACGATGTGTCAGCCACGTAGTCGCCTTCGTGGCAGTGGATAAATTGATTTACCTCGAGTCATGGTCAAACCAGGGTTGACCCTTATCGGACGGACAACAGCCTCTACCGGATGGACAGCCGGACCGACGGACACTACTGGACCGACGGACGGCCGAACAACCCTGGCGGGAGAGAGAGATCTCCACAGGAAGACGCGACTTGCCCTTCGCCTTGTGCGACGTTGCTGGTGAAAGGTTGGTCTTCCAGGTCGACGGTCCGGCTGTTGGAGGGACAACAACCACCGGAGTCGTGGCGTCCGGCGGTGGAGGGGGCTGCTCTGGTAATCCTTCCGGGACCGGAGGTGCTAGCGTTTTGTCGCGGAAGCCAACCTTGTCTCCTGGACCAAGTCTTTGTAGCTTCCGGATGGGCTCCTTAGTACGGGCGCCAACCTCCGGGACACGGACCTTGGTGGCACCGGGAAGCCGCCTTCGGCCCGAGGATCTCGCAGACGCATGTTGGGGGGCGGCAGGATATCCGGAAGGGTCTTCAGGATCTCACTCATACTCGGATTGGGAAGTACGATGCCCTCCGTTGACGTTGAGGTGACGGAGTGTCGAGAGACTCCGGATTTGTCTAGGTGCCCGGAGCAGGTGTTGACTTGGCAGGAGGTTCTGGAAGGGCTTTGGTCCGTGTTGGTGTCGTAGTGCTGTCCGGCCCGGGTGCTACTCGGTCCTTTGGAAGCTCCACGGTGACGTTATGGACCAACATCTTCATCTGTTCCCAGGTCCGAGCCATCTTCTCTACTTGGTCTAGGAGAAACCGGATGATGTTGGCCCGGGTGACCTTCTCCTTTTTCTCCACCAGTTCGGTGAAGAACCGGCTCCGGTTGATCACGTCGATCGGAAATTGCAGGGCCACCCGAACCTCCATTAGGGCCGCTCCGGAAGCAAGGGCCTTCGCCTTGGCGAGCTTCCGGGCCGTCAGTGCCAGGGCTGCTTCGGCGAGGTAATGCTTCATTTTCCTCTCCATCTCCGTACCGGGCTTGTACATGGAAGAAACCTGGGTGTGCAGCACCTTCGCATCCGTCTCCCAGTTTCGGAGTTCCTCCACCCTGGTGATGGCGTCCTCCAGTCGGTCGACGTCCAGACTCCGGAAGATTTGCTCCATGCTGGTGGTGATGATGTAGTTGGTCTCCTTAAGGAGCCCAACTCTCCAGCCAATGTCCTGTGTGAGCTCGTCCATGAGCTTGAGTTGACCTTTGAAGTCGTTCTGGTCAACCTTCCTCTTCTTCCGGCTGGTCCTCGCTAAGGGTCCGGACTTGTCTTCTCCAAACGAAGCGGAGAAGCTGCGTATGCCCGGACTCTCCGTCTCGGGCTCTTTTCCCCGAGGTCTCTTTGGCGCCTCCCGGCCTTCCGGAGTGCCCGTGGGCGCTGCTTCCAGCACGGGCTCCTTCTCTCTGGACTCCTCTTCCTCCGACTCGTCCCCTCCATACCTCTGGAAATTAAGGACTTCATCGTACTTCCGGACTTCCGCCTGAGTGAGTTGCTGGTGGTGAGCATAGAGGTGCACCACATATGAGGCTAGCAGTGTTGCCGATTTCTTCACCCTCTGGAGATTCGCCACAAGACGGTTGATCATCTCGGTCATCAGCGTCCCTCAGTCGACGACAATCTTTTCCCGGAGCGCTCTAAGGAAGGTGGAGGCCCATTTTGCCACTACTTGCTTCGGTTTTTCCAGATGGAAGATAGGGTTTACAAACCCTAGCACGAGCTGGGCGTCCAGGTGCCGAAGGTCCTACATGTTGTAGCCGTCCTTCGGATCCGCGAGGCTCAAAAATTCGTCTGCCAGGAACTCGTCCCGCCGTTCCACCATCTTGGTGCGGCCGCCCCGGAAGTCGTATGCCTGGAACCATTCCGGAACTCCCCAGTTTTCTGGATGGGCTCTCATCAACCCCTCGTACTTCTCGTCTGGGGTGCCTATGAGTTCCCGGACGTATACCTCCTCCCGCATGCCCCAGGGGACTTCGAGCAAACCCTCGCAGCCCATGTACTTCAGACTATTCTTCAGCATGTTGAGCTTGTCCAGGTCTTCTGGTATCTCCGGGAGAACGCGGGTTAAAGGAGGGAGCGCAATTGCCGTCTCCTTGTCTCTCCGGCTGCGCCCATCCCTATCCGTCCTCTTCTTCTTTGCCATCGGCACAGACTTCATGGGACCTGCCTATCACCTCACGTTCTCTCGAGGTTGTCCCTGCACGCACCAACCTCACGAAAACCCTCCCTAACAGACGCACGTCCGTTCTAACCCTCTAAGCTTCAAACCCTAACGGCAAGCCGTTCGGAAAATCGTAAGAGAGGGGGGGGGAGGAAGCGAGAGCAAAAGAAAGAGAGAAAACCTAGACACGGGAAGACAAAGAAGGAAGAAAGAGTATTCCACCAAACCCCTGCCTGAAGTAGTCGGGCCGTTAGTACGACATCATGATGATAGTTGATGGTGACCTTTCTGGCTGACGATTCCGGATAACTGCTTGCCCCAGAATTCCGGTAACTACTCCGGCTCCGCTTTTAACAGTTTAAGGTTTAATTAGGGTTTACAGTCCGGCCCATCAGACTATATTATTGCATCAAGACTATAGGCTGTATCCTAACACGAATTATCGCAACTAATCAACTTATTTTTTTGTTTTGGCCAAAATTTAAGGTTAACTTCCGGCACCATATGGGAACGGAGTCCCACAGCCACTCCGGCCCCACCTTCTAGAGTAATAGGTTTCCGGCGGCTGGAATCTTGCCCTTCTTCCCCGCCATCCGGCCCCACCTCTCACTGTGCTTGCGTCTCGCAATCGATCAGGAAACCCTGCACGCACTGACCACACAAAGTCCCTCGTTTTTAAACTATTTATGTACAAGAGAATCAGAACAGTCAAGGCGCATGAAAGCAGAAGAGAGTAGAGAGCGCAGAAAAATGACAAACAAGAATGATGGCGCCCTCTGCTGGCAGACGCGTTATATATCTGGCATGATGTACAGATATCGTTGGGGTAATAATGATGGCTCCGGATCCGGATATCGTCCGGATCGTTACAACCGGTTCCAGACTATACGATACTCCGATTTCCAGACTTCCGGAAAAGCACTGGAAAAGTCATGTTTAAGAATGCCGGTTTAGCAGAAAAATCCTATTCCTCCTAGGGCCTACTTATGCTATTAAAACAAAGCCTACTACCTATTTTTTTTAGTTTTCTCCTATATCTTTCCAGATTAAGTGAAAATGTTCGGAAGCGAGTGGGAACCCCTTCCCACAGCCCTCTTTGAATGGGAAACATTTTACGTTGGTGACCAACCATCAGCCTTTGAAGTGGCACATTGAGTTTGACAAGCTTATTGGCAAGCTTGCCAGGTGGGCTTTGTTGCTTCAAGACTATGACTATGAGGTTATACATTCAGTCGGCATCATGAACTTGGATGCGGATGGTTTATTTCGCAATCCAAGTACTTTAGAAGAGAATTTGATTGGTGTCAAGTGCCATGGGGACTATGACAGGGAGTCATTCTCAGGGTGGCATGCAGCGGTTTACCTCACATTGTTGTGAGGCTCTACATTGACGTTGCTTGATTTGGCAATGGATGAGGAATCGGATAGGGCCCAAGTTGTTAGCGATGACTGGGAAGACGGTCCAGTCATGCACAAGCTACAACATCGGATACTTCCACAAGCTCTTTCTGCTATGGAGTGTGATAGAGTTGGGCACCAAATAACAAGGTTCCGTTGAGAGAACGGCCTTCTATTTTGGATGTGGCCAGATGGGACTAGGCGCAGAGTTTACAGGCCAGATTACAAGGTTTTGTTGATACGGCAAGTACACAAAGACCTTGGACATTTTGGTTTGCAACGGATTTATTTGATGTTGCGCAGCTAGTACTGGTGGACCGACATGTATCAACACGTTGCTACGTATGTTCCTCGGTGTGAAGTATGTGATCGGGATAGATCCAGCTTCAACACCTTATCACCCGTGCTGCAACCTTTGGCCATTAGGGGGCTAGGATACCGGTGGTCTTTGGACTCTGCTAGTCCACTTGTTGTGACTACGCGCGGAGCCAAGTATGTCTTGGTGATGGTGGAGCATTTCAGCAAGTCGATTAAGCTCGTGGCTCTTCCGCAGAACTCTTCAGAGTTGGCGGCCATGGCATTCCTCGACCAAGTGTTGGCTTGTTTTAAAGCTCTTGTTGAGGTTTTAACTAATTGGGGAAGTGAGTTCGTTGGGGCTTTTGAAGCTTTGTGTACCAAGGCTTTGATTCACCATAGTACCACTTCTCAAGATCACCGTGAAGCGGATGGTTTGGCGGAGCGTGTGGTTCAAATCGTGAAGCGAGACCTACGGAAGTATGGATTACTTCAAGGTGGCCACCATGATTGGGATCTGATGATACAATGGATTGCCATTGGGTAGCAAATTAGTCGGCACGCTTCATTGCCTGCTTTCAGTCCATGTCAGTTGTTGTACGGACGACAGCGAATTTTACCGAGTTCCGTTCGGAAAAAATTAGCTGTGGTTATGGATTTGGACGATCCAGAGGTGTAGGCCCAATGCCTACAAGATCCCGCGGAGTTCTTCAAGCGGGTTGTGCCCATGGCTTTTGAGAACTTGTCCATCGCTCAACTCCGTGACACCTTACTGAACGCTTGTATTCGTAGCGGGGCCTACCGACCTCAGCTACAACGTTTTTCTACAGGGATTATGTTTATCTACAACGTGAGGCACCCTTGATCTTGGACGTGAAGGTTGGGTGCACCATTCTTCACGTAAAGAAAGTGCTGCCCAGTGGCATCTTGTTGCTGGAAGGCAAGGATGGCCGGGAGTGTCGGGAGCATTCTAAG
Organism: Bryoerythrophyllum caledonicum; assembly: GCA_963971425.1. Classification (NCBI taxonomy): domain Eukaryota; kingdom Viridiplantae; phylum Streptophyta; class Bryopsida; order Pottiales; family Pottiaceae; genus Bryoerythrophyllum; species Bryoerythrophyllum caledonicum. The sequence goes on from OZ020514.1 coordinate 47,199,988, forward strand.
AATTGTGCTTCCTATCAGTAATCCATTGATAGCTTCGTTCATCAGAAGTTGGTGGTTGTGCCCGACAGCCTTCTGTGTTTTGTGTGTTGTGAGAAAAAGGACGCCGCTACCATGTTGCTTTGTGACCATTGCCAGCGTGGATAGCATATGGCTTGCTTGACGCCGCCTCTTTCTACTCTATTGTTAGGGGATTGGACTTGTCCTCGTTGTCCAAGGTCTTTGAGCCACCATTCACCCGATGAAACGGCTTGAATTCCTGGTGGACTTATCAGTGTGTGGTGTGTTGCCATCTAGTTGGAGTTCTTGGTTTCCATTCAGGAATAGGCAACGTGCAGATTGACTAAGGGATTGGCAACAAAGTTGCCTAAGGCGATTAAAGATGGGCTCACATTGCACCTGGCCTACCCTCTCTTTGAAACTTCTCCATATGTTTATTGGTTCGGCAACGGGCCACATCTTGGATTGGATGCGTATAGTTGTCTCGTAGTCTAGTGGTTCGTTATTCTCAAAATTAACCGAAATTAACCTTAAGCAAGCCCACCTTACCAGATCGTTTCCAAGGATTTTTATCGTGCATCAAACTCTTTAAATCTTAACAAAAATTCACACATAATACCTCGGCACATCCCGGAGGATGGCTTCCCCGGTACTTTAGTAATCGGTAACAAGTAACCACATGTGTTTCAATTAAACTCTGTTGAGCGTCAGAGTAGATTTCCGGTAAGTTTTTACAGTGCCCGGAAAGTCACTGCCCTCCGTTCTCGCAGTCCAGAGGCTACAATTTCCACAATCTAACCCTACACCTTGAAAGAGTTAAAAAGGTTGCAGCCAGTTCACTTGTCTTCACAATCTACCGGGAACTTGTCCCGGTAAACCGGTCACGCAAGCTTGGGTTCCAACTACAACCACACCCAATGAATCACAGCAAGAAGATACAAGACTCACAACAAGTTAGTACTAAGCAAATCATATGAGCAAAACAACCTTCCGCGGGGATCGTCGGAACTCATCCAGTGCAAGGGTAATAATCCCGGAATTCACCGGACTCAGGCTTAGCCGGGATGTCTCCCGGTGTACCGAGAGAAGGGGGATGTCACCCCCTACTCCCCACCAATCCGAACACTTCCCACTTAAGGGAGGCTATCATAAATAGCCGTGGGCTTCCCGGATCCCATCCGATAAAGCAACTCTTCCCGGTCCCACCGGTGAAAAGTCTAGAGCACAAGTCCCGGACCTCACTCTACCTATCTAACCCGGATATCCTAGCCCCTCGAGATGTCTCTACTCACATTCAATCACTTAACACAAAACAAGTCACAACCTTGCACACCTAGCAAAGACACACTAGGAGGACTCAACCCTCTCCCGATCCACTCACACAAGCTCAACAAAGACTCTGGACACAAGCAATGAAGGCAAGATACGAGGAGATCAACAAAGAGAAGAGTACATAACACAAGAGCCCAAGGCCTTTAAGTACACAAAGGCCACTAGCTACCCTCCAAAACTAGATCCCCAAAAGGTGGAAATGGCATCTAAAGAGTGCACTAAAGTCAATAGCTACGCTCCAAAACTAGACCGCAAAAAGACAAAACGGCATCTGGGAGGTGCACTAAAGTCAATAGCTACCCTCCAAAAGTAGCTCCACTAAAAGACAAAACGGCATCTAGATTCTAAAATCAAGGGTAGCCTAGTCACCGGCGGATTACCGGTAGACCGGTAAACTGGAAGACTCCCGATCCGGCGGTCCCGGAACCGGTGAACTTTTTTCTAACAAAAATAAGTAGCCGGGGAAACCACTCAAGTGGTAGTGACCGGGTGCACAATGGGGCCCCATCGACATCACTACTATCACCCTAGTGTGTAATTCTAGCAACTTAAAACGACTTCTCACCAACCGGTGAGGTAAATCAACACATAATATATAACAAAGACTCAACCGGAAGACTCTTCCGGTTGAGACGTATAGAGATTGTCACCATGTCTGGAAGTACCAACATGGTCAAGAGAATCCCCCGGGAGGTCGGATGTCTCAACCGGGAGGTCTACCGGTAGATTGAGAATATCCACCGGGAGGTCTACCGGTGGAGTGGCGGTGTCCACCGGAAGGTTGGGTGTATCTATAGATACATGCGGAGTCTCTTTAAGCTCGATTAGTATAGCCGCATAGGACTCCACCAAAGACTCCGAGGTTGAGGAAGGGAGGTCTACCGGTTCCTTCCTGGTAGAAGTTACCGGGAGGCTTCTTTTTCTCTCATAGACCTTCAAGCCCCACCCTTAGAGGATGGAGAATCCACCTAACTCACCGTAGAGCCATGTTGTCCCGGGTAGACAAAATCCTCAAAATGCCTGTACTTCCACCAATCTCCCTATTAACTTGTCACAAACTCCGGTCTGGCCCGGAAACACAAGTCTACCGGTCAGCCGGTAGACAACTCCGGAACACTTTGCTAGAGTATGTGGATATGGGTGTCTCACACATCTAGCAACATACTAACAACACAAGGTCACATATAATGATAACGAGGAGAAGACTTTGGAGACAAGGACTTAGAAAGAGGTTCTTCCCGGTTGACCGGGAAGACCGGGAAAATGATAGGAATTGTGGGCAAGACCTAAAATGATATGAGGAGGGAGACAACTCAAGATAACAACTTGCCACAAGGCTGGGACAATCGACAACAACTACACATGTAAACAACACAATGAGGTCTAGATGAAGTCCCCGGAGGGTATTTTTTCTCAAGATTGGGGAGGATATTATTGGGGAGTCACCCCGGTAGACAAGGGAGGAAAAGACTCACAAACAAGAAATTCTCACAAACAAAAGAAACCCAACATGGACAAGAGTCACCTTTGTTGTTGCACCCGCAACCTCCTTCCTTTGTCTCTTTTATCTTCTCGCTTCCGCCACAAATCTCCTCCATCTCCGCAAACCCTAAAATCTCCACTAAACCCTAGCTCGTGCACCTCTTCCACCAAACCTTAGTTCGCGCACCTCTTCCACCAAACCCTAGCTCGCGCACCTCTTCCACCCAACCCTAGCCCGCGCACCTCTTCCACCAAACCCTAGCGCGCGCTACCTCCTCTTCAAACCTCTTATGCTACCTCCTCTTGAAACCTCCTCTTCTTGAAACCCTAGTTGCATCTCCCTCTTTGCACTTCTTCAACTATTTCTTCAAACCCCAACTCCAAAAAGACAAAATAGAGAGAGAGAGAACCTATGAGAGAGAGAGAACTAGATAGGGAGATAGAAGAGAAAATTAGAGGGGGGGGGAGAATTTTAGAGAAGGAGGGGGTGGAGAGAAGAGTTCTCAAAGAGGGAAAGAGTTTCTAGAGAGGACAGGTCAAATTTCGGGGAGAGAGAGATGACGGCTGGAGATACCCGGGTACCCGGGTATCAGCCCATACCCGGGTTGATACCCGGGTATGTATTTCTTTTAATTTTATTATTATTATTATTATTTTATTATTATTATTATTAATACCTTGGCGTGACCAATAGCCTCAAAGTTCTCCTCCGATGTTGGCATGGCATAACAATCTGACTTGGTGAATTTATTAACCTTCTTCTAGTCCTCCCACGTCCTCTTCTCGATCCAATTACCATAGATATCTTTCTTGGATGGCATATCCTTTGCCAATGCATACTTACAATACGGTGGAGCCAACTCCAATAGCCCTGCAGCCACCAAGTACTCAGTGCGAGCGCATATCATCTTTTATTCAACGTCGCTATACTTGTATGGTTTCCGATATATTGGTGCATTGTCCATCAAGTCAATACATACTTCTTGCCTCTTCAACACTTTAAGATCTTCTAGACTAAAAGCAAATCTTAAATTGTGTTGCTATCTCTGGTTGTCCTAGGTCTTATGATGTTGAAATCTTTTCATGGCTCTGTGCAGACAGGTGCCCGTAACATCACCTCCTCATAACCGGTGGTTGATTCTCCTTCCATTACTTGCGAGGAGTTAAAGTATACTGCTATCCACATTTAGAGATAGAGTCATGACATCAAATTCAGCTGGAAATCTTGATGTCATCAATTTCTCTATGAAAGTGCTGGCTTCTGATCGAGACGCGCTTTGAAAGGAAATACCTTGTCAATGAAATACTGGAATCTATGGGATACTGGAAATAGAGACAAATGCAATGAATTTTCATGTCTTTATTTAATATTTTGGTGTTTGTTCCTTTTATATTTTATTTAGGTCATACCCGGTCACTACAGACAATCCGGGTTCGTGGTGTCAGGGCCCGGTTTTAGGCCTGATACCACAAAGAGCGGCCCTTCTCCCCAAGCGCCTTTTCGCCTCCAAGCGCCCTTCTTCGCACGATAACGTCCACTTTCGCCCACAATTTTTTCGCGCTGCCCGTATCCTTGATCGGCATTATCGCCGATAGCCCCTTCTCCCCCCACCTTCTTCGGATCACCGAAAGCCCCTTCTCGCCCCGCGACGTGTACTCCAGAATGACTCCTCCTTCTTGGCGGCTGCGAAGTGCCATCCACATCGTTTCGTACGGCGCCGTCTTTCACACCATCATTGTGCGAGAAGGGGAGTGTTTATTTGTGCGTGAATGGAGTTTCTTGATCTCAATCTCTCCATACAGGTCAGGTGTGATGGGAATTCTAGCGAGACGGCACCACCAACCGCTGCCGATAACGGGGGAGCAGGGAAGAAATGGAGGCGTCAAGGGAGAAAGAAACCGGCTGGCGTGCATGAGAAGGGGGTGGAGGACCTTGATGCCGCGTTTAGGGTTGGCCCGCATGCAGACTACCTGAAGAAACACGGAAACAAGGTTTTTCGGATGCGCGATTCGAAGAGGAAGCAATCCAAGCTTATCGCCTATATTCTCAGGGTTAGAAGGAAGAGGCTACTCGGTTTAGGATAGATTAGGCGTTCATCATCACCATCAACGTGAAACCCTAGTATAGTCATGGCAAAGTTTTCTGTGGCGGCACCATTTCCCGCACTTTCAAACTATAGTGTTTTTTGCCGTCTAGCGACATATCCAGGAAGTCCAAGCTCTGCATCAGCGATCGCTGCTGCAAAACCTTGAAATCGCCGACTGAACTTTTCGGTAAGTTTCATGCCCTTCTTTCTTTCTATTTCATTCCATTTCGGTAAGTTATCTGTCATTCTTACTTTCCATTTCTTTTTGGTAAGTTCCCTGTCCTTCTTTCATTCCATTTCAAATGTGGGGCGTTGGAAAGTAAGCTGTGTGAAGATGTAGGAAATTTTGCAACGCGTCCAGGTTTAGGGTTTCAGGGTTTTAGGGTTCTCGATAATCGTTTCAGGCGATAAGGTTTAATGTTCGGCAATGTCCTCCCTCGCAGGACTATAAAAATGCCGAAGCGGCCGGGGTGTTTCTGCAAGGCATTATTTGATGAGATCCCGCTGGAGAACAGGAAAGGGATTCCGCCCACTTACAACGAGAAAACGGGGAGGATCGAACAACTATTTGTCATTGAGAAGGACCACATTTGGCACGATAGCTAGGAGGTGATGGAGGCGAGGGCCCTTATCCTGGAGCTGCATCTTCCGGACTCGCCCATCGTACCGGCTGGACAAATCGGCCCCTAGCAGATACTGTGCATACATTGCAACACGACGCACCAGAAGCACAGGTTCAACCTCCACCACAACCATGCATTGTGTGAAGGGAAGGGAAAGGTGGGTGTGAAGATGCCGTCGTATTCCAATTTGGGCGACAGAGATGTGGCAAACTTTGTGGTACGACTTCGGGATTGCGGGTCGGTGGAAGAAGCCATTGAGGTTTCCGATAGCCACGAAGAGGAGGCCTTGGAAGGCTGCCAATAATGAGGAGGAATTGATCAGTCGAGTCCCAAATAAGCGGGGCAAGAGGGTGGCACAGGCGGCAGAGGAGGGCCGTCCACAGAAGCGTACCGCGCAGCCTTCACGGAAAAGTCCTCCGCCCCCGAAAGCGGAGTCTTGTGACGATACTTCTTTGTCGGCAGAGTCGGGAGGAGATCACAACACAGATCATGAGGCCGATAACGTAGGCACTCTGGTTGTTTTTGGCGAGAAGGACGGTCTTCGGTCCGGAGATGATGCCTCCAGAAATTCCGGTGCCGAGAACCCGATATCCAGGGTCCGGAAGCCCGCACTCGCGCTGGAGCTCAAGAGCAATTCCTCCATCGTGCACCGGAAGACTGAGCTTGTGAAGCTGGCTGCATCAAACAAGAAGGTGGCAAAAGCTGAAGAGGCCACGAAGAAGGCAAGATTTGAAGAGTCCACGAAGAAGACAAAAGTTCTCAATCCCCCAGTAGTGGCGAAAAGGCTTACGGGAATGTCTGTGGAAGAGACCGCTACGCCGAGATGGCCTCGAGTCCTGCCAGCTTTACAGCGGTTGAGAGAGACCAGTATTGCCGAGAGACCCTCCAACTCTGACATTGGCCCGCCGATAACCTCGGGCGAATGCCTCCCGACCTCGGCCCAGATAGAATTTCGACAACCGCTGACAATGGCCAAGATACTTCAGGCAGACTCTGATGAAGGTGCGAATCCCGATAGGGCCTCATTCTGCCGGTCAAAGGTAGCAGGGAGGAAGGTTTGGAGCTGGAGAGGGCCGAAATGATACGGCAGGCGCAGAAGGACGCTGAGCGCATTTTCCCACTTTGGAGGGTGTTCTCCCCCGAAAGGAAGGTACCGATAACGCCGCTGTACCTATTCCTCAAGCATGGTCTGCTTGACAGTATCACGATGGACAGTTTAAAGTCCGAAGATGACCTATTGAAATACGTCTTGTGTATGGTGGAGTCTAGAGGACACCAGGGCAGGTTCCACGAGGCTCTTGGTGCCTGCATTTTCGAAGGGATCGGCACCGCCGAAAACGAGGTTTTGCTTCCACAGTTGACAACCCTTTGCAATCTGGCAAAGATTCCCGATGGCGAATCTGCGCAAGAGGTTTGGAAAGAGGCAGTGATAACAACGTGGGCATACATGACTCACGAGAAGGAGTGCGACGAGTATGTAGCTAGGCATATAGCCGATGCGGAGAGCACAAAGCGGTTAAGGGAGAGGTTAGTCTCCAACGAGATTCAGAAGTTTGATGCCGGAGAGAGAGGCTATTCGGAAGTTTGATGTGGAGAGAGAGGCTATTCGGTGGGACTTCAACAACCTCTTCGGGTATTGCGCGATGAACGATATTCTTCGACCATTCGTATCTTACCGTTCCTTATCGTCCCTTATCGCCTCTTATCGTCTCTTATCGTCCCTTGCCGGCTGACGTGACTCCATTGATTTTCGGGGGCCGGAATATGTGCAACTCTAGCGTAATCCCCAGGCCTGCCAGCATTGCAATGTACGTGGACGCTCTAGAGACAAATTGGGATGGGCCGTCTCAAATGTACGAAGTCCTGAGTCCTTTCCTCTTTGGAAGAGACGCATCTCAACAACACCTCCCGATATTGCAGGCGTTCTTGCGGCTCCGCGACAATAAGCATGGCAGGCGAGATTTTGTATTACGCTTCATCGCAATGGTCCATGCTCGCACTATCGTGGACACGGCAAGGAGTCACCTAGAGGATTTCGTTCGACAGTGGTGTGCTGCCGATAAGGGTACCTACGAACACTGGGATACCCTGGACGAGAACTACTTGGCGAGGGAGGATCTGGACTTCATGTATGCCGGCTTCGTTCCACGTAAGATTTATCCGATAACCCCGTCATTCATCTAACTGTTTTCTTCCTCATTCTTGGTATCTTCATTATTTCCTTGTGACTAAACGATAAGCCTTTTGCAGGCACTGTAGATCCTACCTGGGCACGCGAAAGGGAACTTGCAGAGGTCGATTGCAAGAACGCTGTGTCGCGTCTGGTGACGACAGAGTGGGATTGACGAGAAGGGCATTCAATGACTTCACATGACGAAATTTGGCTGGAGACATCTATCCGAACAAGGGACCTGGAGGGTGCAAATGCCCTTCTTCACATGGATGAGGGAACCTTGAATGAATTCCGCATCCAAAATCGGTATTCGAGGACTAATGACGACGAAAGATTCTCTGATAAGGGTCTGGACGAAGTTATGGAGGAAGCACAAGAGAGGCCTAGCGATGAAATACTTCAGGGAGGTATTCCCGATAGACTCCAGGAAGAGCCTGCTACTACAGCGGTGAAGTCACCGCTGAGTCCCGCCGATAACCCATCTCACATGGACTTTTCGTGGACACAAGCAATGAATGACCCTACCCTCGGCATTGCGGAGTCTTCACAGTCGCCGGTGGGGCTAACTCAATTCGACACCCCTCGTCTTCATGTTGTATACCGGGGTACGAGGGAGACGGAACATAGCATGCAACCCTAGCGTCTATCGTTCCCTCTGTTGAGTCAAGGTATTGAAAACCTGGACTCTACTGACAGTCCCCCGGTGGTTCCCGAGGAGCCTTGCGTGACACCTTTGGAAAATCATCCAATCCCAGAGTATCCTCCCTCTTCGGAGTCCGATTACGCTTCTCCACTAAGGCCTGATAACCCTACTCCTCCGCTAGTGCCCGATAACCCTGTTAGCCCGCTAGAGCCCCATAACCATGCGAGTCCGCCAGAACCCCTTAAGCCTGCTCCTCCGCCAGATCCTTATAGCCCTGCTCGGATTTCTGAGCCCGATAACCATGCTCCTCGGCCAGATCCCGATAACCATGCTCCTCCGCCAAAGCCCGATAACCTTACTCCTCCGCCAGAACCCGTTAAGCCTGCTCCTGCGCCAGAGCCCGTTAGCCCTTCTCCAAAGGAGATGGCCCCCAAGGAGATCAGACTGGCATTGCACTTTATCAAGGAAGCACAGGAATCGCAATTGACTTGTATTTGGGTTCATCTTGGACTCGAAGAGCGTGTTCAGAACGGAAGAGAAGGACAGAAGGCGGCATTTACGTGCATGATGGAGGAGAATCGCAGAGTATGTACTTCAAATTGTGTGTCTTGGGAGAAAGAGCCCTCGCTCTGCTACGAAGCCGAGCAACATGATGCATCCACAATAGAGAAGAACCTCGGTATTATTGTGGAGGTCCTAAAACTCAAGTGAGTGTCGTCGTCTATGTTATCGTGTTCTCCGACACCTGTTGTTTATCGGCACCTGTTGTCTAACATTCCCTTTCTTTTGAATTGCAGGCCTTGTTTTATTCACCCGAAGGACCTCACTAGAGATATGAGGTTTTTCGGTCTAGACCTTTGACAAGCCGTGGATGTCTCGCTTGCACTACAGGACTTGCATTGCCTGCTAAAGGACAAGCGGGAAATAGAAGGCACATTTTTGGATTTCCTCCTTAGGCATGTCGTCTACCGTGCAAAGGAGCATGTTCGAATCCAGTATCATCACACGCACAACTGGTTATCGGCGACGTTGCAATGTTGTCTGGCGGATGAAGAGAAGGATTAGGATGACATCGTGAGCTTCCTCAGCCGCTTGTTTTGTACCACCACCAAGTCGCCAAATATCCTTATCGTCCTTTAGCACGATAAAGGTCACTGGAGCGTTTTCGTCGTGGAGCAAAGGCAAATGTATCACCTGGACCCACCGAAAGGTATGCACAAGGGTCTGGAAGTGGACAACTTTATCTTCCTTGTGCACATGGGATGGGCAAACGCGAAGGGCGTGAGGATCGGATCTCGAAGTTGGCGAGAATGGCAGAGTCGATCGCCGATAAGGTTGCCTCTGCCTAATCAACGAGAAAGCTGGGAGTGTGGTTTCATGGCAGGCTTGGCCTTCTGGCAGTACCTTATTGCACGTAGTGGGCGCAAAGAGGCGGAGGAGAAGACCGTGACAATGGGGACAAAATATTTGGATTGGGACGGGAAGAAGGCGTACCGATGGTTTATGCAAGCGCTGTACACGGAGATTGTCGCACCGCTTCCATTCCACGATGCCCTTAATCTATGTGGACAGGATACAGTGGAGTTCGGAAGCAGAAGTTCGGACGTAGTTTTCGTGGAAGCCGGTACAGAGACAGCGAAGAAGAAGGAAGACCCAGTTCTCGGTATTTCGGAGACAGTGGGGAAACGTGAACTTCAGGGCTACAACGTGCTCACAATCCCACCAGTGACTCAAGGAAGGCGGAAGAAGGCAACCGCGCCGAAAAGCCCGGAAAAATAGAGAAAAGCAAAGGGCACCACCAAGACGAAGAAGTAGGCGATAAGGGGGGGTGTTGTACACATCCGATAGACTCCAGGAATTTGTACAGATTAATAGGATGCCGATGTTGTACATTTCATTCATTATAAATGACAAATTTTTCGATGGCGTACATAAACGGAATTTGAGACCCCCTTGCAGAGGCCTGTAAGCGGAACTTAAAATCCAGTCTTTGCCGATTATATTGAATGTTGAGTTTTAACTTCATAACTAAAGAAATATCACTTCACTCAAAATTTCAAGAGATGCATGGAACTTAATCTAAGAGCATCTTATCGACAGTATTCCTTCAGGATATTACTAAAGGTTATCGGCGCAAATAACCTGTTAAAATCCTCTACCCTTTATACTCAACGTTATCGGAGGCAATAACCTAAGTCGTTTCTTGAGTTAGTCTTTTGCTAGCTGGAACGGACCTCACCCGAAAACCTCTAGAATCCAGGAAGTCATGCAACCTTCGGAGCTTCATTCCAAGGCCGTCTTCATTTGTGGGGAACACTGTAGCTATCTCTTGGAGTAGATGAAGCATTCCTGCTTCGATTTCAACCTCCAACCTTGAGAGGGTGGCGTCGGTGTTGCGCAAAGCTGCATCCAAGTGCCTTGCCAGCAACGGTTGCCGATAAGCCTTTTCGAGTAGCTTCACGACAAGCTGATGCATACGATCAAAGTCGCAAACCCATGTCTCGCCTTATTCTCGAAGGTTAGAAGCCACTGCGATTACATCTCCGGTTTCGGTATCGGAGGGGACACCATTATTGGGGAAGCCCTCGGTATTCGAGTGTCGACCATTATCTTGGCGGAAGAGATTCGTCATTCCACCTTGGATTGTGCCGCAAAGGAAGCCCAGATATCTAGCAATTTTTCCCTCCGCCAGGTTAGGTCTTGTCATTTTCAGGACCTTAACCTAGTGCTTACAAATGTTACCTTTCTGGGAATGAACACATTGGCAGACGGCCCATTCGGTGCATGGATTGTATACCGCATACGTAAGGTGTCTCCTATTCGAGGATTTAACCCATGTAGGACCTCTCGACCACACGGGATAGGTGACCACATTATCGGGAATTGTATTTGTTTGGTTGATTGCATTGACCATGATCTGCGGCTGCCTCTTGTTCTTTATAAAACCGTTCAGTTTACACTAGTGACTGTAATCATACTTCTCGATGACATTTCCAGTGAGCTCATAAGTAAGCCAGTCGATCCTTCGGCTGATAAGCTTCCTCTTGGATTGCCGGAGCGCTGCTTTTATGTTAGAATGGTATGATTCGATAACTGCAGTGGTGTCCTAGCCAACATGGGAGATTTTCTGGTCTGCCACAACCCACATTTTGATTTTCGGGAGCCATTCCTTGTCGAAATACTTCCAATGTGCATCAGCGGCTGGCAAGAGAGCCTTAGCTTTGCCGTAGACGTGTTGCACCCACTTTACCAAATTCCACACCTTATCGCCGAGAGCTCTCGTCGAAGGGTCTTGGAAGTCACTTGGTGTCTCCGATATGTACGTTGTTTCCGGATCTTGGGTCCTTCTCCGTCCATGTGACTTTGAGATTTATCCTGTTTGGTTAGGGAGAGCGCAATCAGCAGTCAATAGAGTAGTTGGTGATGAGCATTATGGAATGTTTATTATCCAATTCTGGGAGCCAAGAAATGCGTTCAAGAACCACAGGAAGAAGTACCAGGATTGTTGGTCGGCGACGTGGGTTCCGGAGAAACGATGTCCGGTGCACGTTCATGTTGATTCCGTCGTATTTTCTTCTTGGTCAAGTACATTGAACCCTCAGACTCGAACAATTCCACGGAGGGACCGAATAGCAGCAATGACAAACCTTGAAGCTGCAAACGCGGCCGATCCTTGAGTTCAAAGACTAGACGACTTGTGGATCGTGAGGCGATATCCTATATCGACCCTAAGTCTAGAAGATTGGAAGATCTATCGATCCCTACTCTATTTGAATGTGCAAGATTTCACATCGTAATACATACGATATTGAATCGCCTGATGTTGTGATAAAAATTCTTAAGTGAATCAATCTTCTTTAGAAAAGCCTTTTGTGCCTACTCGGACCGATTGTATGTTACATTTGTTGGGTGCTTTTGAGTGTAGGAGATAGGAAGATCTATCGATTGCACCTACACCAGCATGTTGCTGATTTGCGTATCTTAATACATTTGGTTATGAATTTTCCTGTTCTAATTATGAATTGTCTTCAGTGAATCAGTCCAAGAGATAGGAGATCTATCTATCCCTCCTATATCTGCTTGTGTTTGATTTTTACATCTCAATTTATTCTATTATTGATTTGCTTGTTGTTGTCATGATTTATCTTTAATATCTTGGACTTTTTTTAAATTGTTTGTTGTGTCTACTGGATCTAACTGTATGCTACATTTGTTTCCTATCGGATTGTTCTCGCATGTACTACTAGCATGTCCCCCTTGATATGCTTTGGAACATCATCAATTGTTTTGTAAAGGATCCATTCACCCTTATTTATCATCAGTTATTCTTTCCTCATACTTTTGAGGGATTCACTTCGAAGTTCTCTAGGTACAGTTGGTCACATCGGAAGATCCTCCTATATGTGAATGCAAAGGCACTTGGTACCATTTCACATCCATTAATGTTTCCAACGCTTCTTCCATAAAGCTCCTTCCTTTCAGAAGAATTTCACCATCTTCGATTTCTTCGATAGATCTCCGGATGCACCTTTGTGCCATATTTTTTGCACATTCTCTTGATGACTAAATCTAGACTTTGCCATTCTGGACTTTTCAAAGTCTAGATTTAGTTAAATATGGCATCTATAAAATATTGTATCTAAAAGTGTTGTTAAACACCAACGATTATTCCCATTGGCTCTCAATTTTCAATTAAGTGACATCCTCAACCCTATAATATCCCTACTTCCCCAGCGAACTACCCCAACTCCAATTAGGATAAAATCTACTTGGATTAAAATTATGGTTCAGCATTTAGCGCCGCTGCCGGGGAAGTGGCTAAATATTTGGTTATGAAAAATTGAAAATTTTGTGCTTTTGGGAAATAAAAATTGAGTTGAAAAATATTTTGAGGATGATTAATGTCTGGGAATGAAACTCCACAATCAACCGATAGAATAAGTGCACCAACTCTTAGGTCAATCAAGGCTAAGAAAAGAGCTAAACTCCAATTGGATATTAGAGTTAGGCAACCAGAACTTGCTGTACAATTGGAGGAAGAATCAAGCCCTGTAAGAGAGTCAATTCAACGTTTAATTGTGGTCAGTCCCTATTTGAGCGCAAAACAGGCTACCCATATCAAAAATTGGGATACCACTGGGGTGATTTCAAATTTGGCAGATAATTTTCAATCAGTCAGATCCACATCTCTTGTAGGTTGGTCAGAATTAGTTGGTGAGCAAGCAGGACCATCATCTCCTATTTTTACTCATCAAAATTCCCAATTATTCAATGATGATAAAAGATGGCCGGATGAGAGTAATTATCGACTAGGTGTTTTACTAGAATTAAATACCAATAGTGTCAACCAATTGATACCTATAAATGTTGGATCATACCAATTGAATGAACATAATGAAATAGTGAATAATAGAGAAGATGGAGAAGAAGCTATAGATAGAGCTGAGGATATTGTTCTTTCAATTATCCTTGGCTGTTTAGAATCAATAGTAAGGGAACCCCCTGCATCTTGGCATTCGTGTGAAGACCAATCCTTAGCTAGTTCATCTAATTACCAATCGGTATTAAATCCATTTGAGTTAAGACGAGCATTGAATTATACCATTAGTCACCCTAGGTCAAGTGACTCACATTCCACTAGTACTCAAAGTTTATCCACCGAAAGTAGTAGAGATTCTAGTGCTGAATTGATAGAACCTAGCAGGCCTAGAGTTAATAGAAATCCTTTTGGGTTTCAGTCAAATAATCTTCCATTACAAACTAGATCACCAGAAGTTGTTGAACCACCAATAGAGGAAGAAAAAAAAAAGTAGCAGCCATGGCTGCTAACGTGTTGCCTGTTGTAATGATACCTAGTCAAGCTACTGACCGCCCTTATGCTACTATATCCTTCCCTATTTTCTATGGTCAACCTCATTCAGATCCCGATAGGCACATAAAAGAGTTTTTAACTGCATGTAATTCCAACAATGCACTTCATGAAATCCATTGGTTAGCAATTTTTCCTGGTACGTTATAAGGGAGTGCTAGAGATTGGTTTAATAGACAACCAAATGGGACTTTTGTAAATTGGGTTGCTTTAAGAGATACCTTTTTAGAAACATTGAATGTTAGCCCGAGCAGCCCCGGATTTTTAGACTAACTTTCGGAATCTTGTGGGAACGGATTCCCACAATTGTACATACTTTTGGAAGATGGTAGCACCTGTAGTATATGCTTTGAGGGAATTTAATGCCAAGAAACCATGTATGGAGAAGGTTTTGCTCATCCTCCGCAATCTCGAGAAGCATGTTTTGGCTCTACATAGTAAACCATTCAATCTTAATAGCGATTTAGCGGACGTTGCTGAGCATCGCTTCTATCGCCGGAAATAGATGATCACAACTAATTTACACTCAGCCGGCGCACTCTTGAATCCTTATTTGCTCTATGACTAAGAATTTGCCAATGATCCACATGCCATCACCGTGTGTAAACGAGTGCTAAAAATGCTTTGTACACTTGAAACTTATCTAGACGTGATTAACGAGTTCATAGCTTTTCAACACAAGGCTGCACCATTTCATGACATGTTAGATTCCAAATTTCAAAAAATTTCTTCGTATGCTTGGTGGAATTTTAAAGGTGCTTGTAGAAAACTCTTTGAGCCAATTGCAAAGAAAATACTAGCGCAAACGCTTTCCTCTTTTTCTTGCAAACGCAATTGAAGTAGCTATTCTATTGTGCATGACAAGAGACAAAATCGGTTACCACCTTGAAGGGTAAATGATTTGGTGTTTGTCTATACAAATTCAAGGTTGCTTGCAATTCGAAAGATGACGGATGAGAAAAGGTAGTATGCGAAGAATTTGAATTTAGAGGACCCCCAAGCCCTTGAATCTAATAACTCCAAAGACTTTGACAATTCAAGTACTAATGGGTGCAAACTACGCCATCAAATCCCTAGACGATGACATTGATAGTGGCTCCCTCATAGCTACCACAAATATTTACCATGACCTAGGCAATGAATATGATATCTTTGATGATGATACTGTTGGAGAGAATGCCAATGTCTTGCTGCCCATAGCACAATAGTTGAACAGGGATGGCATGGTCAATAGTTAAAACATCCTTGGGAGTGGACCAACAACAATTCCGGAAGAAACTGAAGATGAAAGTCCATGTGAAGGCAATGATATGAAGAACGGAGTACAAGGAGATATATCATCTTCACATGCAATAACCCTACATGGACATCAAACTCAAGGGCTTCAAAAGGAAAATGTTGTAAAATTCAACATCCATAGTCCCAGACTTGCCAATAATCTAAACAAAACAACAACTGTACCATTTGGATAAGATACCACACTTCTCAAGGGAAAAGCTACAGAAGATGATAGTCCTCACAGCACTACAAGCCTTCTACACTTCACGGAGAAAAACACTTCCTTCGTTTTAAGGGAACAACCTTCTTTGCATGATGGTGCGTTGATGTCTCTATTTGGAAACTCCCCTACAAAGGTAATTTTAACCAATTTGAAATCCTCCCATGCTTTGGTGTCCTTTTCAATGAAGGTACAACCTTGGACACCTGAAGTCCAACATGGCACTATTTCTAGTGATGGGAATATACCTCTTTCCTTGGTCTTCAAAAACCATTCCAGAATTCTTCCTTGCCGTAGTCTGTCATCCTCAAGGGAAAAAGTTGCTTTAAAAATGAAATTAGAGACTTTCAATGTCAATGTATCTAGTACAATAGGACCTAGACAACCTTTACAATCAAATAAAAAGGCAAGCTTCCATACAGCCATTTGCACGGTCGCCATGTTGTAACC
The DNA here is from genome assembly GCA_963971425.1 of Bryoerythrophyllum caledonicum. Taxonomy (NCBI): domain Eukaryota; kingdom Viridiplantae; phylum Streptophyta; class Bryopsida; order Pottiales; family Pottiaceae; genus Bryoerythrophyllum; species Bryoerythrophyllum caledonicum. The sequence continues at coordinate 47,216,142 of OZ020514.1, forward strand.
ACACCTTCGCAAGAAATCCCCTTAAGGCCATCGAGACTTGTAAGAGGTTTATAACCATTCAGTCCATGTCGGAAAAACGGAGAATCAAAGAAGAAGACATTCCATATGATGAAGATGACCCACTGCAATCTAGAGGGGCGGAGATTTAGGGAGATAGTTATAATGAACTTTTTACTGATATCAATGAGTAGCAACACTATACACATGTATATTGTATAGAATAGATGATGGCCCTAGGTTGATGCTAGTTTATAGATGCAGTATTTCAAAGTTTTAAGTGCTTGTTGCCTTTTTCACTACACTATGGATGGTTTGAGATTGTTAATCATGAATTGAAAAATATTATTATATGTGTATAAAATATATACCTGCTATAAATATTAAAAAAATTATGTTTTTATCTCCAAAATATGAACATTGTCCTAAGTACTTTCTTGGCATATTTTTTATATTGGTTTGCTTCATCCATTACAATATTCCTCCAAAATCATATTGTCTCTTGTATTATGTATAGTCACGATACAAGAATCTCCTCACAATATCATAATCCATAGATGTTTCACCTCTCATTGCCTTCTACTTATGTCATTGCTTAGCAAGCACATGATACTCAATAATTTATTGCTATCATAAAAGGATGAATCAATAATGTAACATCACATTCCACAAAACCTCCATATGAATTCATCATTTCAGAGGTTATAAATTCTTGTTTCATTTATGGACAAACTTCATATTACATTCATATTCCACATCTATAAGAATCACACCATATACATGACAAAAACTCCAACTATCCTCCACAATCATACACCTAAAGAGTACAAATTCCAATGGAGACAATGTCAAGGCTTATACGCGACGTAAGTATATTTCCAAATAGTGGCGACACTATTAGCTATACAACTGCCTCACTAATCTATATCACTCCAATAAAAGTGGTTGCTATAAAGAAGAGGCCCCATCCGTTCGTTGCCTCCGAGTCCTGCTTCAAGTCTCCGGCCTTCGACTTGGCCTAGCAACCCTGCCGTCTTCTTTGTACTCTTGATCAATGGCAACAATTTCCTTTGCAATTCTAATTTCCAGTTGTCATCGCTATTGTTGTCATCCTCCTTGTTACGCTTCCCAGTAGGATCCACCCTTTTGTTGCAAAGATTTCTATCGCCTTCACAACAAACTACACCACCTTATTCTCAAACTCGTCATTTTCTTGGAATGACACCAATGATTCCCAATGAAGCTATTGCAACTTATTCCTCCAATACTCAATGACATCCCCAATTCTCCTATCAAATGCGTGCATTGTATCCCAATAACTACCTCCTACATCTTTGAAAGAAGTCTCGTCCATTATGATCTTAGTTTTGCTGCTTCTTCCAACTTTGCAAGTGTGGAAGTCGTTTTCCACCAGGTTCTGGAGTTAACCTTAAAATCCGGAAAAAAGAAAAAAATTAGTTAAGTATATTCTATAGTCTAGACCATAATAGAACCTATAGGCAGGATGTAAGAATAAAGAAGTGTGAACCCGGCTAGAATCCATAATAGGTCCTAAAACTGCTAAACAGATAGCCGGAGTAGTTTGCTAGAACTCTGGGGAAATCTGTAATCCGGACCTATCGCCATCAACCGTACTAATTCCGGAAGGTTAATTTAACGGCCAACTACGAAAGGCCGCGACACGAGAAAAACCTCTTTTTTTCTCTAACGCCTCCTTTCGTGCGCTGCGCTCGCTTTCTCTGTCTCTCTTCACCCCCCAACCGCTGACCGTTTGGGTTTGTTAGCATACGCAATTAGAACGGACGTGTGTCCGTTACGGGGAGCTCTTGTGAGGACGGTGCGTGCAGAGGTTACATTTAGTGAAAGTAAGGAGTATTAGAAGAGCAGATGAAGACGAGCGCCATGGCCTAGAAGAAGAAGACGAACAAGGATGGAAGAAGAAAGCGGGACGAAGCGCTCGCCGTTGTTCTTCCGCCCTTGATGAAGGTTATGCCGGAGATCCTTGAAGACTCGGACAAAGTCAGCATATTAAGGACCCGCTTGTAGAAAATGGGTTGTGCCGGATTCCTGGACGTCGCGTGGGGCATCCGAAACGAGGTGTTCGTCCAGGAGTTGATAGGAACGCCGGATTCCAAGTACGATGGGATGTTGCGGAGACACTTGGAACTATGGGGAGTACAAGAATGGACGCAAGCATACGACTTCGAGGTAGGACAAACCAAGGTGGTGGAATGTAGAGATGAGTTCCTCGTGGAGGAATTTGAAGCAAAATCCGACTCGAAGGAAGGATTCAGCCTTCAAGACCTCAAGCACATGGACGCCAAGCTTGTGCTAGGGTTTTTGAACCCTGTCTTCCATCCGGAAAAGCCAAAGCGTCTGGTGTCCAAGAAGGCCTGCACGTTTCTTCAAGCACTCCGGAGAAAGATCACAATTGATTGGAGCACTTTCATGAGTGAAATGATCAACCCGCTGGTGGCAAACCTCTAAAAGGTGAAGAAATTCGGAACACCTCTAGCCTCCTACGTGGTGCACTTCTACTGCCACCATCAAAAATTCACCTAGACGAAACAAAGGGTGTACGACAAAGTTCTAAGCTCCAAGAAGTATGGAGGTGAGGAAACAGAGGAGGAATCTGGAGGGGTAATCGGTCCGGCGCCAGATGTACCAACGGCACACACTCCAGATGATGACCGAAAAACCCAGAAGAGAGCAGAGGACAAGGACCCAGGGCCAAAGAATCCGGATACCAGTCTGTCAATTGGATCATCTAGTTCAGACGGGGTTGGGCCATCACAAACCGCTTGGGTGTCAACGGGGTCGAAGAGGTCATTGTCCGGGTAGAAGATCTCCGAAGCAAGGAGATTTCGTTGAAGGCGGTGCACCTACAGACCACCAATCTGTATCAAGCTAACAATGCGTTGGAGAAACATGTGGCGAACTTATGGCGAGAGGCAGCACTTGCTGAGGCAAGGGCCACTTCATCTGCAGCTGCCTTGACGGATGTCCGGGTAGCCCTGGACTTTCCGGTGGATACTATTAATCGGAGTCAGCTCTTCACTGAGCTGGTGGAGAAAGAGAAGAAGGTGACCCAAACCAACATCTTCCAGTTCTCTTCGACCAAGTGGAGAAGATGGATCACACCTGGAGTCAGATGAAGCTACTATTGGAAAACATATCCCAAGTGAATCCGGAAGACATGGCGACCCAAGTGCTGGACGACCCCATGACTCCCGACCGGGCCACGGCACCTCCGGAACCGCCACAATCAGAGCCGGCTCCAGCAAGTAGGACCTCATTGAATCCGGAGGATCTCAATACGCCATCACAACGTGCACCTACAGAAGGAATGGTGTCTCCCAACCTCAGCACGGGTGAGTTATTGCAACATCTTCCGGATCTGCTGACACCTCCGACAATGCGACTACCTGATTCTCCAGAGGAGACCGGTTTCCGGGCACTACCCAAGTCAGTATCCCAACGGCTGGCACACGGACCAGGGAGTCCTTCCAACAGTTACAAGGATTTGGTCAAAGAGGTCAAACCCACTGCCGAGCAAGAACTCGAGTCCCAGCCTGTCCCTGGAACTGCGCCGGAACTGCAACCTCTGCCTCTGAACTCCAGAAATCTGGCAACAAAGACTTCTCCAGCTTCCAAATCGGCAATCCAAAAGGTCGACATTTCTCCGTCAATGTTGAAAGGAGGTAAGGATAAGCAGCGGGTACTAGTGGAGATATCTCCCACGCGTAGAAGTGGGAGAAATAGGGCACCCTAAACCCCACCTTAGGATAGTGTTTAGATTTAGATTTTTTTGGTTGTAATTCCAGCTCGACAGCGATTAACATTGGGGCTCACCGTTGCACTTGGCTGCGGACGAATTGAACCGCTGGTTTTTGTAGCTTAAATTAGAAAATCCGGAGTCCGGAACCTTTCCCATGATTTTAGTATCTAAAGATTAGATCTGTGACTTTTCCGGATTTCACGGACGTATAGGATAAGCTTTTCTAGAAGACTCCGCCTTAGAGGAGAATCTTCTTAGATTGGTTTGAGTTAGGAATTAGAAGCTTCCAAGTTCTAAACTTGGAAGTTAATTTGTACTTAACGGATTTGTCTTAGTGACAACTGACCTTTTATCTTTATTGTTTTTGCCTTGAATTCGTTGCACTTGGTGCTTTCAGCTTCGAGTGAATGGTGTGAGTTTGTAGCAAGGATAGGGCCCATTCTGTAGGTGCCAATCTTCTCCTTTCTTTTGTTGATTTAAACTCTAGTAGTACCGGATTTCCAAGACGACTGATCGGACGTAGAGTGGAAGAGCGCCCGGAGGCATTGGGGATGAGCGCAGGGTGTAGCCTGCTACTCTCCAGAAGTAGCGATAGAGGTGGGAAGTATTGCAGAAGAGGGCCTGGTATTCCCCAATAGAAGGAAATTCCGTCTAAACCGGACTCGGTTGCGGTCAGAGTCTGCCCTCACAATTGGGATCAATAGCCCATTCTGTCAAATAGTCAGTCCAATAGGCAGTCCTAGGATAACTACGGAGTTGGGAGGAAGAGAGAGCTTAGTTAGACCAAAAGAATGTTGTTGGAGACGGATTGAACTCTGCGTGAACGCATCGAGATGGCCATTCGGGTGATGTGAGAGCAAAGATACAGACACAGCTTGGTACACCGGTTAGATAGTAGGAGAGTGGGGGTCTAGCCACTTAAAGTCACGGGATAGTGATCGTCCGGACTCTTGAACCACCGGATAGTGGGGCATCTAGCCACTCGAAAGAAAAAGATCAGTGGCCTTTCGGACACTCGTTTAAACAGTTTGGAAGCCCTCTGAAGAGTACAAAGTTAAAAATCAATCTCCATGGAATGATGTAAGATAATAATAAGGTGCTCTAGCCTAATCCAGATTTGTAGACAGATCCGGAAGGAATTAGAACCATAGAGATAAGTTAAAGTAGTAAAACCGGTATACATAGGAAGTGACTATAGTTCTAAGCAAGGAAAACATTAGGTCTCTGTGGGAACGATCCAATGCGGATTACAATTGGACTACACTTAAACCATTTTGAGTGTATTTTGAAGGAATGCTCACCCTAAGATCTATGACAGCAAGAAACAAGGCTCTATCAACTAAAGTACAATTGTACTTCTTGTTTTTTTTCTCCATATGATGTCATCTTCTACCTCATACCAAAAGCCATCATCTTCTTTCTCAACTTTCTTTGAAGGAAATCGGAAAAAACGCTTATGCTCTATGCTCCAATGCCCTCCAAACTTACGGCAAAACAACTCTTGTTGTTCACCATCTTCAATCTCTCGAGCCCTTACCTCCACTTCATAAGCTTGTGTCATCCAAAAGAATGGATCACATTTCATCACGTACTTCTCATTCAACTGGTGACAAGAGAACTTACTATTTCAAATAAGTGGTTGTCCCATTTGCGATAGTTGAGGAATTTCTTGAGAAGTTGATCTAGGGGGAGATTTCATTGGTTGAACTCATGCCCCCGTGGCATAACATCTCTTAGCCCCATCATTTCATAAAATCTTGTGCTAGTAAGAAATCGACACAAGAGGCACACCGATTGTCTCATGGAACTTTCAGAGATGCACATATTATGAAAGTTATGGCCACATTGGCGCAATGTATGTGCCCCCTTTGGACCAAAAAGTTCTTGGCACAAGCTGCATTTATCAATGAGGAATGCTGGTACATGGTCGTATGTATGGGTTACAGTTCTTTCTGATTCCACAAAATTTGATGAGAAGATATCAAACGGCACCTATTTTTCTACGTCTGAAGCCCAATCAATATCACTATCCTTTTCTCTCAAGTAATAGTTGGTGCAATCCATCATCACCGCCACATTGCCCTAAATAATGATCTTTGTAGGATCACGCCCAACTTCTCTAACTATACTCTTAAATCTCTTCAATGAGGCTTCCACAAGTTTGAACGATGCTTCTAATCCAGTAGCGTGTGTCTAAAGATTATGTGTTGTTTTTGAGGCCATGGTCTCCCTATTCTAAGGCGATGAACTCAACCCAACCAAGGCATTGTGCTTCTCATGGCATGGTGTGTAATCCACCGTTGTCAACGTCCTCCAGAGTGACTCTAGTTGTGCTCGTGCCTCATCTCTCTCCTTACTTGCCACCGCCAACTTCTGTAACACCAATTCCATATCCTCCCCCGGTTGCACTATTTCCTTTCCTATTCCGTACACTTTTGATTGTACTTCGCTGTAACCAATTTCTACTACCACCTCATTATAGGAAGGGTGGAATGGTCCTTTCCCAATCCTGGACACGACATCCACTTTATTAATTTGTAGATACTTAGAAAGAAAATGACTGCATGAGGTATGAGTGGCACTCTGAACTGCTGCCAAGTCCACCTCACATACCTCTGTATGTGTTGCTATCTTCCTTGCACCTTTGATTTTTCCAAGCTATTCAGATGGCATGGATGTCTTCTTCCTCTTATGCTCCTCCATATCCTTAACTATTTCATTAATAAAGGCGGTTTGTTTCTTGGCCTAAGCTTCCAACTCTATCACAATATGTAAATTATGGACCCTTTCTTCCAGCAAAAGGGTTGATAGTTGAAGTCAACTTCTCAAAACCAAGAGCGGCTTCTACCATATTTGGAGTCACACTTGCAAAGATCCTAGCCATTTCTACAAGATCCGGAGTCATAACTGAGAAGATTGTTGCTCTCCGCTTTATAGTATCTGCAACTTGGAGTACTTCTGCTATCTTCCCTAAAATCCCATCAACTCTTGGCTTCACTGCCACTTCATGCGCTCCGGCGTCAACTTCTTTTTCTTCCTTCGCAAATACTTTGGCTTACTCTATTTTAAAGTCAAGCAACTCCTTCAACTCATCCTTGTTTGGCATTGTTCGAATCATTTCTGCAATGGAAGGTATTATATTCACCGCCATCCTAGAGTCATCAAAATTTGTTTCCAATCGTGTTGGCATTGCGGTGTTTGGCCCCACATCACTTGCTTTCTCTCTAATACTTTCTATAATTGAACCTTGGCAATAAAAGGTTTGACACACAATGGACTTTTACATCCTTTGTGAAGAATAACAATGTGTTCACCTCCTTCCAATCTAGTATCTTGAACATCTACTTGCATAGGATCATTTCTTGAATTATCATCCACGGAGGCTCTTGTAAAGTTGTTGACAATAAGTTGACTACTATGTTGTCGTGCACTATTCTATCGTGTGCGTAATTCATCGTGCGGTCTGAAATAATAGGGTTAGTCTAACTAATTACACACTTGTTAAGCTAAGTGTGCACCCACGATACCATGGGCAATGTTGATAAACATGCCAGGTAACGTCCTCCACACATGGTTTGAGAATTAACTCAAACTTGTCACAAGTATAATGTAGGTGAGAAACATACATACACTCATCAATCCAAACAAAAAACAATTATAGATAAGATGAACACAGAAAGTATAGCAAAGCCATGCCTAACGAGGCCACCTTTACTCGCCCCCTATGTCATCAATGAAGTCCATGTCTTGATGGCGCACCCGAATTCCTCCAAATTGCCACCACAATTGTTAGCGGTTTTTGTTTTGTGTCTTGCACCTAGGGCATCTCCATTTGTTGGTAGGAATCTGAACTAAGGGTGGTCTCAAGCATTGTATGTGCCACCTTGTAGAAAAATCGTTACACAATATCATAGTGGCAGCTCCTTGAGCCCTACCACACAACATACACTTCAAACTAGCTGGAATGGAACTCAAATTGGGATCAACTCGCCCATCAATGTTTGGTAAGTGACACGGTGCACACACTATAAGAAACCTGTGTTTTTTGTGATGTCACCTAAAATTGTAGACGTTCCGCTGGACATTAACATTTTGAAAAGTGACATCTAGAAAAACATCAGAATTAACAGGACGTTGTAAAAAACATGGAGATGTTAGTTGGCAAACATGGGCATGTTAGCTCCCAAACATGGGGATGTTAGCTACCAAACACGGGGATGTTAGCTACCAAACATGGGGATGTTAGCAAGGACACGCGTAAATGTTGGCAGAAATGTTAAGGTGAACATTGTCTATGTTGAGTGCAATTTTTGCCATGTTTTGCATGTTTTGGTTGATCCAATTTTAGGTGATGTTTTCATGGACATCATCCCTGTTTTTTTAGACATTTTTCTGCGTTTTTTGGAACATCACAAAAAACACGGGTTTCTTATAGTGACAATTCCGAGTATGATTCTTTCAAATCTGTTCATCCCTTCCTTTTAATTCCAATACTCCGGTCGGAAGCACTCTCCGTACCCATAGAATAACATGTCCCGCTGGAACATCCAATGTTGTCGGAGCCCTCTGTTGCAAATAAACATAGTCACTTATTAGAGTCTAAAACTCCCACTTAGTTGCCCCTACCAAAAAAATGAGTTAAAATAGGGTTTTTAGTCTTATTAAATTAGAAAAGTAGTTAGTATTGTGTGGAATTAGATTAGATAGCGGATAGTGAAAATAGGGAAATGCTTAAGTAGTTTATTAGGCTTATAGTGGTGATAAAACCGGGTCTTAAAATCACTAGTTTAAGTTCCAGAAAACAATTTCAAAAGAGTCCCGGAAGAGACCTCGGGATCTAAGTCTAAAATCATCACTTAACCTAAATTAGCTAGTTAAGTTTAGGAGGTAGTTAGAAGTAGTTTAGATCTTCTAGACGCTAATTCTTGTTTGAAAGAATTAGTAGTTAGTTGTAAGAGGAAAAGAAAAGACAAAAAAAAAAGAAAAAAAAGAATTTTTTTTTTAAAAAATAAAAAATAAAAAATAATTTAAAAAAAAAACATACCCGGATATCAACCCGGGTATGAACTAGCCCGGTTACCAACCTGGGTATGGGCTGATACCCAGGTATCACCCAAGCAGCAGCCCGGGTAGCTCCAGCCGTCCTGGCCGACCCCCTTTCTCTCCGAAATTGGACTTCTTCTCTCCAAAAACTCTTCCCTCCTCCAGCAACTCTCTCTCCCTCCCTCTCTAAAATCTTACCCCCCCTCAAATTTTCTCCTCTACCTCCCTTTCTAGTTCTCTCTCTCTGTCTCTCATAGTATCTCCTTTTCTATCTATTTGGGTTTTTTTTGGAGTTGGGGTTTTGAAGAAGAGGTAGTCAAAGAAGAAGAAGAGGTGGTGCAACAAGGAGGAAGAAGAAGAAGAAGAAGAGGAGGCCTTTCTAGGATTTTTGGGTAGTGGAAGAGGTGCGTGTAAGCTAGGATTTGGTGGAAGAGGTGCACCCAAGCTAGGGTTTGGTGGAAGAGGTGCACGTTTCCTAGGGTTTGGTGATGGTGGAGATTTCTGGGATTTGTGGAGGTGGAGGAGATTAGTGGCCAAGGCGAGAAGATAAAAGAGACAAAAAAAGGAGATTGCGGGTGCAACGAGTAATTGGAAAACAAAGGTGACTCTTGCCCATGTTGAGTTTCTCTTGTTTGTGCAAATTTCTTGTTTGTAAGTCTTTTTCTATCTTTTCTACCGGGGTGACTCCTCGGTAACATCCTCCCCGGTCTAGAGAAAAAGTCCTCCGGTGGGCTCTATCTAGAGCTTATTGTGACCTAGTATACATATGAGTCTACATTAGTGTCATATTAATTGTTGTCTACTGTCCTAGCATTGTGGCAAATCATTCTTTTAAAGTTTTCTCCATCCTCCTATCATATCTACGTCTTGCCCGCATTTTCTATCTTTTTTCCGGTCTTCCCGATGAACCGGGAAAACCTTCTTCTAGGTCTTCGTCTCCCAAGTCCTCTCCTTGTTATAATTTTATGTGACCTTGTGTTGTTAGTATGTTGTTGGATATGTGAGACACCTATATCTACATATTCTAGCAAAGTGTTCCGGAGTTGTCCACCGGTTGACTGGTAGACTTGTGTTTCCGGGCCGTACCGGAGTTTGTGACAAGTTAATAGGGAGATTGGTCGAAGTACAGGCATTTTAAGGATATTGTCCACCCCGGACAACATGGCTCTACCGGTGAGTCGGATGAATTTCCCATCCTCTAAGGAGTAGGGTGTGAAGGTCAATGAAAGAAAAAGAAACCTCCCGGTAACTCCTATCGGGAAGGAACTGGTAGACCTCCCGTCCTTAACCTCGGAGTCCTTGGTGAAGTCCTCTCTGGCCATACTAATTGAGCTTAAGGAGAGTCCGCATGTATCTATAGATACAGCCAACCTTCCAGTGGATATTCCCAATCCACTCGTAGACCTCCCGGTTGAGACATCCGACCTCCCGGGGGATTCTCTCAACTATGTGGGTAGTTCCAACTGTAGTGACAATCCCTACATGTATCAATTGGAAGAGTCTTCCGGTTGAATCTTTATCATATGTTATGTGTTATTGTTGATTTATCCTACCGGTTGGTGGGATGTTGTTTTAAGTTGCTAGATTTTAACACTAGAGTGAGAGTAGTGATGTCGATAGGGCCCATTGCACACACGGTCATTACCACTTGAGTGATTTCTCCGGCTACTTACTTTTGTTAGGGAAAGGTTCACCGGTCCCGAGACCGGAAGTCTTCCGGTCTACCGGTCTACCGGTAATCCGCTAGTGACTAGGCTACCCTTGATTTTAGGATCTAGGTGCCGTTTGTCTTTTAGTGGATCCACTTTTGGAGGGTAGCTATTGACTTTAGTACACGCTCTAAATGCCATTTCCACCTTTTGGGGATCTAGTTTTGGAGGGTAGCTGGTAGCCTTTGTGTATTTAAAGGGCCTTGGGCTCTTGTGTTGAGTACTCTTCTCTTTGCTGATTTGATCGTGTCTTGCCTGCATTGCTTGTGTCTAGAGTCTTTGTTGAGCTTGTGTGAATAGACCGAGAGAGTGTTGAGTCCTCTTAGTGTGTCTTTGCTAGGTGTGGAAGGTTGTGACTTATTGTGTGTTATGTGATTGAGTGTGAGTAAAGACATCCCGAGGGTGTAGGATGTCCATGATAGATAGGTAGAGTGAGATCCGGGGTCTATGCTCCAGATCCTTCACTGGTGGGACCGAGAAGAGTTGCTTTAGCGGATGGGATCCGGGAAGCCCACGGCTATTTATGATAACCTCCCTTAAGTGGGAAGTGTTTGGATTGGTGGGGAGGAGGGGTAATATCCCCCTTCTCGGTACACCGAGAGAGATCCCGACTAAGCCTGAGTCCGGAGAATTCCGGGGTTGTTACCTTTGCAGTGGACGAGTTTTGACGATTCCCGTGGAAGGTATTTTTGCTCATATGATTTGCTTAGTACTAACTTGTTGTGAGTCTTGTATCTTCTTGCTCTGATTCATTAGGTGTGGTTGTAGTTGGAACCCGGGCTTGCGTGACCGGTTTACCGAGACAAGTTCCCGGTAGATTGTGAAGATCGGTAAACCGGCTACAACCTTTTTAACTCTTTCAAGGTGTAGGATTAGATTGTGGATATTGTGGCCTCTGGACTGCAAGAAAGGAGGGCAGTGACTTTTCGGGCACTGTAAAAACTTACTGGGAAACTATTCTGACGCTCAACAGAGTTTAACTGAAACACTTATGGTAACTTGTGACCAGTTACTAAGGTACCGGGGAAGCCATCCTCCGAGATGTACTGAGGTATTAAGTATGAATTGTTGTTAAGATTTAAAGAGCTTGATGCGCGATAAAAATCCTTGGAAACGATCTGGTAAGGTGGGCTTGCTTAAGGTTAATTTCGGTTAACTTTGAGAATTACAAACTACTAGACTATGACACACCTGGAGCAAACCTTCGCAATTGAGGCCGGTAACCTCCTCCCCAAATGGTGGGGTAGTGTACAATGTCTCGATGTTGTGCAATTGCAAGGTTTTGTAATGCCATTGGCATCGCATGCTTAAACAACTCGGCTCTATTGTTGCATACTTCCATCCATGTGTCGGAATCATCCATCTTGATTACTGCATGTATGTCTCTCTATGTTGTGGCTGGAAGCACAAGTTCTCGACCATACAACAAGAAATAAGGGGAAAAGGTTGCTAAAGACGCCTGCTTGCTAAAGCGGTATCCCATTGCCAACCATGGCAATTGTGCATCTCAACTCCTGTGATGTCCATGTTGTACACCATATTTCCTAAGGCTCCTGACTGTTTGCACCATGCGTTCAGCCAATTCATCTGCCTCAAAGTAGTCGCGAGATGACAGTAGTCATGTAATCAATGTAAGCTTGTTCACAAAGAGCCTAAAAATTTCCCTGAAACTCACGCCCTTGTTCCGTGAGCACTTCAGCTGGAGCCCCAAATCAACTGAGCACTCTATCTAGAAAGGCAAATGCGGCCCTTTCACTAAATTTATCAGGTGAAGCCACTAACTCAACCCATTTAGAGAAATACTCAATCATAACAAGTACATATTTATTATGATTTTTAGTAATTGGTAAAGGTCCTGCAAAATCGAGACTCCAACAAGATCCAAGACCCATCATGGGTAATGGTTGCAAACTAGGTGTTGGTGCATTGAAAGAAGCACGCACCCTATCACATAACTTACATCGTGACACTAGCCGTTGTACCTCTGATTGCATACCAACCTACCAATATTGATTTTGAAGTAATCTGTAAGTCCGCTTGACTCCAAAATGGCCGAGGTCCTGGTGCACATGTAGCACAAGTTTCTCGCGCTCTGATGGTTCTGGAACCACCCGTTTCCTCCCATCTGGTAACTTCCTGAGTAAATGAACCCCTTCCCATTCAAACCGTTTGGCCCGTTAAAGAATCCGATCTCTTTCTTTGGATGTAACCTTGCTTGGCAACTCCATCGATCCCAGGTCTTCCAAAACTGGTCCATCTTCATAAATGTCCTTAGCGCCCCCAAACTCTTCTCTTCCTTTTTGATCGGTAGTAATCCGTTTGTATGAGTCCACATTCATCGCCAACAAACTCAAACAGTGAGAGGCATGCCACCTTGGCACCTCTTCTTCTTCTCCTTCACTAACATGCCACCGTGCCCATGTGGAGTTCCTTTGACTCGGGCATGGATTTTTACTCAGACCATTTGGGTCCATGTTTACCAGTCGTGCCCGGTGCACTACTTTAAAATCATATTCTTGTAACATTAGTGCCCATCTTGCAAGCTTTCCGGTAAGCTTATCAGATTCCATTAGCTACTTCAAAGGCTGATGATCTGTTACCATTAGAAATTCATTACCATACAAGTAACATCAAGAATGACCAATGGCCCAAACTGCCGCTAAGCATTCCCCTTCATATGAATTGTATTGTGCTTCGGCATTATTGTTTGACTAGCTAGCGTATACTACCACAAACTCCTTGCCCTCATCATCCATCTCAGTGAGGACCGCACCAATGCCTAAAGTTCTCCAATCCGTATGCAATTGATGAGCCCTGCGAGGAATTGGTTGCCGCAAAATAGGTGCGGACGCCAATCGAGCCATCAACTCTTGAAATACAACTTCTTACTCTTCACCCCACCTCCACTCTTGATCATTTTTTGTCAACATGGTCAAAGCCTTAGCAATGCGACTGAAGAAAGCTACAAACTTCCTATAGTAATTTGCTAGTCCTAGAAAGGCCCGCAATCTATTTTCATCCATTGGTCTTGGAATCCCATTCAATGCCTCTACCTTACTCTTGATAACTCCCAAACCCCTAGGGTATATCATGTCGCCTAAATATTCCACTTATGAGTAGAAGAATGTGCATTTGCTTGGATGCAACTTGAGCCCATGCTGCCTCAACCGTTCCAACACCGCAAGTATATGTCTCTGATGCTCCTTCCTATTCTTGCTGAAGATAATGATATCATTGATGTAACACCGAGCAAACGGTAACCCTGCTAATATCTTGTCCATGACCCTTAGAAACTCCACAGGAGTGGTCTTCAATCCAAAAGGTGAAAATTTTCATTAATAAAGTTTGTCCTTGCCAACCCATCAATCCTCCAAAATGCCGTCTTTTGCTTGTCTTGTTCTCTAATGGGTAATTGGTGATAATTTGATATCAGATCTAATGTGCTAAACACTTTAGCTTGCCCAATTGAGTCGAAAATCTCCTCAGGTGTTGGCATTGCATATTTGTCTCATCGTGTGTTTGTTTATAGGCCTATAGTCCCCGCACGTTCTCTTCTTAGTCCAATTGCCATAGATATCCTTTTTAGAAGGCATAACTGTTGCAAAGGCATACTCGCCATCGGGAAGTTCTACTAGTCCTGCATCTAGCAATTCCATGGTCCGATTATTGATTAATCCCCTCTCCGCTTCGTTGTACCGATAAGGTTTGCAAAAGATCGGAGCATCATCCTACAAATCGATCGGAGCATCATCCTACAAATCGATCCTCACTTCCAATCCCTTGAGAATTCCCAAATCCTTCAACCCAAATGCAAAGCAACCTTTAAATTTCTTCAAAAATTGTTGTTCTTCACGCCATTCTTCCTCCCCTTCAAGATCCACATTTGGCTTCCAATTGTCTATTGTTAGTGGTGTCTTGACTTCTTTCTCAGTGGATGGCGTCTTCCTTGACTGCTAAGCAATGTCAATGGACTCGGAGTCTTCATGGTCCTCCATGCCCATCATGCTCATCAGTCTCCCTTCGACTTCTCCATAATCCCCAATGTCATCCTCTTTTGCAAAGAGGATCCTATCCATGAGACTCTCCAACGTCTCACTAGCCGCCGTTGTTCCCCCATAGTTGTCCTTTTGCCCCTTGCGAGTCATATCATCAAAATTTGATATACCCCAATTTTTCCAAGGCTGCCAAGGCTCCCCACGTTTGCCCCTAGCCATGTCTTTTTCCGCCCCGGGAAGAGGTGGCTTCTGCAAAGCAGCCCGTAAGGCATCATAGTGGCACCTAATGATTGACATGGCGTCCATGCATTGCTGCTCCACTATGGCAATAGCAATGAGCCACGTAAGACAATTGAGGTCCATAGCTTGACCCAAGAGCATGCGCCTTTGGTTTTCACTAATGGAATGAGCTGGCAAGTGTGTAGTCCCTGAAAAAAACTCGATAGCTCTATCTAGTTCATCAGCATTGGGTTCCTCTGTAATGTAGTCCGCACCACTTGTGTCCAAAATAGTGTCTAGACCATCACCGCAAAAACCATAAGATCTGGGAAAACTAACCTATGTAGGCAAAGCCTTCCATGGGTGGCCAATTGTGTTGACAAGAGCGTTAGGTGGTTTGTCATCCCACCGCACATGTCTAGGTGTCATGTGTGGGTGTAGAATGTCTTGAACCAACAAGTTCTGAGGCCGTTCCTTGTGGTGGTAAGCGGCTTTGAGTAAAGAGGTGGGAACTAAATTAGTCCACCACGAACGAGCATGATGAGCTCGTAAACCTATCTAGGCTGCATCAATTAAAGTAGATGGACCAAAAATGGCCTTTATCTGCTTTAAATTGGCCCAATTCTTTTCGAGAGAGACTTCAAGATGATTGGCACATTCTCGATGAGATAACCAAGGCCCTCTACTTGCATCACCTATAAAATGTGCAAGATCTGGACTAGCTCTTGGAATAACGCACTCCGTTTGTCGTGAAGCTCATTCAATTGCCTGCCATGGATAATCCTTGGCATGGCTAGCCTGCAATGACCAAATCTACAAGTCCATGGGATTGCAATTGGGCATCATTAATCAGATAAATATCAGGTGCCAATGCGGTAAATGTAGTTTTGGTTGCTTCACCAGGAAGCATGTGGGGATAGCGCTTGTGTAGCTTCCGAATATGCTCAATAGTCACTCGTTTGGCTACCGGGTCATTGTCCACATAATGATAGGTGTGGGCTCTGATGCCAGCCTGTAAAACCGTTGCAAGCCCTCTTGCAATACCTCCTAACAACTCCAAAAGAAAGATGTCCTTCGTGGATGGTGTCCATGCAATTGGCCGGGTCAAAATATGACTTGTTGTTTGTTGTACGGTATCGCCTCTATCTTCCAAATTGCTCAGGGCCTCAATTGCCCACACCTTTTCCATCCTCACTTTAGCTTGTGCAATTAAGTCAGCTTAAGACGTCCATAAGGTGGCCGCTTGTAGCACCTTCGCCAAGTGAATTTTCCTGCCACTAGCTGTAATGGAACACTTAGCTGATGCTGCCATTTCTGGTTGAATGATCCACTCATCCAACACCTCTCCTTCTTTGACCTCCGCAACCATGCCACACTCCATATGATAACCTTCTTCTCCATGCACGAATTGTGTGGGCAACATGGCTTGCCGTCCATCACCAGCCTGCCATTCCGGTTTATAAAAAGCCATTTCATTCCAAAAATCAATCACAAATCCCATGGGATACAATATGGTAGCTCCCACAAAGACATTGTATGACTCTGCATGAGTGACAATGGCCTTGGCTTTGATGGAGCTTGCATCCATCACGTCGTTTGGCCAGAATTGGAGAAGGAGTTCCTTCATAGTAATGTTGGCGACTACCTCGGATCCGCCCATTGATGTGTTGATGGTGAACATGCACTTCTCTAATGCCCCCTTATGCAACTCTAACCGTTCAATGGCTGCTTTGTCCAACATCAACGATTGGGCCCTAGAATCCAGCAAAACCCTCCGAGGTGTAAACAACCTTCTTTGTGGTCCTACAATTTGCACCACACCCTTGGAGTTATCCACCAATACTACTCCGGGGACAATAGAAGACCGTTCAATGGTATGTCTTTGAGATAAAGTATTGAGCTGCGCCGCTGCTGCCTCCAAGGTGGTATCCTCAAGTGACTTCAAATCCTCATCACTCTTGTCCACCTCAACTTTCATAGTCGTCACTAATGAACCTTGCTTTTTTAAACACATAGCAGCGGTTGTCTCAAATATAGTAGCGACATCAAACCCTAACGTCTTCAACATTTGTGTGGTGAATACCGGTGTTTGACACAATGTAGTGGCCACCAACATCTTGTCTAACCGTTGCCCTTGGTAGTCGAAACGTAAAATTTCAAAGAATGACAGAATAGGGTTGAATAAAGGCTCACGAGGCTTTTCCCCCACCTTCTATTTATCCCTATCTTCCGTTGCCGAGGAACTGTCTCCTTCATCCTTTACAGCTGACTCCCCTTCATCAACAATTTCTCCTTAATGATCAGCCGTGCAGGTTTTTGTCCGCCAAAACCAATGGCTCCTCCAAACAAATCCTTGAAGTTTGGTGCCCAATGCCGCTGGAAGATCTCAATCTCCGCTTTGTACCGCACCTCAAACTCAACATAATCATGCACATAAGCCCCCTCCAAATGCTAAAATAATGCTTGCCAAGTACTGAATGGATTAAACAAAGCTTTGCGCTCCGCTTGGCCATTGCACCATCCCCCAAACTCAATGATGAAGTCATCAAGCTCAATGGTGCCCACGACTTTTGAAAACCAACGAATCCCTCAAGAAGCGCCATAGACGTGCCCCATGTCGTCGTCACTATCGTATGGATCAAACCAACCTCCTTGGTCCTCCTCCTCAACAGTATCGGTGTCCTTCACCTCCTTCTCAGCAATTACTTCCTCCACGGAAGTCTCTACTTCTTCTTCAGGTCCTGGTACATGTGGTGGGCTCCTCTCTTGGAACGTCCGTCCGCCTGAGTGATGCCCACTAGTGTATCTAGTTTGAGCAATTTCCTAGGGGATATACAAACCCCACAAAGGTCCCGATCCTCGCACCGCGGGGTAGTAAATGGTAGGAGCAATCTCAAAATCTAACTCGTGGTCTGTGCGCAACTCCACCACCCTTGTTGGTCGTCCCAGCCAACCGTCTTCTTCACGATGCCATACACTGTGGAGAACGTAGCCACTCACCCTATACTCTGTGAATGTCAAGGAGAAATGTGGCAACCCTGGCGGTTGTGTCTTCTACACCCAAGCCAACGTCCCACGGGTTTGTGAGTTACTCACAACTAAGGTGTCTTCCTCTACCACAAAGTCTTCAAACCTCACAAATTTCTCATTGCGTGCCCTTAGAGAGATGTAATCTACCCGCCGGTCCTTGAGCTTCTGTACTTCAGCAAAACCTCCCTCACGAGCCCAATACTCGATTGCTTGATCACTACGTACCTTGGTCCCTGGCTCTCCAAACGGCTGATGTTGAATGCGTGCTTCTGCAAGAGCTGATCTCACAAACGGTGCAGTGGTAACAACTCACACGTTGTCTTCTACTTGTACACCTTAGAATATCCGTACGGTGGTTCAATAGTAACCTCTATCGGTCTCCCTACAAACCCAAGTTGAGTATCCCTCGCAATTTCACCGTAGATCTGAATCCTCCGTACCTCGATGTCAAGTCCTCCACCCACTATAGTGCCATCTCCCTTAAAACCCCATCATGCCCCGTTGATGTAGTCTAATCACGTTGATGAAGCCCAACCCCCTCGGTGTAGCCTAACTTCGTGGATAAAGACTAACTTTTTTAATGTAACCTAACTTTGTCGGTGTAGACTAATCCCGTAACCCGAGCCAAACCCTTGGCTCCACCTCTTACTTGATGACTCATCCTTAAGCCACCTCTACCTTCATTGGTCCCCCATGACCGGTAGAGTCTTGCAATGCATTGAAATCCCCTGGAATCAATACATGCTCATTAAATGAAAACACGTACCCAGTTAGCCAAGCTCCGCGCCTCTTCCATGCACGCCGTCCACCCCACACGTGCCCACACGCTCCCCACACGCTCTGCACTCCACTCTCCACGCACGAAGGGCACCCAAAAGTTGCAGAATTGTGAAGCACAAGACTGGGCAGAAAACAGGCACAAGACCGGTGACTTGCTATTCCGATTATGCCTTCACGGTTGACCTGCTATCACCGGTCAACACCCCCCTGCTGACCTGCTGAACGGGTCCCCTCTCATCACCTGCCGATCCAGTTACCTTCCCCAAATGACGTGCCATCACCGGTCACCCTGCTCCAATGACCTGCAGTACTGATCACCTAGTTCACAATCGTGTGCACGGAGCAGTTGTGTGTACGTCTAGAAAAGCTCCTAGCTTCAATGGACGCATGTCGTCACCAAAAACTTTGCATGCTATCCCAAAGACAAAGCACCAAGTGAAGTGTACTCTCTTTCTAGATGTTGTAGTCGGCCAGGGTACGACCGGCCTCCAACTCCTTGCCAGCCAAGATTAAACGTTGCTGGTTAGGGGAATACCTTCTTTATCCTAAATCTTTGTCTACAGGTTGTGGATGGTATTGGAGCTCTCCACCTCCAACGTGATTGTCTTCCCCGTCAACGTCTTCACAAAGATTTGCAAACCGCAACACCAAGAGGAGCGTGCTCTCCTTTTGGATATTGTTATCAGCCGAAGTCTGACCGTCCTCCAACTGCTTACCGGCAAAGATCAGCCGCTCCATTCGTATTGGTCCATGAACACAACGTCCAGGTCCCCGAACCGCCCGGATCCGCCAACGCCCGCCTCCGATGCGCGCCGCAGCACCTAGCTCTCCACACCAACTCCAGCGCAAACTTGGTTGCACCATAGAGGAGCTTTGGGCCCTTGTACCACCGTGTGTCGACAAATAGGCTCAGATTGGAGCCATTTCCCTCACTAAAATAGGTGAATTCGGTCTCCTCGTGCTCGTTGTGCACTCTAGAGTCGTGATGCAAACCGTACTTGTCACCAAACTTTCCTTTCACGTACGAGTTGCGAACGTTAGAAGGGCCATACCACCGCGTCTGGCACGTGGTGTCACCTTCTTCGACCTCTGGGTCGCTTTCCTCGAGTTCCGAGTTGCCGAACACGTAATAACCTGGAACTTGATCCACTGGACAAGAGCCGTCGTCTTGGTAAAGCACACCGTTTCCGCGAACCACTTGGAGGCAAAAGATCACGCGTGTTGTCTTCGTTGCAGGCGTAAGGCAACTCCTAACCCTGCCGATCTCCGTCCCATAAACGAATGGCGGCCCTGTCTTTGTTACTAGGTGCGGCTGATGGCTCTTAAGCGCTCACACTACTCCAGCACTCGCGCACAGGTCCAGCATTGCACACACCTAGCTCTCCTCGCACAAGTTCAGTACTACTACAGCATATTAACCCAACTCACGCACAGGTCCCGTACTGCACACAAGGTTGCAGCCTCCATACAGACAACAAAGTGCCCCTCCCCTCTCACCTCATCCAAAAGTCGGAATCCTCAACCAGAGGAGGAAGATGAGCTAAATCAACCGGACAAAAAATGCTTTCCAGGGATGAAAACCCGCTCATAGTGAATGAAAAATGCCACTTTACCCATGTGAGACAAACCACTTGCGTTTTCATCCCTAATCCCCCGGATGAAAGCTATGGTGAAGGTAGTTATGCTTCCTCTACAATTTCAGCACACCCTACCACCTCCAAAACACCTCAAAAACATAAAATTTCACCAATCTCAGTGTCAAAACTCCCTCACTTACACTCATAGGTGAAGTAGGATCTTTTTTAAGTATTAACAAGTGAATAAACCCTTCAAAGAAGAGAAGAAAACTTCACTAAAATACAACAAGTAGTCAAACCACACTTGAACGTCATAAAGACATAATAATAAGCAAAGAGAGTCTATCTACTCAAAGAATCCTCCAAAGGCTCAACTTGAAAAAGATGAGCCTTCTTAGGGTTTCCAAACACTTATACCAACTAGGTGGAAAGTCTTGGTTTCCAAGTCAAGTCCCCTACCAAGACCCTCCAAGTCTAGCTCCAAGTCTCTACCGTAAGTACACCCTCTTGTGGCGGCGGTTAGCCATTACGACATAAACATTAACCAGACTAACTTATTCCTGACAATGTTCTCCAATTCTTCCTTAGACTCTAATACTATCGTCACATCTTCCAATTGGTCTTTTGAACATTGAATGCCATCGGGAGTATAAATAGGTGATTGCAGATATCCCAGTTTTAGAGGGTGCAGAGATGTGTTTGGATCCATTAGGGCATCTTCACATACTTTTTGCATGTTTTAGATGTCCAAAATTCCTCCATTTCAGCTTTCCAACCTTCTTCAGCTTTTATGCCCTCATTATCCAAAATCTCCTACTGTAAAGAATAAGAGGTTCCTTTCTATTTAATCTTCTTCTCCAAGTAAGAGCAACAAGTACAAAAGCAATTGCAGCACATCCGACTTGGAATGCAAAGAGAAAAAGTGACGAAAGACCAAGCCGCCGTCGACTTTTTATAGGGAGACGACCTCTAGACCTAAAAGCGCGGTCGTCCGAAGCTACGGTCCGTTAGTGGTGAGTGGTCGACTTGCTTTGGGCGGACGGCCCAACCGACCGATTGTCGGAGCAAATGGGCTAGTCGGCCGACGCCTCTACCGGACGGCCCAGCCGACCGATTGTCGGAGCAAATGGGCTAGTCGGCCGACGCCTCTACTGGACAGCCCGGCCAAACAATGGTCGGGGTTAAGGGCGGGCCCACCCGAAAGGCCAATTTTCCTTCGTAGTTTTTATCTTTAAGAAAATTATATCCTACTAACCCTTCTCTTGATCTCATGCAACAACTCGTTCACTTTACCAATAATTATAAATAGTGTATATCAAACTTTACATTCATTCAAAAGTATAAGAGTAATTATCAACAATGCCGATTATTGGTATAAACTCTAAATATCAATATGACTTGTAATTATGCATTACGGAAAGTTTTAGTATTGTACAAAAATTACTTAACAATTTATACTACTCGATATTTCTACAAATTGCTTGGATCCTAGTTTCAAGCTTGGAACTTCAATCCTAAAAGCCCATTAAACCATGGATGGGGCGTTATTTATTTTGAGGTATCGTTATTAGGTACCAAATATTAGGAAAAAAACTTCTTCCTTTGAAAATTATATATTAGATTGTCCCTCACAAGAGCTTGGCGAAGGTGTTATTATTAATTTTCTTAGATTCACGGTTTGAAAGTTAGTAGCGTTGAAGTTGAATATGGGGACTTGCAGTAGTGCAAGAGGTGGTGCTAAAACTATTTATTGACATTGGGATTTCTTATACCCATATAGAATATTTTCTTCTCTAAAGATGTCTAAAAAAAATTCTTGTCTTTAGTGAATGGGGAATATTTAAACCAAAGTCTAACATTTTCACACATCTCAAGCAATGAAGGAAAAAAAACTTTATCTTTTCTACATAAAACATTGAGATCTGTATTTTTTTCACTTCTTATTTTTTTTACAACAATATGTGGTGAAAACCTTCTTTGAATTATCTCGATTTTCATTTTAAAGCACATTGAGTTCAAAAAAATAAAAATTTGTAAAATGGCAATTTTTTGACCTCTACTCCTTGCAAAATTGCTTCGAATATGATTAATCCACACCCCTTTTCTACCTCTAGAAATTGGTACACAAGGAAATAATATTGCAATTAACATGATGGTAATAAATTAAGACTTTGTGTGGTGGAAAAGTAAAACACCAAGTGAAGTCAAAGTCTGCTAATCCACTAAACGCAAGGAAGAAAACCAACCCTTTTGTTTCCTTCCAACCCTACAATCTTTCAATCCGTGCGGACTAAGTTTAAGGAATTTTGTGAGGGCATTATTAATAAAGTCTAAATTAAGATCATACGGTTTATTTTGGAAAGTAAAAGCTCTTATTTTCCATATTACTCATTGCCCAAGAATGAGCAATTCGGAAGTGTTATTGGAATAAAAATGCCTTGGGTCTTAGAAGGTCATTGAATAAAATTTAAAATGAAGATGAAATACATGCAATTATGGAAAATATTATTTCATGTTGGTCATTCACGATGTCCACTAGTATTCCATGCTATTCATTCTATGAAAAATTATCAATTGCCATTCCGTCCAATGTTGATTTCCACAAATAAAGGTTGTATATATGTTAAAGATGATGTTTTACAATACAAAATAGGCACAGAAATAAAGTTTGGCTACATTTCAAATTGTGCGTATTTAGAAGGCTCTCCAATAGATTTTTATCAAAATGAAGTATAATGGCATATTCTACTTTGACATTATATATCTTCCAAACCAATAATTCACCTCTACTTCAAACGTTATAGTATTCTGTACTACATTATATACTACAACTTTCATTTTAACACATTTTAAATTTTCATTTTTTGAATGAAAGTGACTCAAAATTGTTCACAGTTTTGTTGGTCACCGTATATAGAATCCGACCAATACTAAAGATGTCCAAAAAATAAATTGTTGTCATTAGTGAAAAATAGCAGATCAACCCAAGTCAAACTTTTTCAAACATTGACGCGCACGGTACCCATAAGAACCATCTTCTTCTCCACATAAAACTTAGAGATCTTCTTATTTTTAGATTTATAGTTTTTATACAACAATGTATGGTGTAACCCTTTTTGATGACCGATTGGATTTTCATTCTAAAACATACTCAGCTCTCAGAACAAATTAAAGTCGGACTAGCAATTTTTGAACCTCCACTCCTCCCATAATTGTTTTGAATGTGCCACCTTTTCTACGTCTTCAAATTGGTGCACAAGGACATAACATTATAATTCACATGATGGTAATAATCATAGACTTGTTGTAGAGCAAAATCTAAAGACCAAGTGAAGACAAAGTCTGCTCTTCCACAAGACACAGGGATAAAAATGAACCCTTCTCTATATATCAAACCCTATAATCTTTCAATCCGTGCTGTCAAAGTTTGGAATATCTTGGGCAGACATCACTAAGTAGTTCTTAATTAAGAATCAAGATCCTATGGCTAAGTTTGGAAAGGAAAAGTTTTTGTTTCCCTCCTTACTCATGCCAAACAATGTAAAGGGTAAGGCCATAAAACATACAATCATTAAAATATCACTTCCCATGCTAAAAAAATTAGAAAGCTAGTAAGTGGTTGTACCATGGAAGGTGGTGCAGAAGTTGTTGAAACTAAATTTGTCTAAAAATATTTATAATATAAAGTGATTACAAAAAATCTCAATAGTTTTGTAGATATCAACATGAAGGCCATGTTATTTTAGATTTTTGGATATATAGATAATGATTTTCACAATAGAGTTTCAACAATAATAATGGTTACATCATATTCCAACAAATATAAGGTGATATTAAATTTGTATAAATAGTAAAATGCATATCAAATTCATAAAATATTCTATACACCACACATAATATACCCTAGTGCCATATGCTCATTGCCATGCATGTGCATTGTGTATGTCATTGCAGCATTATCTACCACCAAAATTTCCTTGTTCCCATGCTACATAGCTCTAGCCTCTTATCACAAACCAAAACAAAGACAAGGACTCACATTATTCTATATATGTGGCCGATGTCCATTTATGATATTTAGATGCACCTTTAGATCGAGGAATTCTATGTTCTCAAGTCTCTAGAATATATTTTTTGGGAATTCAATAGTTTGGTGACCCACATATTTATCATTGTGTAATGGACATATTTGGTTCCAACCTCACATTTATATTCCCGTGATTTAATAAGTTCATTTTTTTTAATCAAGACCTGTTAGAAAATAAATATCATTCGAAGCACAAGCCCAAAGCAAATTTATGACTTATAAAATTCTATATCCGTTCTAATATACATACAAACATATATAAATATAGATATGTAGTTGTAATTATTGTTTCGAACTCCTTGTAATGTTCTCTTTTAGAATAAAAGCAGTGCTAAAACCATCATGTTCCAATGTACAGTAGACACACATACATTTCTTTTTCCTTGATTTTATCGATATCTATTTTCTATAATACATGCTTTTATCCACTATAAGGCCATTAAACCCTGGGAAGAGTCAGGGGATGTTATTAAATTTAGGCTGGTACTTAAGATTTCAGAATAAATCAATTTCTTTTCATAGTTTTATAGTAGAGTATCCCTAAGAAGAGCTTGGTGGACCAAATTTCATAATTTATCTTGGATCACGGTTTGAAGGATAGTACCATTTTAGTAAAGAATGGAGAGTTTTGAAGTTTGGCCAGCTTTGAAAATTTTGCAATACGTTTCCATTGACATTGAGATTTTCCATAAGTATATAGGATATTGCCTTCTTTGAAATCAAAGATCTTAACCAAAGTCAAAGATCTTAATCAAAGTCAAACATTTTTACTCAGTCGAACACACATGGGAAAAAACTATGACAATAGTACATACCACATTGAGAATCTGAGATCGTCCTATCTTCCACTTTTTGTTTTTAACAACAATATATCATGAAACCCCTCTTATAAACCGTTTGGATTTTCATTATAAAGCACATTGAGTTCACAAAATATCAAAACGTAAATTGGCAATTTTTCAACCTCTACATCTTGCACAATTGTATTTTATGTACTACACCCCTTTTCTACCCCTACAAATCAGTACATTGGCCACTACCATCATGCTTAATTCCTAAATGCCCAGTGTAAGTATTGGGTGTAAACTTGTTCATTTTAAGTCTTTAACCGCAATTCTCTTGTAATTCCTACAGTTATATTCTGAAAATTTTGACCAAATAACTCATATAAGTTTACAAAAATCCTACGGTTACATTTTCACAATAACATGGGTACCTTGCCCTCCCATATACCACTGGCTAGGTGGAACACATTAGATGTTGAATATCCGGTGTGAGAAGTCCACAATGGCAATCATCAACAAATGCAAAACCTTGTACGCCAGTGAGTGTGCAATGTCCCTACAAGTGGAAGAACTTGTAGGACCGAGGGTGGAGTGGGAACGATACTAGAAGTAGTCCGTGATGCTAAAGGAAAAAGGTAGCCAAGACTCACAAATATGGCCTGGCAAACTTGCGTGGCGAGGACGTCGATGACTACCAAGCATAGTGGGAGATGGTGCCATCGCCTGTGTAGTGGTCTATGTGCGAATTGCAACCGCTGCCCAACCTCCATTGAAGCGCCATACAGGACGGCGTCCGTGGCAGATGATGAGCTCCAACCCCTAACTGGAGTCTATGTGTCTGCCACTTGGTCCAAAGAGGCTATTGTGCTCATTTGCTTCTTCATCTCCACAATTTTGAACAAAAAAGTCTCCACCACATTAGATCGAGTAGGTGAGGATCCTCGGCACTTTTTCGTGTGAAGAAAAAACTAGTTCTTATCACTGTGGCCAAACTTCCCATAGTAAGAACATGTCATGGACTTCTTTTCCTTGCCTCCAGTCTTCTCAGCAGGCTTGGCCACCTCGGTCTTGGACTTGGCCTTCATTGTACTTGCCTCCTTCTTCTTGAAGCACTTGGGATCCTCTTTAATGTGACGGGCTTCTCACATGGCCAACAATGCACACTTATTTCAAGTTGTGCCTCCGCTAAGCTATCGATAGTTGTAGCAAGCTTCTTGGGCTTCAGATCCCTTAGCATAGAGGCAATGAGATCCGTGTTCTCTCTCACACTAATGGTCTTCTCAAGGTCTCCTACCCTGGCAAATGCCTGGGCCAATGTCTCTTTGCCCTAAGACGTGATGGCTTTCTACACCATCTTCTTTTACTTTGG
Source organism: Bryoerythrophyllum caledonicum (assembly GCA_963971425.1). NCBI lineage: Eukaryota > Viridiplantae > Streptophyta > Bryopsida > Pottiales > Pottiaceae > Bryoerythrophyllum > Bryoerythrophyllum caledonicum. The sequence goes on from OZ020514.1 coordinate 47,242,511, forward strand.
CAAGAAGATCTGCACTAGCTGGCCTTTTGTAAACATGTTCCTAGCCTCACCAAACAACTGTACAAGTTGGATATACACTATATGAGGAGTATCCTTGTTCTTCTAGTTGAAATTTTGAATGCTCTAAATTTTATCATGCCAAAAACCACCATACACCATCTCCAGATGTCCGAAGAACCGTGTTAGAGGGTCAAAGGCTAGCGGATTGCCAATGGCCATCAACGCGGCACGTGTGGCTAGGACCAAATGTGACATCGCTCCCATGTCAGATTGTTCGCCTAAAACATCAACGCCCTTGCCTCAATAGTCTTTACTTTAGAAACTCTTTTGCACCTTGTGGTGCTCGGAGGAAGTCGTTAGTTGGGCAACCACACTCTTCTTAAGCACAGTCACCAACTCCACACGCTAGTGCTAGTACAATGGGAGTCTAAAAATCCCACTAGGTTGCCCTTACCAAAAAAAATTAGCTAAAATTGTGATTTTCAGTTTAGATAACCGGCAAAGTAGTTAGTATTACATAGAAGTAGGTTGTAGAGTAATTAGTGAAAGTAGGAGAATGCTTAACCAATTAATTGGTGTTATAATGGTGATAAAATCAAGCCTTAAACAATCAAGTTTGGTGCCCAAAAATAACTCAACAAGAGTGCCCAAAGGGAAGGATCGAGAAAGTCTCGGGGACAAAGGCTCAAATCACCATTTAGGGCTAAATTAGCTATCTAAGTTTTCATTAAGTGGATAGACTATTTATTAGTTTTCTAGTTTAATTGTTTAGATTTTCTCTTTTTAGCTCAATGGTTGATAGAGTCCTAAATTCTTACTTGAAAGAATAAGAAATTTGCTTTTATAAAATTAAAAGAAAATAAAAATAAAAATATATATGTACGTTGATATCTAGGCAAAACCCCAATATCAACAGGGTACAGGTGTCACCCGAGCATCAACAACATTGCAAGGAAGAAGAGCATCAACAACAGCGCGAGGAGGAAGAGCATCAACAACAGCGCGCGAGAGGAGGAAGAGCATCAACAATAGCAAGACAAAGAAGAGCATCAACAACAGCGCAAGAAGGAAGAGCATCAACAACGCACGAAAGGAGGAAGAGCATCAACAACGCCCGAAAGGAGGAAGAGCATCAACAACAATGCGCGAGAGGATGAAGAGCATCAATTACAGCGAGAAAAGGAAGAGCATTAGCACCGAGGGGCGAGAACTCAGCCCAAAAAGAAGAAAGGTGGAAGGAGAGTGGAACCACCTAGGGTTTGAATTTGCAAACATCTAGGGTTTTGATTTCTACAAACTAGGGTTTGTAGAAGATTATGGCGGATGGGGTTCCTGACACAAAGGAGGTGGATATTTCTAGGCGAGGAAACGGTGCAAGGAGATTCACAACCGCGGCGAGAAGACTCAGAGATTGAACCACAATTTGAAGGAGGTTGCGGGTACAAAAAGGAGGTGGCAAGAATTGTGTACAAGGTGAATTCCGGTTGCCTTCTTTCCAATCTCGAGAAAAGTCTCCCGGTAGACTCTATTTAGACCTCATACGTCCTAAATCTTGAGTTCTTGTTACTTGTGCGTCTACTCTTTGTCCCATCATTTGTTTTTTATCACCCCGGCCTTGTGGCAAGTCTTCTTTTGTGTTTCCCCTGTTCTTCCCCTCTTCCCAAGTCTTGCCAAAATTTTCCATCCTTTTCCCGGTCTCTTCAGTCACCCATGAAAACCCCCTTCAAAAATTCTTGTTCTTCTAAGTCATCTCTTTTGCTTGAAGTGGTTAATTGTTATGTTGTTCCGTTAGTTGTGTTACTAGATATGTGAGATGCTTACATCCACGTTAATCTAGAAAAGTGTTCCAGAGAAAATACACCGATTACCCGAGATACTTATGTTTTCCGGGTTGGACCAGAAATTGTGATAAGTTGGTAGGGTGATTAATGGGAGTATAGGCACATCCCAGAGTTAGTCCATTCTGGACAACATGAATCCACCGGGGACATTGAAGCTTTCCAAGATTGATCCTAGTAAGTAGGAGGGGACGGAGCAAGGAGAAGAACTGAGAGAAGACCTCACCTGGATGGGTTGCATGGGATTATACGAGAAATCGTGGGTCTTACAAAAGGGATATGCGGCTGCAGAGTAATTACCGCCCATGACACCTAGGAGAGTCTACCAAACTAATCCCCGGATTATACCACAAAATATGACATGAGGTGTATTCCTTTCAACAAGAGGAGGGATGGACACCTGGGTTCAACTGGGAGTTGCTGGATAAGCACTTACCAAATTCCTACGGCGTACCGGAGTGCTACCCGTGTAATCAAATTACGTACAACCGATTGAGGAGGATGGTTGAGTTTTTCAATCGAATCGTCCATCGTAACTGATGTGAAAGAATCACAACGCGGCTGGCTACAGTCTACATACAAGCATTCTTCGAGGATTCCATTCCAGACTGGGGGATTTTGTTGGACGAAGCAATTTTGCTTCCCCTTCGGACAATTCATCAACGAGAAAGTTCCAAGACCTTATTGACTCTATACTTCATGCACTTGAAAAGTTGAATGAGTATTATGGTTGTTTGGAACCGGAAAAGAAGAGAGTTTAGAGGCAAGAGATGGCTCCTCAGGACCATTTGTTGCAAGTCGTAGGGTCAGTATTCCTTCGAATAGCACTTAGTTGTAGCTAAATGTATCCAAAGTATCCGTTCTAAATTTATTTCCACGGAGACCTATTGTTTTTTCCCTAAATGATAGACAAAAACTAACTACCAAACACTATTCCACTGGTTAGTTTCCTATTCATCCCTTTCTCCCAATCCGGATTTTTCCGGATTCTAGAGTTCTTACAATAGCTTCCGGAACCAGTTTCTGAAACAACCGGAGGGTAGTTTAATTTATCTATGTTCTTCCTAAGAGAGTCCTCTGGACGGTTTAAACTAGTGACCGGAAGGCCATTGATCTTGTTTTGTGTAAGTGGCCAGATTCCCCACTATCTTGTGACTTAAAGTGGCTAGACACCCACTCCTCCTACTTCGCTAACCGGTGGACGTTTGTCAAAGTCGGACCTACACTCTCACATCATCCGGATGGCCATCCGGATGCGGTCACGCAGAGATCAATCCGGACTACAACGACATTCCGGTTGTTACTACAGTGATTCTACTGAATGAGTTTTATAGTTTGTAAGTAAACTTCCTTCTAGACATACATATCGGGCTTTTTCCCTATCGACGGGGGAAATTCCGGCCTCAATCGGAATCCGGATTCACACGGATATTCCATGTCCTAGGACTACCAGGCACACCCCTGCAATACGTCTCTTCCCCCTCTTGGCTACTTCTAGTCCATGTAGAATGCCAGGTCTCTACCTAACCTCTACTCTAGCTCTTCTGAGCAATCTCTCAATGCAAGTCCCAACCGGTTGTTCTAAGTACAACCCCTTCAACACTCAACACATAAGAACTTAAATCACCATACTTTAACAACAATGGATCCGCTTCCTCACAAGTAAAACCCTTAATCATTACAAGTTCAAGAAGAGAAAATGTGATAGATGGAAAATACTCTTCATGAGAGAAAACAAGATGATGAGTTGTCTAAAACTCATCTATTAAGTACTGACTAAATTTCCAAATCTAATATCTACCATATCTGCAAGGAATCCAAAAAATCCTTTCTTAAGAACAAAAAAATCTTTATCCCTAATCATCCGGAAATTCTATCTCAAATCAGAAAATTATGGATCTCAAATCCGGTTTTCCCGCTGGTAACGAGTTCATGAAATTGATTAACCTAAGGTTTGGCAGCCGGATGCAGTCCTAAGCCCAATTGTTTAATCGCTACAAAATCAAAGTAACAAAAAATTCCTAACTTCAACTCTAACCCTGGCTATGGAGTCTTCTTGTTCCAACCACTCTTGCGCAGCGGGAATGCTTCCACCGTTTTCGTCGCCCTGTCGGTCTTCTCCGGAGTTGGATCCGGTGCCTATCTCTTGCTTCCAAAAACTGGGGTTTCCGGCTCCGGTTTGTCGGATGAGAGTGCCGCCTGGATAGCCTTCTTTGCCGTGTCGGTTGTGGTCTCCACAACAGCTTTGACACTGGAGGTCTCTTTCAAAAGATTCCTAGACAATGGAGAAGTCGTCTTTTGGTGGATGGATGAGGGGAAGAAAGGAGGTATCCGGAAGACCAAAGGAGTCCCCTAGAACAGCGCTGCCGGAAGAGGGTTCTTTCTGGTCTTGGCCGTCTCCGGACTATTATGAGAGGCCTTGCTCTAGTGTCCGGGCGAAGCCACATCAGGTGTGCCAAAGGTCTCATCCGCCGGTCGCTTACCCTTGCCGGAAGCTTCCCGCGCCTTCTTTAATGGTTTGGCTACATTCGGGGATGAGTCGAGGTCAATGGGGGAGTTCGGCGCCATCGGTTCGTCCCGGACCACGATGTTGGCCGCGTTGTTTTCTAGCAGCTGCATCTGCTCCCACGTCTTCTCCATCTTCCGGGCATGGTCCATGAGAAACCTAATGATCTGCCCACGGTTCACCTTACCTTTCTTCTCCAAGCGCTCCTTGAAGAGGAGGCTTCGGTTGACTGTGTCGACCGGAAAGCTCAACGCCGCCCAAACCTCCACGAGAGCTTGAGCAGATGCGATGGCCTTGTCTTCCACTTCCTTTCGTGCTGCTCGTGCCTCCGTCAACGTGGCTTCCGCCACCGCCAAGTCCTACTGCAGCTTTGCCTAGGATTGGACTATTGGTTACTGTTGCTCCTTCATCACCAGCAATCGGGCCTCCACATGCCGGAGATCCTTCAACCAAAGCATGAACTCCGATACATTGTCGACCTTGAGCTCCTCTAGGATTTCGTATATTAGTACTAAGCTATCGGCGAGGTATTGGTTGATCGGCGTCGTCCTCCAGACTACGTGCCGAAGTAACTCAATGATGTCCTCCACCAGCTTCCTGGTGTCGTGGTAGAGAGTTTATGTTCCAAGAAAATACTGGATTTCTGGCTGCCACTTTTACTCAATCAAGTTCTTGATAAGAGAAACTCCAAATATATATGAAGATTGTCTTTTTCAAGAGACAATCACTTCAATACACAAGTCCTTATAGGACAAAGAAACCCAACTATCTAAGAAAACTATATAATTTTACAAGCCTTAGGAAAGGAAACTAACCCGAATCTTAAGAGCTTGTATCTCTTAATCCAACTGTCTAAAAAGATCCAAACTTCAGCAGTAGAACTGATATACTATTAAAATCAGCTACACAAAGTTTCAACCGTAGATACCTCACGGATCTTCAGATATCACAGAAATACCTACAGCCTCTCTAAAACCTTGTTTACAAACACCCGCGCACCAAAATCTTCATAACTTCCAAGAAAATACTCCAAACGCTATGAAACTTGAAATATAGCTTGACAGCATAATAAACCACCTTCTTAAAAAGTCTTAGCCAAAAACTCGTCCAGAAGCCAAAGATATGGCCAAAACCGCCACCAACATCAAAGTGATATACTTACAGTCTTAGAAAATATTTGTGCGTTGTTTAGCTCCAAATATCTCCTATATAAAAGCTCCAAATCCTTCAATTCTTCTGCATAAAAGGTAGACCTTGAAAACACCTTCGTAGCCGTTCTTCCCGATCTCCAAAAGCTTTTTTGAAACTCCCGAGATGCTCAAAAGAGTGGCAGTAGGTTCCCAAATCGCCCCCTAACTTCTAACGGTTATAACTTCTTAACCCCAACTCCAAATCCTACGTTTTTTGTACCCAAAGTATAGCCTGCAATCCAAACTACTTGAATATGGCCTCCCTCGATCGAATGCCCCCTTCAGAGTTGCTGAAACGCTTGATAAGGCCGCGGACAGCCCCCTTGATTCTCATTGGACACGAGAATCGGCAAATGGGAGGAGGACATTTCATCCAAAACCCATCCCCCTCCATCCCTTGCCACCTCCTCCTATCCTTTGCCACCTCCTCCTATCCTTTGCCGCCTCCTTCTTATCCTTCTATCCCTTGCCATATCATTCTATGTTTTTTTTAAACTATCTTTTGCATATTCAATTCTATCTTTTCTATTTAAACACTTAGAACTAAACTCTAAACTTTGAGGCCAAATTTTATCTAAAAGCTTAACATCAAACATTTAAGTCCTAAATAATCTAAAGACTTCAACTAATTTAACAAAAACGTACGAAATAACCCTTTCATATCAACTTTCAAACTAATTTATCAACTATTATAACAAACCCCAAACTTATAAACATATTACCAATCGTGATTGGTTTTTTACATATTTTGGGTAATTCCAATGCTACAAACGCTTATATACTACTGGATGATATCTTTGCACATCGATCACGGCTCAGCGGGCTGGCTGAGCATTCCGCCACACTAAACTGGTTCAGAGTTCGATTCCCGTAGACTCCTTGAACGGTTAGTGTGACGCGTGGTCCTGGGGCTGCTCAAACTTTAGCAGTGTAACAGCCGGTTGATGCTCTTGAACCCTGAGCTAGTGACAAGATGTAGGAATAACTTCCAAGATAAGGCTCGCCCCGGTAAAGTATGACCGTGTGATTGAGGATGAATCCACTAGTCATATCTTCACTGTTGGCCTAGACCATTCAATACCCCATATTTTTCTATATTAATATATGTTTTCACAGCATGTACTCATTTACTTCACAACACCGGTGAGCTTCGAAGGTTCGGGGGTCCCTACTCGTTCTGGTCGTGTGGAGAGGCCAGCTGCATCCAGACCTTCGGAGGTCGTGTCCATTCGAGTTGGTGGTAATCCCGCTGGTGCCGGTTCCGGCTGTACCGACTGACTTCGCTTCCAGGTGCGAGGAGTTTTGGCCGGAGGTCACTCCGCATCTTTGGTCTCCTCCTTAGAGTCGGTCTCTAGCCCACCATACTATTGGATGGTCAGAAATTTGTCGTATTCGTCTTGCTCCGCCGGCTTCAGCAGCTCGTGCCGGAAGTAGAGGTGAGTCACGTAGGCCAGAAGCGGTGACCCAGCCTTCCTTGTCCGTTGGAAGCTTTTGACCAATCTCTCCTCCAGGTCTTGCATCAACGACAACTAGTCGACAGTGATCTTCCTCCACTTAGCTCCCAAGAAGACACTCGCCAATTTGAACACCAGTCGCTTGGGCTTCTCCAGATAGAAGATTGGATTTAGAAACCCAATCACGATCCACGCTTGAGGGACGACCAGGTCACTCGTCGTGAAGCCGTCCCTACGGTTGGCATGTTGGTGGAACTTCCCTTTCACGATGTCGTCTTTCTTCTCTACGACCTTGACTTCTTCGTCCAAGAAGCCATATGTGCGCTTCCACTCCGACCTAGTCCACTTTTTCGGGTGTGCCCGAAGACTTCCATCATACTGGTTGTCCGGGTCCCCGATCAGCTTGGTATCCATTTGTTCCTCCTTCGTTCCCTATGCCACCTCCAAGAGCCCGGAACACCCCATCTTGTTGAGGAAGTAAAATAGGTCGTGCAGGTCTTTGTCTTGGGTTGGATACTCCGGCACGATTAATAGCGCTCCAGCGGTCGCACTCATCACCTTCCCCGGTTTCCCGGCTCGCTTTCCTCCGGCCATAGCGGTCACTCTTATTTCCCTCCAGTTGCACCTACACGCACTGACCTCATAAAAGCACTCGAACTGCAGAAATAGTACTGGATGCTGAAAAGAAAACAGAAATTAGGGTAGAAAACAAGGAAGAGAGAGAGAAGGAGATAGAATGGAAACGATAATTGTAAGGAATTCCCGTTTCTGCCCCTTTTTATAATGAGCGCAACATACGGAATCCATAACGACTCTGACGTCGCTTGTAAAAACGCCATAATGACGATTCTGCTTCCGGATATCTTCCGGAATACTCCGGACAATTTTGGCTATTCGGATGTCTGGTTTCCAGAAAGTTGCTAAGGACAATGGTTTCTAACGATTGTGTTTTAACACAGAATTTTTGTTTCCTATTTCTTATCTAGTTATACTAGTCTACACTATTTGAATCATTGATGTTTTTAATTTTTCTTTATTCACCAGATTTTAAAGGTTATATCCGGAACCTTGTAGGAACGAATTTTCACACCATGCTCCCCGGGCCTTTCGCCAACTTACTCAGCTACCGTCGGCGTTACTGGAAAATCCATTGGAGGCGTCATCATCTCAATCACACTTAAACGAGCGTAGGTCACCCCGGTCTCACCGAAAAATTCCACCTCTATCACCCCAACCATCCAAGAATCTCACACTGGTGGAGAATATAGCCAAGTTCTCTCAAGATGTGACGCGGAATATTTAGAAGATGGAGATGGAGCTTTTGGAGGCAAGGAGTCTTCAGAGGACTCTTTGGAAGGTGTTTGAAATAGAAAACACCAAAGACATCTTAGTTGCAGTCCGGAAGGACCGGGAACAGTTGACCAAGGTGAAGAAGGATCTCCGGACATCCCAGAAGGTGCACCTTGACACAAAGGTCAAGGCACAAAAGACTATGGTGGCACTACTTAAGCTACTTGTTGGGCAGACGAATACTGCCACACCAATGCAAGACCGGAGCCCAACTTGGAAGAAGAGAAGGTTTGTCTATACCAATTCTCTTTCTTCAGAAGATATTGATCTACCGACTCAATGCCCAATAAGTACAGCAAATTCTCTATCTTCCAAGGAGTAGGGTGTGAAAGTCTGTAAGAGGCAACAAGGTCTCCCGGTCAAACCTCCTAGGAAGGAATCCGTTGATCTTTCTTTCTAACAAACGGATTCATTAGTTGAGTCTCTGATAGCTATGCTTGTTGATACGGTGGAGACTTCTCACGTATCGGTGGATACTCTCAATATATCGGTGGATACTCCCAATATATCGGTGGATACTCCCAATATATCGGTGGATACTCCCAATATATCGGTGGATACTTTCTATCTAATCGTAGACCTCTCGGTTGAGACTTCCATCCTTCCGATGGATTCTCTTGACTATATACCAGTGGATACTCCCAATCTTTAAGCCGATCTCTCCATCGATCTATCGGAAGATAAGTCCTCTCCTCCGGATGAGTCTTCCAGATAAGCCTATGTTATATGTTATATGTTAATTGTGGATTTATCCTATCCATTGATAGAATGTTGCTAGTTGCAGTAGATTAATGCTAGGTGAGAGTTGTTATGTCGATGGGGCCCCATTGTGCACCCGATCACTACCACTTGAGTGATTTCTCCGGCTACCTACTTTTATCAGAGAATGTTTTACCGATCTCGAACTGAGAGTCTTTCGGTTTATCGGTCTAATTGGTAATCCGCCGGTGACTAGGCAACCCTCAATTTTAGGATCTAAATGCCGTTCCCACCTTTTGGAGATCTAGGTTTTGGAGGGTAGCTAGTGACTTTTGTGTACCTAAGGAGCCTTAGGCTCTTGGTTTAAGTATTTTTTTTTCCTTTGCTTGTGTCTTGTCTTCATTGCTTGCGTCTAGAGTTATTGTTGAGCTTGTGTAAGTAGAGGAAGGTAGTTGAGTCCTCCTAGTAGGTCTTTGCTAGGATGTGCAAGGTTGTGACTTGTTGAGTGTTTTGTGGTTGAATGTGAGCTAAGGCTTCTAGGGGTAGTAGGATATCTAGGCTAGATGGTGGAGTAAGATCCGGAATCTACTTCAAACCCTAGACCGGTTGGACAAGATAGAGTTGCTTATTGGATGTGATCCGGGAAGCCCACTGCTATTTATGATAGCATCCCTTAAGTGGAAAGTGTTTGGATTGACCGGTTTACCAAGACTATTTTTCGATAGATTGTGAAGGCCGGTGAACTAGCTGCAAGCTTTTGAGTCTTATATGGTGTAGAGTTAAGTTGTGGATACTGTGGCCTTTGGACTGTGAGAACGGAGGGCAATGACTTTCCGGGCATTGTTAAAACTTACCGAAAACCTACTCTGACGTTCAACAGAGTTTAAACTTAACAATTGTCGTTACTTGTTACCGCGTATCAAGATATTGGGGAAGCCATCTTCTTGGATGTGCTGAGGTATTGATTATGAATTGTCCTTAGATTTAGAAAGTTTGACACCTAATAAAAATCCCTGGAAATGACCTAGTTAGGTGCGCTCGCTTAAGGTTAATTTTGGTTAACTTTGTAAATTATGAACCATTAGACTACGACAAGCACACTTCAATAGGGTGCAGCGCTACCTTGTGATGTGTGGTCCACCTCCCGTACCTCTGTAGGGCCTCGAGCTTCAAGTATTGTAGCAAAAACTTGAATGCATATCAGCTGTTAAGCTTTGGCATTTGCTGACGCTTTTCCTTCAACTATGTCTTGAAGCAAAGCCGCTAATTGGGTAGGGAGATGCCCCGAGCCCAATTCCAAAATTTTGTCTCATACAACTTGATGGTGATTGTCCTCCATATCAATAGACATGCGCACATTTAAATTTCAAAGCCTACAACTGATATCCAACGATGAAATAGCCACGTTGGTGTCTGACCTTAGTCCAAATTCTACAGTGAAAGCACTCTTTGGGTAGTTTGGTGAGAAAAAGTCGTGATACTGACCCCTAGTATTGATAATAAATATATCCACGGTTGGAAACTATCCATGGGTACTGATAACATGAAAAATGTGAACTTGAAAAGATGATTCTGATTCCTGGAAAGTTTCGGTGAACATGAGTTTTGTTAAGTGCATGAGATCCTAGAGTATCGACGTTCCCTGATTTTCTACCAATCTCCTGTCGTCGCCTCCTTGGCTGATGTCGTTGTCCTACCATTGGCCTGTGTTCGTGACGATGGAGCTCCTCTTAACTGTCTGCCTATACGGTTGGTTAACTGATTACAAAAAAAAAAGGCCCATGGCGCTACCAAGAAACTGTTATGTCAAGAAATGTGGAAAAAAACCATAGACTGGGAGAACTGTAGAAGAACACTGGGACTACTGTTCACGTATTTGCATGTGATCGGAAATCATTGGTCATCAAATTAATCGCAGCCATTCATCTCCTCCCCAGTCACCAAAGCGACTTGAGACTGGTCGGTGCGATTCCGATATATCTTGAGTTTCGAACCATTATAGACTTTACGCAGGATTTCACCAGAAGGTGTGCTCAGTAAGTATGACCCGTTATCGAAGTCCTCATGAATAATGTATGGTCCCGTCCAACGTGGTTTGAATTTCTGACCGTGTTGTTTGGCTAGCCAATGGTCAATCATCAGTACGAGATCTCCACGTTCAAACTTCGTCACAAGTTTTGCAGCATCATGACGAGCCTTTCTCCTTAATTGTATTCTCTCGTATGTCTGCAATGCTCTGCAACGCGTCTCATCGAGCCTTTCTAAGGATAGAATTCTGCTTGTTAATGAATTGGTGTCCCCAAGTTGATGACGTACTGCCGTCCGTAAAGATGGCAGCTCCAGCTCAATCGGTATAATCGCTTCGAAGCCGAATGCAAGTTGAAAAGGGGTATGACCCGTGGCCGTTTTATGCGCTGTGCGGTATGCCCACAACGCCTCCCCGACATGCAAGTCCCATTCTTTACGTTTGTCAAGTACCACCTTGCTGATTATACCAACGAGTATTCCATTAGTTCTTTCCACCAAACCATTCGCTTGCGGGTAATATGGGCTTGCTCGGCAATGCTTTACGGACATCTTGGTAAGCAGTTCAGTGACTAATTCGTTCACGAAATGCGTACCCTGATCCGTCACGATTTCCAATGGGCAGCCGTAACGACAAATCACTTGATTGAAAATAAAATCAGCAGCAGTCTTCTTATTGCATTTCTTGACGGGTATTGCATTTCTTGGCCGACCACTTCGAAAGATAATCTGTTGCCACAATCAGGTATTTGTTTCCTCTAGCAGTAAGCGGGAGAGGTCCGACGAAGTCGATCCCCCACTTCTCAAAAACATCGGTCAGATATATTGGATGTAGTTCAGCATATGACACGACCTTTCTTCCGTAAAGCTGGCATTGTTCACAACTTTTACAATAATCGTTTCCATCTCTAAACATTGAAGGCCAGTAGTAGCCTGCTTGTAAAATTTTCCTCATGGTGATGTCAGTTGCAAAGTGTCCACCGCAAGCTCCTTCATGCAAATTTCTTTCGTTTCTGACAATGATACTGCTTGCCTAGAGAATGCCGTCTTTGCCTGCTCTATAAAGCTCACCTCCGACAAGAGTATAAAGAATGCTTTTACGTCTAATCTCTTTTCGCTGTCTGGCATTTGCTCCTTCGGGTAACGTCAAGTCTTCTATGTAGGCCTTGATGTCTCCGTATCCAAAATCGGGCGATTCGGTCCTGTCGTTGATGACATAACACTCGCCTTCGTCTGACAAGGCGCTGGTTTCTTCTTCCTAATGCCGGCCAAGTTCCAATACCAAACCTGCATGGGTCGCTCGAGAACCTTTTTCCGTCTTTATCTCTAAATCAAATATCTGCAGCGCGGCCATGAAACGAGCAGATCTCCCTTCTGGGATAGCTTGCTGCACCAATTGTTTGAGACCTTCAATCTCACACTGGACCAGTGTTGATTGTGAGCTGGAAAGGATGTAATGTTTGAACTTAGTACATGCAAATAACAGAGAGATACCTAACTTCTCAATTGCTGCATATTTACGTTCATACAAATTTAGAAGTCTGCTGGCATAATATATGGGATGAGCCCTCCCTGATTCGTCGTTTTGCAACAAGACAGCGGCGACTTCAAATTCATAAGCAGACGGGTTTATGATAAACCTCCGACTCCAATCGGAATTCTTAACCACGGGGTCACTTGCTAAACGCTCTTTTATATAATTGAACGCTTGTTGCTGTTCTTCTTTCCAAGAGAAGATATTTGATTTGCTTATTAAGGCACTGATTGGTCTTCCTACACCTGCCAAGTTTGGTATAAACCGATTGTGGTATATTGTAGTGCCCCATAGTTTGCCGACCTGCTCTCCGTTGATGGGAGATGTCATCTCTAAAATTTTTTGAACCTTTCCTGGATCAATGCGCATACCGCCGCTGAAAACAACATGACCTAGCAGATGTCCTTCTTTGAATCCTAATCGACATTTTTCAGGGCTAAGAGAACAACCGTGTTCGCACAATCTTTGAAAAGCAGCACGCACCTGAGCAACATGATCCATTCTCCTTCCATAGACAGCGAAGTCATCTAAATACACCCGAATAAATTTACCGATGTAAGATCCAAAAATTTTGAGCTGCACACGCTGAAATGTCCCTCCCGCGTTGCACAGGCCGAATGGCATCCGTAAATAGGCAAAGGTGCCCCACGGCGTGGTGAAAGTAGTATATAAAATACTATCAGGGTGTACGCAGATCTGATGGTAACCCGCATATCCGTCACAAAAAGAAAAAATCTCGTGACCGGCAACTTCGTCGAGAAGTTCATCAATATGAGGTAAAGGTTGTCTGTCTTTTTTGGTAAACTTATTCAACGCCTTGTAATTCACACATACTCGTCATTTCCCTCCCTTCTTTGGTACGATTACTACCGGCGAGACCCATTCTGTATTCTTCACTTCTTTCACAAACCCCCCTTCTAAGAGTCGGTCCAGCTCTGCTTTCAAAACCGCCATACGATCTGGGGCCATTCGTTTTTGCCGAGCTCGGAAGGGTTTGGCATCGCTTGTTAACTCTATTCGGTGTTCGTCTAATGTGATGGCCGGGAGGTCGCAATGACGAGAAACAAATAGGTCTGAGTAATCGCGCACCACAGCCTCCATCTCAGCTCGTTCTGGGGCCGACAAAGTAGAACCAAACTTTACGATTGAAAGTAGCTCTTCCTGTCTGGTTGGGCTTACATTGACATCTTCGAGGTGTTTCATTGAACAAGTGATCACTTGCGGAAGAACATCTAGAACATATAACTCCGCTTCAGATTCTTCCGACTCTGCGCTTGAATCAGTGGTGACATCAATACTCCATGTTGAATCGTCCGTGTCTTCTGAGGTGCATATTTCAGACGAATCACCTGACAAATTAGCATCTGGACCTGGAATGACTTGTATGCTGACGCGGTTACAAGGCGATCCGATTTTCATTCGTCCCTTTTCCCAATAGTTTATGGCTCTCACTTGTCATAACCAGGGTCTTCCTAATATTATGGGATAACCTCCTCTTCCCGTAGAAATGTCAAGAACATGGAAGTCGATATTTACTGTAACACCATTCACCGTAATTGGTATTTGTTTAATTAAACCTGCGGAACGAACACACCTTTGATCTGCCACTTTCAGGCGAATGGACGATGATTTGTCCGGGGTTAGACCCGGATCGTTCATGAACCACGTCGACATGACATTAACTGCAGCACCCCCATCAATGAGGCAACCGCCTACCTCTCGGCCGTCAACAGTGGCTTCAACTTGAGGTGACTTTAGGTCTCCACGTGCTCTGTCGGTTAAGTGTACCTCGGGTATGTGCTTCTGTCGGCGTGTGTTGACACCTTGTCGAAGTTCCCTGCGCAACGAGGGACATCGTGCCATCAACTGCCTTACTGTGATATTCGCGTTTTGACGTCCTAAATCCTGTAGGATCGAGTATTCTTGTTGCCCGCGGTTGAGTGGCAAGTCCTCTATTCCAATACGTCTCCGAGCTTTGTGTGCTTTCTCCCTCTTATCGGGCTTCGAACGTTTGGATCTATGTTTCTCTGACTCGTCTCGGTCTTTCGAGGGTCGGTCCCTTTCAGCTGCCATAATCTCTGGCTCTTCTTCAACGACACGTGGGCTGCTTGCTAGTTGCAGCAGATTGACTTCGGCCAACTTGGCGGAGGGTTGGAGAGGAGTTTTATTGGAATCCGGGCAGTCACTCTTATAGTCACTACTGCGACTAGTACTTGTGACTGTGCAATACTCTGCAAGTTCAGTTCCTTTTTCTGCGCTAACGAGAGAGCAACTTCGAATGTGTCAGGCTCTTTCCACGCTACAATTTCTTGGATTGTTGGTTTAAGTCCTCCCACAAAACTTCTAAGTGCAAGCGCATTTATGGCATTTAAACTGGCGGTATCTTCTGTAATATGGTTCGAGTTGCCTTCTCCTTTGTTGCATATGGCTCCTCGTAAGCTTCTCTGAATACGCGCCTGTATTTCTCTGACTCGTTCACTAAATTGACGAGCGCTTTCCTCAGCACCTTGTTTCATAAGGCTTAATGATCCTAAGAGCATCTGATAACTTTCTCTTGCCTGAAACTCCGTCACTAAGGCCGCAGTTAGATTATGCCACGACAATCTGGTAGAGGGAGGTTGTCTATCATACCAATAGGACGCGGTGTCGTCCAGGTGTATCGGCAAGAGCTCCAACCAGCAATCCTCTGTTCGATCGCCGTTTGCCATGCACGCTCGCTTATATTGCTTTAGGAAGCGCTCGGGATCTTCTCCTTCTTTCCCGGTAAAGACTGGAATCGACACCATGTTTGCCGTGAATGATCTCCTTTTTAGTACTAATCCTTCAGGTTTATTGTCGGAACTGATACTAGCTTGTTTTAGTTCTCTTTCTTGTTGATCTAACAAACGTGTCCATAAGATTTCTTCGAAGTACGTTGTCAAAGATTCTTCCCTTTCTGAATTGAAGCTACTGTGCATATGTACTGATTCTGTGAAGATTAATATGCTGTATGCAAAAATTCGTTAACTGTATAGGAAAGTCCACTAAGTGTGTAGAAAAGTCCGCTAAGTATGTAGGAAAGTCCGCTAAGTGTGTAGGAAAGTCCGCTAAGTGTGTAGGAAAGTCCGCTAAGTGTGGCATGTCATTTCACTAACAATAAATAACGTCGAACAGGTGTTATCCTTGAATTTCAAGTGCATTCAGAGCTTTACTTCTTGCCTTTTGGACTTTCCAAAATTACTCCGGCGCCTGATCCTAAACTTCTGGAACACGAGGCATCAAAGTTAAGTTTCCACGTCTCCATCTTCGCCAATCTGGGAGACTTTGAATTTTTCCATAAACTTGAACTCAATTTCCACGTAGCACCCTCCCAATCGTATGCTACCTCTCGGCAAATCTGATTAAATGAAAGTTCTTGAACTGTTGACCATTCTTGCGATAATTCACTTCGTCGCAGACTTTCTAACTGGTGATGAATTGGGTTTATATTTTGCATCTTAAGTTGTGCTCATCAGCCGTATCTCCCGTCCGTGCGGTTCAAATTGCAGGCCCCCGTTCATGCTCTGAAGGATTCTATATCTCTGACAGACGGCTTCAAACCTCACTATTTTGCTATAGCATCAGTCTTTAATTGGCTCTCACCCTTTCGACAAGTCTCAGAATGTCCCGGCAACGGAACCAAGATGATAACATGAAAAATGTGAACTTGAAAAGATGATTCTGATTCCTGGAAAGTTTCGGTGAACATGAGTTTTGTTAAGTGCATGAGATCCTAGAGTATCGACGTTCCCTGATTTTCTACCAATCTTCTGTCGTCGCCTCCTTGGCTGATGTCGTTGTCCTACCATTGGCCTGTGTTCGTGACGATGGAGCTCCTCTTTACTGTCTGCCTATACGGTTGGTTAACTGATTACAAAAAAAAAAGGCCCATGGCGCTACCAAGAAACTGTTATGTCAAGAAATGTGGAAAAAAACCGTAGACTGGGAGAACTGTAGAAGAACACTGGGACTACTGTTCACGTATTTGCATGTGATCGGAAATCATCGGTCATCAAATTAATCGCAGCCATTCAGTACTATCTTATGCGAAAGGGTAAGAACTTGCACTTTGACCTACACTTGCACATGCAACTTGCATCTGCAAAATCACCAAACTTTGTGGTGCACCGACCATCACCTCTGGCTACCACAGGTTCAACTATAAACTGACTACATAGAATGGCGATGCCGATCATCACCCCGGCTTCGTGCCTACGGTATCCTATTTCAAACTAGCATAAGACTAAATGGGGCTACCAAAAAAATCCAGCAACAACAGCCCGCATTACTAGGGAGGTACCATAAACGGAATCCAAAAATTCAAAACTAGATCCTCTCTTCCAACAACATAAAAGCAGGAAATGAAAGGGTCAAAGCCAATGGCACACACATGGCAGTGGATGGCTCTAATTTGCAACACCTCCAAGCACAAGGAAACACTAAACGTGTTCCCTTCAATGTCTAAAGTAGAGGAGTAGTAAGATAATTGACTACGATGTTCTAAAACACAAATCTATTCAATGTAATTTCCACATTGGATAATTTAACGCATTAATAAGCCAATCCAATACTTAAAGTGGAATAAATGGCAAAATCTCCAATTAGAGGTGCAAATATCACTCAAATCTGAGTAAAAATGCACTCGCAAGCTCTCTCCAAAGTTTAGACACTAATTATAAAATATTTTTAAAGCCACATGAAAATATGATATTTCAAAGTTTAAAAAACTAGAAATTTTTTACACCACCACTCTTGCGTATCCCCCACAAACTGGAATCTTGAGTTGGAATCGCAAAATAATTAAAATTGCAAAAGTTGAATTTTTGAAGTATTATTCCAAAGATGTTCGTCAATTTCAGCTCAAAATGCACGGTTTAAGGGTTCTGCAACACTTTTACAGGTACTTGTTGGAATAAAGTTCTGTTGGAATAAGGTCTCTAGTCTTCACCGTGCTTTTCCGGCTACCTTTTCCCGGGGGCTCCACACAATCACACAACCCACGATGCATCCATGGGTCCCGTTCAGCTGCCCTCTCACGGAGTCTCAATTTTCAAAGGTTGTCTCTAAACCAGACGCTCTAGATGGCCGTGCCTGCAGCCTGAAGCAAAGCCCTAAAAGTCCAAGCTCAATCCTCGGTTCCACGGAGATAGGGCCGTTGACGTGGCTACAAATTGCTATGCTTATACTGCCGAATATCGATGGAGCGTCCCCAAAGTCTCCAGCCTCAATTAGATTTGTCAACAGTCCACATCTTGTGGATGTTTACTTGTAAGTGGTGGATGAAGTCCTCTCAATACCAGTAGATGGAAATTTGAGGAATCACTCCTCTCTTCACTTGAACAACTTCCTCGAAAATAAAGCTTCAGAACATGAGTTCTTCAAAGAGCTACTCGAAACGTAGCTAAATATTACGCAAATTTGCATTTTAGACTCTAATCATTGTAAATCACTCTTTCTCCAATCTTCCCATTTTTTACAAGCTCTTTAACTACAAAAATGATACAAAAATGAGAGAAATAAGAAAGGGTCTTTGTCAAATGAGAATGTATAACTAAGGTAGTCAAGCGTCTTGCATTGCACAAGAGGAGAGTCAACGAGTGCAAACGGAAATAAAGAATGCACAGCCTTTACTATTGACAAACCATCACTTACAAGCAAGGAACTTACTAATCTTTCTCTAAACACACTTACAAAGCTTGACTTGACAAAGACGTCAAGTCAAGCGCGTATACATTCCTAAACGTATAGAAGCAAAACCCTAACGGATGAAATACATCTGTTGAGTGAATGTGGTTTGGCGGCGAACATCATAACAAACGTAGATTAGAACTGACTATTCTAGGCTAATACTACGTGATGTGGTCCGGTCTTGACGCCACATCTTGTGACAAGTTATAAATAAGGAAGATTGAAATAAACCAATTGATTTTGAATCAAGTGAACCTGAACGAATTGAAGCTGATTAGATCATTGTGGAGGAAAATTAAAGATTATTTACCTTGTCAGCATTGGCCGACTAGTTGTCGTGCGGCAACGCTCTGTTTTGTTTGATTTCATATTTTAATATTATCATAGCACTTACATTTATTTTTAATTTTAGAACTATTCGTTTACGTTGTTGCTGTTGGCGAAGGTACGTTACTATTTTTTTATTTTTGCTTTGTTTGTTGTATGTTATAGGTATGATGTTGTATGAGTAATGTATAAGGTCATATGTCTCAATTGTAAAGTCGTATGAGTGATGCCATATGTATGGTGTTGTATGTGTAGTGCCATATGTATCGTGTCGTCTGTATGATGCTTTATGTATAATGCCGTCTGCATATTGTCATCTATATGATGTCGTCTGTATATTTTCATCTATATAATGCCTTATATATAATGCAGTATGTATGATGTATGATAACCATATATGTTTTATGTATGAGTGGATTTATATGTGAATTTATGTTTGTATGTTGTGTGTTGTATAATTGATTAAATCGTGAGTCTTGAGACATTGACAAGTGATAGTCCCTTATTATGTGTTAATGTCTCTTGTATCACTACTTTTAAAGCTTGTTTGGTTTTTTTCCTCTTTTGAACCAATTTAGTTTTTCTTCTTGTGTACATATGTGTTGCTTATGCACGATCATTTCATGCTTTGATGTGGTATCTTTGTTGTATTTTTTCAGTCAAACTTGAATCTGGAGATGAGGCTGTCAATGCCAACACAGAGGTTGTTGTGGAAAAAAGTACTCCTGAAGGTTAGCAAATGTTTGTTGTCTTCTGTATTCTAATTGTTGTCTTCATTATTTATTCTAAATTTATTGTTTTGTTTAACTAGATGAGGATGATGAAGAAGACGACAACAATATTTATTTCAAAGAAACCAATTATATTGGCGGTCTTGACGATGGGATCAACAATGGTGGAGGTTGTGCAAAGATTCCCTCGGGGGGTAAGGATTTTTCTGACGATGGTGATGATTTTGCTCTTCATTGGAGTAACGGTAGCTCAAAGCAGTCATGTTTGCGCAAGCTGGATGCAAAGGAGGTCGAGAGCATTGCCAATGGCGGGGAAAGAAGAAGCTGAATAATTAGAAAATGGGCCGCAAAGGCCTTTGGCGAGTGGCGGACAACCAAAGGATATGATATCTCAAAATCAATTGGGGTGCTCTATGAAGAAGAGGACTTTTGTGGATTTGTAGACATGCTACATGATTTTGCCTTGCAAGTAACAAAACAAGATGGTAGTCTCTACTTGCCGAGTAAGTAAGTGTTCTATTTCCTTTCAATGTTATTTTGTTTCTAGTCTTTTATTTAGTTTATTTGTTTTATCTTTCACATCTTCTTGCTACTCTATTTTGTGGTTGCGATAGAGCAAAGCATGTTTTGAATACCAATTGAATACTGCACAACCACAAAATAGCAAGAAGATGCGAGCAATCCTCTGTCAGAGACATTGAAGTGGGGTTGATGAGAGAAACGATTAGTGGCGGATGTGAATGGGGGCTGGATGAGGGCGGGCGGTCCCGTTTGCCCGCAACTTTAGTGCCAAGCCCCTTGCAAAAAGATCTCTTGATTGCTTCAGTCCCATCAAATTTTACATTTCTCTATCATACATTTTTAAAGATGTCTAATGGTGTCTCCTAGATTGAAGTGTGTAAAATACGCCTTTCCTGCTGAAACCATATAACGCGGCCGATAGAGCAAAGCATGTTTTGAATACCAATTGAATGTCTAAATGCGTTTCAATAGAATGTCTAAATGCGGTATATGGTTAATATTATCATGGTTTAGGATTTAGGGTGATCAAGACTGTTCGTTTTCTCATGCTTTCTGGATAGGATTAAAGGGATGTGATATGGACAAGCTGATATAGTAATGTGAAGTGGACATTATTCAAGGTTTTCATTTGCCATGCGGGAACAACGTGTGCAGGGTGTTGCATAGATTATTGCCAGGATTTACGATCATTTTAGCTGTCATGCCAGGCCTAGCTTCAGGGTCCACCTAGTTTATGACAAGATTTGCGTATTTAGTGGACGGTGGATATCATGGATAGTATACATAGTGCCGTAAATCTTGGCGCTAATGATGACGTGCATCCTTGGACATTCGACGAAGGCAGCCCGGGCGAAAGTGGCGAGGTCCGGGCGTGCGACTATGAAGTTAATGTCATGTCATCCCCTGCCAATGCTGTTGTCGAGGTGCTTGGAGACGCTGTGGCGAGCAATCCCTCCAATGATATTGCTAGCTCTCTTGAAAAAATGACAAACCAAGGCCATTGTAGTAGCGCAACCCGTGCCGAGACAATGAAGAAGGAATCCTGGAGGCAGGTAGCTAAAAGACTTCATGAAGCTCTCTAAATTCCCCTACCTGGACCATTTGATTGTAGTGACCTCAAATGGAATGATAAGGTTAATCAGGGAAGAGGAAAAAGGAAAACCGTGAAAAAGGCCACCATACTATGGTCAAGGCTTGACGACTTCCTAGACGGAGAGATGTCGGCTCGACAATTTCCGTGCACATTTGTTGAAGAAAGTTGCCTTCGATTTCGAGGGAAGGAAGACCGCACACAAGTTCGTGCAGAATTTGCAATCCAAGTGATCAAGTTCCATTCTTGCCCTACAATTCAATTTACATATTTCCAAGTTCAAGCTCTCCAATTAACGTTCAAAATCCTGCGGCGTTCAGGTATTCTTGCCAATATGGTCCGGAAGACTACAGCAAGCAATACAAGGCAGAGATTCGGAAGGTTTTTGCACATACGTTGACGGACCCTAAAGGCTCCTCAAACAGAAGAAGGCTCCTCAACGAGCAAAAAAGACCGTCCTCTAAGTTGAGAGAGCTGTTGACGCCGCGACAACTAGGGCTTCTGAGAAGTCCCAAACCGACCATGTCGCGCCAAGTGGGATTGACTGCAATCCAACTATAGAGCATGTGGAGGAAGATCTTGAAGAGCAAGCCCTAGTTCAAGAAGCGCAACATAGGCTTCTTCAAGCCTAGAAAACCATTGATGCACACAAGACAAGTACGCGGAAGACCCGAGTGGGAAAAATAGTTTCTGGTATGTCAATCAAGTGTGGCTGCCAATGTTCTTTTGTTGCTAAACAATTGTTGGTAGATCAAGAACTTTGGACCATACATTTCCATTGCATGGACCATGTTAAGAAGGAAGGTACACTTTGCCACGATACGGAATTTGCCGGACAGCAGGCTGGGCTCTCCGGTAGGCTCTTGCAAGCCACAAAGAGCTGGATTCAATCGACACTGAGGAGTGGAAAGTCCCCCGCACAGGTCATGGCTGACCATAAGTCTGAGGTGATGAGATATGCAAAATTGAACCTGCCAGCCACGAGAGACACATTCATACTCCCACACGACGTTAAAAATATTGCGAAGTCTTTGGCAAAGGAGTTGTGGGAAAAAACACCGCCGGGATTCTTCTAGCATGAGAATGTGGACCTTGGAAAATTGAGAGTCCTGGTATTACTACAATGAGTATGGGATCATCCAGCTGAACGAGCCACCTCCAAATGACGACCCGTTCTGCCTGGCAATACAGACAAAGTGGCAATTAGAGACGATGGTGCAACATGGGCATCAGCGTGCCTTCTCTATAGACGCCACGTTTGGCACTAACGAACCAAAGGTAAAATTTAAATGTCATTCCCTTGATTGGTACTCACTATTGATTGCAAGAGCTCATATACCTTCATATGACTGTCGTGTAGTACCCACTGTATAGTGTGATGGTCTTTAACGAGTGGGAACAAGGAATATCCGTCGCGTTCACCATACAAGGTAAGTCACGGCAGGAAGACATTACGGCATAGTTGACTAAGTTGAGAGACTGTTGCCTTGTGGTGTGGCTAGATTGGCGACCTAATGTTGTCGTGACAGATAACGATAACGTCGAGCTTAATGCCATTAGGTTTACTCTTAACCCTATTAATTGTCATTACCTCTAACCTTGTCACGTCATTGATACAATTTAATATTTGATGCGTATAAATAGGTTTGACTTCCTTACAAAATATAGTTTTCTTCTATGTAGGGAGGTTTGGCCTGACGAAGAGAACGTTATGATTTTTCTTTGCCTTTGGCATGTCCGGAGAGCGTGGCTAGAGAATGCGACACAAAAAATAAAGGCGAACTGCCTCCGGACGCTAATTCTGCAAGAGTGTGCAAATCTTATGTATGGATAAGGGATTTTGGATGGTGATGCAGCTAACACCATATTCATTATATTGGAAGATTTCCACGACTTTGAAAGGTATGAATGGTTTTCCCAACAGTAGTTTTTTTGTGCACATTCAGCTCCACTCAAGCTGGATATGTACCCATACCATAGATATTGGAAAAATTGCATTGTCCAAATTTACTGAACATTTGCATGTTTAGGTGAACTCAAGCTTCAAATATTATTTAGGAAGGCTCCCAAACTCCCAATATAATGAATATGGTGTTAGCTGTCTGAGTGTCCCTTGACAGGTTTGAGCACATGCAAGCAAAGTACCTCGGCGGGAAGGCGTTTCTAAATTACTTTGAAAAGCACTGGATCCCCAAGTTGAAGATGTGGGTTATGGGCTACCGCAACATACTACACGCCAACCAGGACACCAATGCTACCGTCAAGAGCCACCACGGCAACGTGAAGTCCATTCTTTCCATGTTGCGGCAGCAGTTTGATGGGCGTCGCATTGATTGGCTTATCTATCATCTCACAAAGGACGTACTTACACACTATTGGTACGCCGTCCAATGCAAGTTGTATGGCTTCATCAAGAATGGCAAGGCGGAAGGAATAGTGGCAAGTGTTGTCATTTGAGCTCGCAACATTCCAGATGAGCATGTCTATTACGATAGCTCGAAAAACGTGGCGTATGTTGCGAGCCAAACCAATTTTTCGGCGATGTGGATTATCACCGCTACGGGCACCGACTGGGCGTATTGTTCATGCCCCTTGGGTATGCAAGGGAACATATGCAAGCATGGGGTTAAGGTGTTCAAGATGATTCATGGCCATGTCGAAGACGAATCCATCATTCGTATTGTTGGATCGCTTCGAGGCACAATTGCAACTAACGCGAGTCCTACTGGCTTGGATATTGTTCATGATATAGGAGACGTTGGTGTACATACCACGCCGGAGAGATGTCCTAGAGTGCAAGTCGTGGAGAACTCAGTAAAACAACTTGCGGATTTGGGCTCACTATGGGCGGAGATGCAGGATTTGGCGTCAGTCAACTCATATTTGTTGAACCATGCGTTTGCTGGCGCGCATGAGCTAAGGGAGAAGCTCCTCAACATAAAGGCAAAGGTTGATGATGGGATCCTTCACCCCGCATCGCAACCCTCGTTTGAAATAAACGAGGGTGATCAAAGCAAGCGGCATATTAAGGCATGTAGCAAGAAAGGAGTGCGTAGGAGTGGGTGTTCTAGCCATAAACCTAAATCTAAGGAAAAGTAGTACTAAGATTTTCTCCCTAGCGTTTCAATGTGGGCTAAATACATGCCAGCATGGTTTTTGATCGCATAGGTTTATTGCTAATTTCATATTCCGTAGATTGTTCTTCTTACTTTAACAGAATCAGAGTAATACTTGTCATAAACTACACTGTGCAAATGAGAATATTACTTTTCAAGTGAAAGTCTTACAGCTTCAGCACACATAAATCACTAAATTTTAATATATCTTGAAGACTAGTATATTGACTTCTTATCCACAACTAATAATGTAAGTTTAGATGAGATAACTAAAATTGTAAAGCATTAGATGCTGTAATTAAAATTGTATGTAGAAGTAGAAAAGAAGAAGATTGCAACAAGACTAGGAAGTTATTGAAGGCAGGTGTACGAGATGCAAAGCTAGTGCAAGAGACGGGGCGCACCACGATCGGAGTGCAAGTGAAGAAAGGCGAAGCTATGAGACCCACAATTGCTACCATGGCTTTTGGTTTGAAATTTTTCACATGAAAGCTAACCCAATTCAATCACAAACTCGGGATGGATTGCATCATCCAGATTCCAGGCACATACCATAATCTACACTGGCTACGACAGTTGTTCACCTAGATTTCCACCCTAAATTCTCACAAACGAGAATTTTAGTCCTCCTGCTCCATTGTAACAATCTTGACAAAAGCCCCAAGCTGATCTAAACCACTCTGTCCAGGAAGATGAAGCAGCCTCAATCTCTTTCAAAAGCCAGAGCTTCAATCTAAACTTGTTCCATATCGTTTGCTAGAGTGTGGGTAGCTTCATATATAGTAGCAAATTATATGGACTGTCTACAAGAATAATAGCTTTAGTACATGAGTGGGAGTGCATGAGGGTTGACGTAGCGACCATGATCGGTGCATGTGCCAGACCCTCTACTCCTCACCTTGAACATAGTTTGTGTCCCTTACACATCACCTTGGTTACTGGTCCAAACTCTTCGCCATCCTTCTATGTTGGAATCTCCTAATTCACCCAGGTCGAGCGTGGCTCGGGCGCCAGGCTTTGGTGGGACCATTCTCTGGCCTTGCCTGATTTAGGGTTTTAGAGGCTTTTTTGGTTTTTTTTTTACAAAATTTGGATCATCGGCCCCAAATTACCCTCGGTGGCTCCCTTAGGATTAAATAGGGCCCCCCTCCAAAGAAACTATTTTTTAGAACAAAGATAAGAAAATTATTGTTATTTTATCTATATTGACGACAATATTTATCTATATTGAAGATATTACTATTAAAATTCATCACAACATTCAAATGATTTTTTATTTAAGAAAAATTATTTGCTAATTCTTTAACCCGTAGAGGCCCAAGTGCAATAAAATGGCATTTTGAAAGTTCAGTTGAGTTCCTATGGTGTCAATATCTAACATTATTTTCTGAAATTTTCACTGTAGAAAGGCATTACTAAAATCTTAATGGAATAACAATTTTTTTCCTAGATCAAATATTTATGAATCATGTTATTATGTTATGAACCCCTAGGGCCTGAAGTGCTCCAAACCTTCCTCTCTAAGATGAAGAGTCATAAGAATGATTGAAATTCATTTTTATAGTCTATAACAGTGGCATCAATCACATTATGTGATTTACCATATATTCTGTTTTAGCGATAAAATCAAGAATCCTATTAAACTAATAATATTTTTTCAACAAATACAAATTCAATAAAAATACCCATGTAAACCCAAATAATGTCATAAAAATATAAATCGAAACCTTTATTACTCTCTAATAATCGGATATCATTCTACTCACTCCTCGAACCAAATTCCTAGTATCTATCATACTAATTTTCAAATCCTGGTATTTTTCTATCTGAGATACTAATCTATCACTAATTTGAACTGAACTACCAATACGAGTATACTGAGAACTTGTAATAGAGCTAAATGTTCTATGTTCATCCCTATTAGCCCTCCATATAACTTCTGTAGCTCCATCACAAAAATTTATATATACTTTGTATGAAACTACAAAAAATTCCCCACCTTTATAATCAAATCCCAACTCCAGTGCTTCTTTAGTGGTCTTCTGAAATAATCGAGGTGACAAATTTTGAAATTGGTTTTGATAAAAACCCGCAATCCAACCAATTTCTTCTTGATCACAAACCCATTCCAAAATTCCATCCTCCTTCCGTTGTAAATAATCACTTGGAACATACTTTCCAAATAATAATGATTTCCCAGGTAATCCCTGTTCCAAATGCCAACCTACTGCAAACATTTTACCATTGCCTTCTTCGAAGCTCCATTACATTTGATCTCCCTCACATTTTTATGAATATGAGAGAAATCTGTAGATAGCCTCTCAAAATCCTTAAATTCACAACTATTCATTATGTGAAATGGTGTAAATTTCACAATGAGTACTACATCCTTTGATTCCTCATCAACAATATTAACAGTACCATGATCTATAATCAAGGCTCCATTCATTAATTCTGAAACATCCCATTTTTCCACCCTCTTGCAAAATTCAATCCTAGGCCTTTCTTGAGAAAACATTCTTGCGGCATCCACTGCCTTCCATTTCATTAACTTGGATTTCTCATTTCCTTTCTTGTTCTTCTTTATACTACAAAGAAGAAAGTCAAACATTAAAATAATATATTCAAGTATCTACCTATATAATAGGCGACAGTCTGTTGTTCGCTGCTCCCGATCACGTGACCTTTGGATTTGCCATTTGAATCAAATGTGCCTTTTGAATTGAATGTGAACTTTGAAAGAATCCTCCATATGTGCCTTTTGAATTGAATGTGAACTTTGAAAGAATCCTCCATATGTGCCCTTTGGAGGAATCCTTTATAGTGCCCTTTGGAGGAATCCTTTATAGTGCCCTTTGGAGGAATCCTTTATAGTGCCCTTTGGAGGAATCCTTTATAGTGCCCTTTGGAGGAATCCTTTATAGTGCCCTTTGGAGGAATCCTTTATAGTGCCCTTTGGAGGAATCCTTTATAGTGCCCTTTGGAGGAATCTTTTATAGTGCCCTTTGGAGGAATCCTTTATAGTGCCCTTTAGAGGAATCCTTTATAGTACCCTTTTATTCAAATTTGGCTTATTGAGTTTTAAAATTGTATTATGTATCAAAAATAGAAAAATAAAACCATAATTTCCAACATATTGAAACTACACAATATACTACCTCGGGTACATAAAAAAAATGATAGTTATCTAAAGACAATAACACGTATATGAAATAAATAATGGGTATTTAAAGTAAATAGTAGGTATATATAGTACATAATCTCTTATTATAATAGAATCTTGGATGAAGAACACGTCGGATGGATGAATGGGCCGAGCTTGGATGAAAATGTGATGCGAAAGTTAAAAGTTATCAATTTTAACTCCCGGTCACATGACTCTCTTTCTTGATTTTGACCTCTTGATGTGAAGGGTTTTCTCCTCTTATATTGGGCAAGTGATACTTATGTGGGGCGGGGATGGGGACGGAGACGGGGACGGGGACGGGGACGGGGACGGAGGACGGGGAATGGGGGACAAGGACGGAGGGGACAATGGATTGGAGGGAAAGGGCTAGGGGATGGGGAGGTGGGGACTCAACACAAAAAAATGTTGTGTCTGGAGGACACACGTACCCCACTAGTGCATATACAATGGGTAAGTTTTATTTTTGCATTTACATATGTTTGTTTAACTTGGGATTGCCCCGGTCGGTTGATGACAACGGGGAATGTACTTGATTCGATTTGAGCTTATAGGTTTTAAAACACAAAACATACAAACATAAATTTAACACAATACCTTCCGCTCTCCCCGTCGGGACGACAAGTACCAACCCGTTAATAATAATATATATTAATAATTATATATGACTTTAATTCCTATAGGCCCAAGGCATTTTCACACCAAAAATGATATTTACTAATGAAGGATCATGTTAGGCAAATGTGCATCAAATTTTAGAAGTAGAAAAGGGGTAGGAGATGTCCTTCAAAATCTTGCAATACAACTATATGTTGAGAATTATTGATATACAAACTAGTTTTGCATATAACATATTCTTCTCATATTTTTGAAATTCAAAAATACCTGTAGTACATACAAATATTTGCATTCTCTTTTTAAGAAGATTTTTTTTTGGAAATAGACTAAAAATCTAATTTCTATTGAATTTAGAATTAAGCAGGGTTTTCCTACACTAGCTCTTATAGGTCACATGAAATTGTTGCACTATTTGTATATTTACACAAAAATTAATTGTAACTTTTAACCTTAAGTCAGATTTCTACAAAAAATATGTCTACCAAAAGCTAATAAAAAATTGCCAATTCTATAAAAAAATCTCAAAAAACATTTCCAAAATTAAAAACATGGTACCCTACACAAACTCAAAATGTCCCTAAGGGAACATTGGGCCTTTAGGGATTAAGAATGATAATGAAATGAAAATACCTGTGGTTGATCGTGTTGTTCTTCTTCCCCATAATAAAAACTATAGTCGAAAGCATGATGATCCCAATGATAAACTCCATACTTTGAAAAAAATGATATAAAATATAGATAATATAAGGAGTCACTTGTAAAACAAAATACAATAATATTAAGTTATATCACATTATATAGCCAGGATATTGTATTCAATTCAATGTGAAAGTACAAATTTCTTAAAACTTTACCAGTTCAGATGTACTCTTTTTAATGGTTATAACTTTGAATATATCACTAGTACTTAAATAAATTCCAACATAAAATCAATATCTTGAATTTAATTGATTCAAAAATGGAGGATAATATTTTATTAAAGATAGTTAAATATCTCATAAACTTTCTAATACATTTATAATATGTATTACTTTTACTATTGAGTTTTGAACATATACACCATCCAATGATGAGCACATATTAAATTTTATACAAATGGAATAGTAACTAGGATAATAGGCAAATCCTCTCTCCTTGTACACCATTCCAATATGATATAAACTTCAATATGTACTATCATGTTAAGGTGTATGCATGAACAAGAATTAACAACGCGAATGTTTGAATGTGATACTAACTGAGTGTCAAGCATTTGTGTCAAAACGGACTCTATATATCACTGTTCACGGATGCAACTATCCGTTCAAAGATTATTACAATGGCTTCCAACTTCAGAGCCCCGTAACTTTCTCAAAAACTATCCAAATATTACATATGAGATGTTTTTCGGCATTCAAATTTTTTGTAGATGCCGATAAACATCTCAAAATTTAAATTTGGATAACTTTTGAGAAAATTACGGGGCTCCGAAGTTTGCAGCCATTGTAATAATCGTGAATCGTAAAGGTGCGTCTGTGAACAGTACTATGCCGTCCGTTTTGACAACTTTGGTTTCAAGACCACCATGCTCTTCCATACACATTTGCAGAATTCTAATTGAGACATCAAAATATAGTTATGTATACCAGATTGAGGGTAATAAACCAAGAGGAGGGTATCTGATTGAAACTTCAGGCAAAAGCTAAATTTCCAAAACTGACTGACTGAATGATGACAAGGTACTGTGATATTCAGTGATGAGATGAGTGACGGAAAGAGGAGTATGTACCAAGAAAGTTGTCTTCAAACGAGTGGCTGCCACCGCCGCCGCGAGGCACAATCCTCTCACCCACTTGCTTGGAGCACGAGATGGCGTTCTGCACCTGCGCCATTGTTGTAGGGAACAAAAATGCCGGTGGATCAGGAGGCGGCTTCGTCAAAAGAATGTGGACCAGAAGAATGTAAATAACAGATGGAAATGCAATATCAACCAACCTTCAGTGGATTATTGGCCGAAACTACAGTTGCAAAAGTTCATTCAGAAACGAAGACCTACAAACAAATGCACCACATACAACTTCAATAGCCCATTTGATAAGTGAACATTCTCATTTCCACCAAAACTTACCAATATTAGGAAGTATGAGTCCTTAAATTCTAAATCCTAATCTTGATCTAAACCCACATGCAAACATAGTTGTCAAAACGATTGCATATTATTGTTCACGGACTCATTTGTTCGATTATAGATTATTACAATGACTACCAACTTTTGGAGCCCCGTAACTTTCTCAAAAAGTATCCAAATTGGACACATGGGATGTTTATGGCATCTACAGAAAATTAAGATGCCAAAAAACATCTCATAAGTTCAATTTGGATAATTTAATAGAAAGTTATAGAGCTGCAAAGATTGGTAGCCATTTGTAGTTTAGTTGGCACTAATCTACCAAATGCGTCTAAGAACAATAATATGCTCTCCGTTTTTACTACCTTGGATGGAAAATCCAATCTTGGCACTTATCAAACCAAGTTCCCACAAATTTATTTCCCACTTATTTTATGTATTTTTGTATCTTGGCACAGAAATCATATTTTTTTAACTATAAATTTCACATTGATTGACCTCTCCACACAAGCTCATCTACTTTATAATTAACGTGCTCTGACCATCCATGAGGAAACTTGATCAAAGTTGATGCACTTTTGTGAGTATGTCACTTAAAAATTCTTGATTGAGATTCTATGCTTAAAATTTGAAATAGAAGACAATTTAGGGATTTACTTGTATTGTGTGGACATAAAATCAATGAGGCAATGAATAGACACTTTAAGCAAATAATCTCCTAGAATAAAATCATTCTAGCATATTGTGGAGTTTTAGAATAAGTCTTCAAAAGAATTATATTATATAAACTCTAGAAGTGCAAGCTGTTGAACTCAAGACTCTAAATGATTGAAGTGGTTTTTATATCCCATCGCACGAGTTAGACTTCATCTTAATTAAATTTTCATTAAGCTAGATATTTTGAAAGTCTATAGCGTATTTGAAGAATTATCAATGGATTTAGTAATTGTTAGGGCCTTTATAGTCCTCGAAAAGTCTTGTAATATCACAAGAGCAAAGATATTCAAAATTCACTTTATTATTCTTTGGATTATACAACTTAAATATATTCCTCATGATAAAAGAATCAAATATGATAAATGAGGTAAAATTAAAATATATGAAAAGATGCATGAATTGTTTTTCGGTTGAAATTCCTGCAATATAAAACTTGAATATTTTTGCTCATAATAAATATCTGTTACTTAGTTCATCATTCAAGAAAAAAAGAAATCTTATAGAAAAAATTACTTAATATTTGTTTAGATGTAGGGATGGATCAGAAGCTTCATCAATTCAATTAGAAGAAAACCATGTATTCTACTTTTAGGCTTCACATTAGAGGCCTATGAAAAATAATATAAACATTATCAAAATGATGTAGGCAAAATACCAAAATCAGTTTAACTCCAAATAATGATACTATTTACCGTGGTGCTCCAATATTAGTCCTATTTATAATTTAACAATAATTAAAATGATCTTCCTATTAATATTACTTCCTTAATATTCAGATAAAAAATGGAGGTCCACCACATGGAAGTTACAATACTTGACAAGTATGTTTTAGAGCAAATGAATAGACAATAATAATAATTTTTGACATGAAATTAAACATTGAAATATTTTGATCATACCATATACAATAATCAGCCTCATATATACTAACCTCTTATAAATTAATGCACTTCTCAAATATGCAAAATAATGAACCCGTAAATGAGAATTTGTATCTATTGGGTATTAATCAATTTTGGGTAGGTCTCTAATAATCCACTTTGGAAGAAAACTTCTTGAAATTTTTAGTGAAAATAGGAACACTCGTTATTAAAGAATTTTGTCTTTTATTTTTTGGACTTTTAGGGAAAAAGTTATGGTGCTTGAAGCATAACATTTGATCGGGGAGAGAGATGGCCTACTGAGAGCTCCGTAATTTCTGGTGAGGGCTGCTGCAAAGAGTTAGTCTCAGATCTGTGGTCTACGGCAGCAAGAGGTGCTGGACTTGCTCTTACCCCACCTTAACCTTAGATCTGGACTTGTTGCTTGCTTGGGGAGAGGCGTGTTATGTTGGAAAGGGGTTATTGTCCTTAGATCTACTTGTGGACACACACAGAAGAGCACTGAGAGCTGATCTAAAGAGTTGGGGGCTCGATTGATGAGCAGAGAGTTCACTCGGGTGCTGATCAGCAGTGACGAGGCCTGAGTGCTAGAAAGGTGATCACCGGAGTGCTGATATGCAGAGCTGGAGCTCGAGTGTTGGAAAGGAGGTCTCCTGCTGAACATCTGCGTGCAAACCTGTAGTGCTGGTTCTAGTGCACTAGATCGATAGATCTAGTATCCACCCCAGAGTGTGTCACACAAGCTAGATCTAAATGACATGGGATAGCTCATGCCCATAGCACACACGCAATTCTTTCAGCAACCCAGATTGAGAAGCCACACATCACACAAGCTGGAAAAAGACGATTCAAGCACACAGAAGACTCAAGATCTGGACGAGAGTGACATAGCGATGCCACCATCATACACAACATCAACTACCACAGCGATAAGTATCTCTCACCTCTATATTAGATTAGTTCATTTTTTGCCATATGTTGTGCTCGCCTACCAATATACTAGATATCTAGTAAAAAGTACACATAAATTCCAAGTAGGGACACCCAGGCACAGTAAGTTCAGTACAAGTTCTACATGTAATCCACAGCTCAGACTAAAGCACAAAACACACCTGCCGAAGGGCAGCAGCAACCTCCTGAAATCACAGAAGAGACATTGTGTAAGATCACTGCTATACCTAAATCTTAGTACAATAGGTAAAACCCTAATTAGTAACTCAAACACAAATAAGAATAGACCTGTAAACCCAACCAAAACTAGAACAACAACACGCACTAGATTCAGTACCAAAAACATAATACACAACTGCACCTCACAAAAACACTACCTAGAAAAGAGCCACCACGCTAACACCTACCAGGGTTGTCATAACGGACGAGTTGAGGTGATCGGACGGGACAACCGGATGGGCGGTCCGGACGGCACGGACGGACGGTTCGGACGGATTGCCCGAAGAGCGCCCAGTAATTTTTTGCAAGTAAGAAATTTTTACTGTGATTGCCACGTCACATACGGACGTGTCACGCCACCGTGGCACTACGGCGGGGACGTCTCCATGAGGGGCGGGGACGTCACCATGAGGGGCAGGGACGTCACCATGAGGGGCGGAGACGCCTCCCATGGGGCGGGGACGTCCCCGCCCCTCATGTAGGCGTCCACGCCCCTGCATCATTGAGCGGATAGGCCTTAATGTCTGGAAGCAAAATCTGTTTATTACATTAAAAAGTTTCAGGATAAAACAAGAATTCCCTAATCTCATACTTCCAAACGAAGTAATATCTTGTAGTTATCTAAGAAACCTTTTTCTCTCCTAGCTTCTTCTATGAATTATCACAACTCTCTTGATTTCGCATACATATATGTAGTTACTTTTCTTGTCCTTTAATTATTCAAACGGCCCGATCTGCGCACTCCTTCGGTGGACGGGCCACCCATAACCGCATCTCGAAGGACGATATCATCATCATCAGGTGCCTCATCGCAATCTGGACAGTTGTCATCATCAGCTCCTTCACCGCTCTCATCTGAGAATTCTCCATTGCTACCATCCGTAGTCCAAAAGCCCTCTACTTCAGAGTTGTCATTGCGAAGCTCTACGACTGTTTCACCATCGCAACGCGAGCGTCTGAATCTCTTTTGTCGATGTGCATGAGGATCATCGCCGTCGGAATTTATGGTTGGGCCGTTGGTAGGACGAATTTCTCGATTCGGAACAACAAACGCTGGAGTTGTTGAAGAGCGTCCTGGAACATACGTGTCCAAAAACGGTTGTACAACCACGTTCGGATCTCGTGCCCCTATTCCAAGGAGGGGACGTCTACGATGCCTTGAGGAGGATGCTTCGCCGTTGTTTCTTCCTTGACAGCCTCTAGCCGCTCCACGACCTCTAGACCCTCCACGAGCATTAGTCCTTGCACTCGATTGTATATATTGACCCATTGGATGAAGAGGCGTCCTTGTAGCGGCCAAAGGGGGTCTGCCATTTCTGGTAGTAGTAGCGGAAGTGTTTAGACCCATCCCCTCAACGCCTACACTTCGTTGGAAAGGTCCATACATGGCATTCGCCGTTCTAGGAGAAGAGGAATTCCGGGAAGGCGGCATTGGTACATTCTGGTCATTGATAACCGTAGGCAACACCACAACCGGAGATGGTTGTGGCTCAAGGTCCTCTGTGAATGCAAAAGCATCATCGGGGTCTACATATTCCGGGTCAAAACGCTTTCGCTGATTAACAACCCTTTCATTTTTTCGAGTCGTCCCTACAATTGTTGTGTTTACAACATTTGCGTTAGAGTCTCCTTGAACGACTCCAGTGCTATGAAATGATGCACCCATTCCAATAGGGCTCTCTTGGCCATACCGGTTTTCAACCGATGCTTGGTTGTTTCGAGTTGCAGTAATTACTGCGTTCTCTCCCGCTCCGTTGTTGTCGCCATCTCCATTTCCACCACCATAGTCTGATGGGGAATTGTCCTCGTCGCGAACATTCCCGACATTGCCCCCCCCCTTTCAGGCTCTTCAAGGTTAGTCACATTTGGGATGTCGCTCACTGAGGAAGTAGACAAAGGTTGCACTTCATGAATGCCCTCATTTTGAAGAAGATGAGGCGAAGGACTACGACGAGGACTTTGATTCCAAGGTCCCCAACGACCTTGAGCCAATTCTTCTTCCACATCGTCATCATCTCCGTAATAGTTTCTCGTTTCTTCAAGATGATCGGCGCCTTCCGCCCAAAGACTAGGGTGTCCACGGTACTCCAGCGGAGTGTGGGGAGCTGCCATATTGTGCTCCTCCTCTTCCTCGGCTATCAAATTCACGATTAGATTCATCCACCGGGACCGGCCCTAGGGCATTTGGGTCGGAATCTTCCGAGTGAATATTTGCATCGTACCATCGAACGGGATCGGCCCCTGGTCTTTGTTGAAGGCATTGGCTATTGGTATAAATATACACCAATGATGCAGCCTTTTCTGCCGCTAATCGATTTCGGCTCTTGTTGTGGACAAACGAGTACATACTCCAATTTCATTTGCAAGAGCTAGCTGAACACGTAAGGGCTAGAATACAAACAGCTATTTTAGACAATGCCTTGTCTGCGATCCTGGCCCACCATTGATGGAGTTGAAGCTTTGTCTGGCGGATGTCAGATGCCTCGGTAGGGCCATATGGTCCTGTGCCCTCCTCGCACTGTGTTAACTCAAATTGGACGTTCTCATATGAGACTTCCAATACCTCCATCATTTTGCGAACAACCCGATTCAATGCTCTTTGTGCGATTCCGTCAACCCTTAGCGCCACATTATCCTTGAGGTACGGATTCAAAAGAGCCCCGGCGTAGTGAACATCGGTAAAAACCATTTGCCACCGGGCATCAAAAGATTTCTCAAGAGTGGATGCTATGTCAGCTCGTAGAATAAAGGGTGACTCTCTCAAAGAGTACACGTGTTCTCGCAAATTATGCATCACGAGCCACGCACGACCCATGGCTGGTTCGCGGCCATCAAACACACGCAATGCCTTCAAAACATCCCCAGTCATGTGCACGTAATTCTGACATCGTTGCCAAAAGGCCACATCTTCGATGGTGAGCACCACATTACGCGCTGCGGTTGCTGCTTGCTCTCCATTTTGTTTGTTCCGTAGGGTTGCAAAGTAGTTTACAACACGGGGGTGGTCTTTCAACTCCTCCAACACTCTGTCGTGTAAAGAAAGATCGATAACCACAACAGATCGAGAGTCCTAACCAACATCAAATAAACGAAAAAAATACACTAAAACAAGTATACGTAATACACCCTCAAGGAATCACATGTGTTTTCCACAAGAAGTCAAGCGACACGCACTCCACAAGGGGAGAATCAACGAGTGCAACTAAAGTAGAGAATGCGGAGCTTTCACTAATGATAAACCATCACTTACAAGCAAAGAACTCACTAATCACTCTCTAACCTTACTCACAAAGCTTGACTTGACAAAGACGTCAAGTCAAGGACGTGTGCGGCGCTATACGCACACGCATACAACCCTAAGTGGATGAAAATCATCCACGGATGAAAACGGTGCGCCGCCGTTTGTCCCTAAACACACGTAGATTAGTAACAAACTAATCTACGCTAAAATCTATGATACGGAGAGACCCTCGATGCCACGTCCCGTGACAGCTGTTGTGTAAAGAAAGATCGATAACCACAACAGATCGAGAGTCCTAACCAACATCAAATAAACGAAAAACATACACTAAAACAAGTATACGTAATACACCCTCAAGTGCCCCCCCTCGCGGATAAAGAGACCCTCTATCCAGCTAGGACCAAACAACACTAAGAAGACTAAACGCCAAGGGGATGTCGTTGCAACAACTGTACGCATCCAGCCAAAGATGTCGCCGTCATCGAATCAATAAGCATATAAAGAAGTAACAAAGAGATGGTAGGCCGGGTGCAATGTGAGCCCCATCTTTAATCGCCTTAGGCAATTTTGTTGCCAATCCCTTGGTCAATCTCCACGTTGCCTATCCCTGAACCGAAACCAGGAACTCCAACTGGATGGCAACGCACCACACAATGACAAGTCTATGAGGAATTCAAGCCGTTTCATCGGGTGAAACGTGACTCGAAGACCTCCGACAACGAGGGCAAGTCCAATCCCCGGACGGTAGAGTAGAGAGAGGCGGCGTCAAGCAAGCCATATGCCAACCACGCTGGCAATGGTCACAAAGCAACATAGTAGCCGCACCCTTCTTCTCACCACACCCATAACACGGAAGACCCTGTGGCACAACGGCCAACTTAGGATGCACGGAGCCATCAATGGGCAAATGGCAGGGCGCGCAGTTCTTGGAGTGCTCCCGACACTCCCGGCCATCTTTGCCTTCCAGCAACAAGATGCCACTGGGCAACACATCCTTCACACGAAGAATGGTGCGCCCGGCCTTGACGTCTAACGTCGTAGGCGCCTCACGTTGCAAATAAACGTAATCTCCAGTGGAGAAACGCCGCAACTGAGGTCGATAAGCGCCGCTGCGAATGCGAGCGTACCGTAATGTGTCGCGGTGCTGAGCGATGGATAAATTCTCCATGGCCATTGGCATGGCCCGCTTGAAGAACTCCGCTCGGTCACGCAGACACTGGATCCAGACCTCTGGATCATCCAAGTCCACAACTGGGGCCAACTTCTCCCGTACAGAACTGGGTAGAATCGGCTCCCGTCCGTACAACAATTGATACGGACTGAAAGCGGCCAAAGAGGCCTGCCGGCTAAATCGGTATTCCATGGCGATCCATGGTATCATCTGATCCCAATCACGGTGGCCACCCTGAAGTAATCCATACTTCCGTAGTCCACGCTTGACGATCTGAACCACACGCTCCGCCAAACCGTCCGCTTCCGGATGATCTCTAGAAGTCGTACGGTGGTCAATCAAAGCCTTGGTGCACAAAGCCTCGAAAGCACCAAACAACTCACGCCCTTGGTCAGTCAACACCTCAGCTGGGGCTCCAAAACGAGCGAGCACCCGGTCAAGGAATGCCATGGCCGCCAACTCCGAGGAGTTCTGTGATAATGCCACAAGCTCAATCTACTTGCTGAAGTGCTCCACCATCACCAACACGTACTTGGCTCCACGTGGGGTGACAACAAGTGGCCCGGCAAAATCCAGAGACCAACGGTAGCCCAAACCCATGATGGGCAAAGGCTGCAACTGTGATGACAATGTGTTGAAGCTGGATCTGACCCGATCACAGACTTCACACCGTGAAATGTACATGGCCACTTGCTGATACATGCCGGTCCACCAATATTGACTGCGCAACATCGAATGAGTCCGCCGCACACCAAAATGACCAAGGTCTTCGTGTACTTGCCGTACCAACGAAGCCCTCTGATCCGGTCTGGGAACTATGCGCCTAGTTCCATCCGGCCACAACCGAAATAGAAGGCCGTTCTCCCAACGGAACCTCGCTATCCGGTGTCCAACTCGATCGCGCTCCATGGCCGAAAGAGCGGGCGGAAGTGTGCCATGTTGCAGCTTGTGCAAGACTGGAACGTCTTCCCACACGTCGCTAACAACCTAGGCCTTGTCTGGTTCCTCATCAGCTACCATATCAGGCAACGTCAATGTGGATCCAGACATCAATATGAGGTAGGCTGCTGCATGCCACCCCGGGACTGACTCCCTGTCACAGTCCCCATGCCACCTGGCACCAGTCAAATCCTCCTCCGATGGACTTGGATTGCGAGATAGACCATCCGCATCCAAGTTCGTGATGCCCGCCCGGTGTACAACCTCAAAATCATACTCCTGGAGCAACAAAGCCCACCTGGCAAGCTTGCTAGTAAGCTTGTCAGACTCCATGAGCCACTTCAAAGGCTGGTGGTCGGTCACCAAAGTAAAACGCTGCCCATACAAGTAGGGCCTAAAATGAGCTATGGCCCAAACCGCGGCCAAGGCCTCCCCCTCATAGGACGAATAGTTGGACTCCGCGTTGTTGTTGCTCCTAGAAGCGAACGCCACAACGTACTTCCGTCTTTCATCATCCTTTTGAGTCAACACGGCTCCCAATCCTACTGCACTCCAATCTGTGTGCAAGTGGAAAGGCCGTGTAGCATCTGGACGCCGCAGTACAGGCGCTGAACCGAGCTTCAGCTTCAAAGTAGCAAACGCCTGTTGCTGCTCCCGTCCCCAAGTCCATGGCTGATCCTTCCCCGTGAGAATAGTCAACGGCTTGGCAATCAAGCTGAAGTTCTTGACAAACCGGCGATAGTAATTCGCCAGGCCAAGAAAAGCTCTGAGCCGCGACATGTCGATTGGGGCTGGGATCTTCTGCAGCGCGTCAACCTTCGCCTGCTGCACGCCAAGACCTCCTGGAACA
Source organism: Bryoerythrophyllum caledonicum (assembly GCA_963971425.1). NCBI lineage: Eukaryota > Viridiplantae > Streptophyta > Bryopsida > Pottiales > Pottiaceae > Bryoerythrophyllum > Bryoerythrophyllum caledonicum. The sequence goes on from OZ020514.1 coordinate 47,281,477, forward strand.
ATCATATGTCCCAAGTATGGCAACCGGTCATGGAAGAATTTGCATTTGCCATGGTGCAAGCGCAATCCCCACTGCTGTAACCTCTCAAACACCGCCTGAAGATGCCTCACATGCTCTTGTGTGCTGCTACTAAAAATGATAACATCATCAATGTAGCATCGGGCAAACGGTAAACCGGTCAACACCCGGTCCATCACCCTCTGAAACTCAGCGGGTGCGTTCTTGAGGCCAAATGGGAGAAACTTCCAATGGTAGAGCTGATCTCTCCCATCCAGATCAACTCCCCAGAACGCGGTCTTCACCCGGTCTTCCACCATCAATGATAACTGGTGGTAACCGGACCGCAAATCCAGAGTACTAAATACTCTGGCGTGTCCCACCGCATCAAACAACTCCTCTGGCGTGGGCATGGGATACCGATCCGACTTGGTCTTACGATTGACCGGCCTATAATCCCCACACATCCGCTTCTCCGTCCAGTTGCCAAAGATGTCCTTCTTCGATGGCATCACCGTGGCACAAGCGTACTCGCCGTTGGAGAGCTCAATCAAGCTGGCGTCCAACAACTCCTGACAACAAGTTTGAACCCCAACTTTCTCAGAGAGACTGAGCTTGTACGGTCGTCGGAAGATCGGGTGGTCATCCACCAACTGAATGTGAATTGGTTTGCCTCTATAGCCCTCCAAATCATGGAGACTAAAGGCAAAACAACTACGATACGAACGTATAAACGCTCGTACCCTTCGTGCCTCGGCACCAGTAAGATGTGGCCCCAAATCCAAAGGCCAATCATCAAACTCCGTGGTCTCCTTCTCCACCGTAGAAGACTCACCGCGTACCGGCATGGCCGGTGATTGCTACTTGGTAGCAGAGAGGGCATTAATGCCCCCACACCCCTCACTCACAGGATCGATAGAAAATCCCGTGTCGTGATGATAAAACTGGGAAAAGATATCCCGAGCATCCTCACGGCCAAAGTCCTCTGCCAAGGCTGCAAAGACACGCTGAGCACGAAGCTCTTCAGCTGCATGCCTCTTCAAACGAAAAAGCAACTCCGCTTCCGCGATCTCTGTGAGATGTGGCACCGCTGCCCTCTGACCATCAGAGTCTGCCCCCAGCACGCGTGGATGGTCACTCGAACGGCGTTGAGCGGCGAAACAGAGGCCACATATCCAAACAAGGGTGTTGAGGTCAATGGCTTGACCCAACAAATAACGGCGTTGGCCCTCAGAGATATCCGGTGCGGCGGTGGTGCCTGTCAAAAAGCCCATCGCCCGCTCCCTCTCATCGGCAGAAGGCTCCTCGAAAGTTTGGGAAGAAGAATCCCAAACCATGCCCGGACCGCGTGACCTGAAGGCAAAAGAGCCTGGATAGCACATCAAAGTGGGAAGTGCCTCCCGAGTGAAACCAACGCGGTTGACCACCGCCAATGGTGGCTCATCATCCTTCGTAACCTCCGTGGAAACACGGTGGTTGTCTAAAATGTCATCGACCTCACGGCGCACAAGCCGTTGCACTTGAGCAAGTGCAGGGTTGTCTACATAGACGGACAGGGGCCCAAAGACAGCGGACGGACGGACAGTAGGACGGACGGACAGGACGGACAGCACTTTTTGGCGGACAGTTGCGTGTAAAAAAAAATTTCGAACCCTAAATCAAATTTTCAACTTACCCCCTGGTAAAACACGTGTGCACGACACGTCAGACGGCTTTCCACGTCACATCAAGGGGCGGGCGCGTGCCTTCGGACCGCGCGCGCAGCATTTGGGGCCGGGCGCGTACCAATCTGGACCGGGCGCGTTCATGAAGGGCCGGGCGCGTTCCAATTAGGGCCGGGCGCGTACGATTTAAGACCGGGCGCGTACCCCTAAGGGCCGGGCGCGTGCATAGCAGGGCCGGGCGCGTAGCACTCAGGGCCGGGCGCGTACCGTCAAGGTCGGGCGCGTACCGTTAGGGGCCGGGCGCGCAGCGTCACGGGCCTGGCGCGTACCATTGTGGGTCGCGCGCGCACCTGCCTATCGGGCGCGCGCGGTTAGGGGCCGGGCGCGCGCGGTCGAACACTGCGTTTGCCCCTCAAAAGGGCTGAGGTTTAGAGAATTTGAAAGAATACAATTGTACCAGGGAGCTCTAACATTAAAATTATTTATTTCAATGTGGTGCTTTCATGAATGGGCACTCTCGACACCAAGTACATATTTTAAAACCGCGGTTCTATTGTACCATGCTAACACCAGACAACTAAAAACACTTTTAACTTGTAGTACCCTCGTGTCCGTCATCTTTTAATCATCTGAGCTTGAGGATTCTTCATTGTGTTTCCGCTTCCGTTTTGATCGGCGAACATTTTGGGGAAGAGAAAGCCCGCGAAGCACCACCGTATTGTCGCCAGGTACTTCATCGCAATCCTCATCGTCTGCATCATCGCCCGATGATGAGAAGTTCTCCGCTGAATTTTCCAAGACTGGTGCCACGTACTCCTCAATCTCCGAGGCCAAGTTTCGTAGTTGTAGCTCGGCTCCGGTAGTTAATGCGGCATTCACAAGTCGTTTTACTCGGATATTCTTCCTCTTGTCTGTTACTCCATCCATGTTTTTGGAGCGGTTGCCTTTGGCCCCAATGACTCTCTCCGAGGTTCCGCTTCGCCAAGGTCCCGTGAAGAAAGGGAGAGTACCGAAGTTCTGTGTCCCCAAATGGCTGCTCATAGTAGAGGACCCTGCCCTCGCGGAGGGAAGTTGTGGGGTTAGTATCGCGCGCTCCACACCACCATTTGGGCCAAGTGCGCTACGGTGAACGGGTGGCCGAACAATTGTTGAAGAGGTCTTTTTCTTTACACGTAAAAGAGTTCTTCCGATCGATGCGGTACTTTGAGCACGTGGCCGCCGAAACAAATCTTGTAGTGGCATGTCTTCCTCCGAGTCCGGTTCGGTTGCTTGAGGCAAAACCGGAGAGCTTCTCATAACTTCAATGGACCCCGTGGTGGCCATTGGCTCATGGGATTCATTATTGTTTTCACCACTGCTCACTTCGTTTCCATTGTGAGGAAATGTATTCTTCGCTGCAATGCCAATGCCATGACCGTCGAGATCAGGGCCATCGCCATTAGAAGGGCCTGAGGCGCTAGAGCCGTTTGAGTTGGGAGACTGATTCTCCGAGATGTTGTCATCTCCATCAAGATTGCCCCCCAATGCCGACCCATCTTCGTCTGCCCTAGCTGCTTCGGCACGGTCTTCACCCGATAATTCTACTATAGTATGGACAGCCGCTGCGTCGACATCATCAAACACAAAAGGATCCACTGGGTCACCGTGGACGTTGTGAAAATGGTCATGTAGTGCATCTCCACCGTGCTCGTTGTTTGCACAGTTGTCCCTAGGTGGGCTATGATCAGACACGGGGTTGTTGTCACCGGCAAGGTCTTCCCAATCGCCGCCCATCCAGTTGTAACCCTCATCATCCGACTCCAAGCCCTCGTCCTCTGTGTTTGAAGGAAGTCCCCCATCTGGATCAGACTCCTCCGAATGCACATTCTCCTCATACCATCGAATCGGGTCTCGACGAGCACGTTCTCGGAGCAATCGACTATTCGTGTAGATGTAGACCAAATCTTCCGCTGTCGAGTAGCGAGAGTTTTCTTTGGGAAATCGCGGAGATCCTAGCTGCTGCTAGAAATGGTTTGAGAACAAAGGTTGTCTCCAAATAAATCTCTAGTCTTGACCACGAATTCCTCTTGTCTTCAAGTCTTAGTCTTCACTCTTCATTCTTCAGTCTTCAATCTTCAAACTCCTCCCCGTTGGCCTATCCTGTGGTGGTTCTAAAGGGTTAAAGGTAAGGGTAGGTGATAAGAAACCACGGCCTCGGACGGGTAAAACGGGACGGCCAAACCACGAGCTGACCGTCCGAAAGATTGGCTCCTAAACTTCAAACCCACGGTGACCAGCAATCGCGCCTCACCGGTGGGAACAACATAAACACGACCGTGTGGGCCATTAACCCCACTTCGCCGCAACAAAGTTTACGAAGCAGAATTGAAAAACAACTAGCCTCCAAAACTGGCTGGGAATAACAAATAAAGACAACGAGCCTCCAAAGCCGGCTAGGAATAACAAAGCCACAAGCCACAACACGCGAGTCTTCTTGTCTCCTTATCTTCAAGTCTTCATGTCTTCTTATCTTCAAGTCTTAAAGTGTTCAAAAACACAAAAGACCTCCCAAAGTTCTTTACCACACTAGCTGCGAGCTTCTAATTGATGCCACAGATGATTTGAGCCGCCAAATGCCAAGTGCTATAGCTTTTTGGAAAGCTGGTGCAATAAGCTAATACCCTCTAAAATCTTAGGTTATTCTAAACTACCTTCTAAAAGTTATGGAGGTTCAAAGTTTGTGCCTTCTTATGTCGATGGCAGCAAACCCTCTCCAACTTCGGCGGCTATAACTTCTATATTACTATTTTAAATGAGCCGTATAATAGCTTTATAGAAAGCTAATTTAATAAGCTACAACTCCTCTAAATTTCACTTCAAACTAATCTACTCACTAAAAGTTGTGTAAGCTTAAAACTCGCGCCTCCCCACTTCCAAGACGGCAGAACTCTCCTCTACTTAGATGGCTATAACTTTTTCATAGCGCATCTAAATGAGTCGAGTGATAGCTTCTTAGAAAGCTAATACAATGAGGAATGCTTCTCTCAAATTTCAAGTCCGAACACAAAGTATCGAAGCCATGGTGAAGGCCCGAAGTTGCTGCTCCTCTAATTGGGTAGCGGCCAACTACTCCTCACTCAATCTCTCGTAACTTTTGCGTATGAACTCCAAATTGAACAAAAACACCGCTCAAAGAAGCGCAACTTCACAAGGAACAACTTCACAAATTTTCATAACATTCTCATAAAAAACGAGTACACACCGCCCGATCTTCCTCTCGGGAATTTTCTCACAGCACTCTCTACACACCCAAAACACACACCAAGAGGAAAGGAGAGTCGCCCCTTATCCTTCCACATCAGCCCACGTCTAAGCCACATGGGCATCTAAAGCCTATTGGTTAACCTCCAAAAGCACTCTAAAGTCTATCAAGATAAGATAGGAAAGAAACCCCAACCATTGGGCTTCAAAAGGTGAAGTTCCAAAAGAATTCTAAGACGGTCAAACCTTTTCTTAGTTTCTTTTCTTTTTCTTTCTTGGATCTTGATCTAACATAAACATAAACACATAACAAACTCATATATTAACAACTGAATGGATTCTACCTTTATTTAACCGAATAAAAACTCTAGAATTTGACGGAGCACCGCAGAAACATAACTCGCTCTCCGTTCATCGCTTAAGTAGGTCAACGGCCCTCGAAGCTAAAGACGATGGCCCATCTCATTAGAAAAGCGACTCACCATTTGGCCTTCATTGGTATTTTCAAAACACCCTTCAAACACCATCTGACGGCCACCCGTCGATGAAGCTTCAGCCTCCAATACAATCACTAGAGCTCTCGCGTCCGGTTGTAGATTCACAAATGCAAATTGCCGCAGACTTGGATCTGGACGTGGTTGAACACGACGCTCGGAAGGCCCCGCTTCATCTCGCACTCGCCGTCTGGAAGTTGATGGCTGAGAAGATTGAAACGGATCCTCCGGTAATTGCGATAACGACAACTCCCACTCATCTGGATCTTGAGAATCCATACTATCAACTCTAAGCAATCCAAGCTATTGGCTTGAAGCAAAACATGTGAGGCAAAGAAACTATCTTCTTTTTTATATCTCTCAGTAACTTCTTTAAGAAGCTTGCCTTCACTGAATTACTCAAATAGCCATAAATAATTCTATTTAAACTAAAAGTTGCCCGCATCAAAAGATCTGGCTAAAGGACAAGGTCGCGACATTGTACAGTCCCTCAACAGTTGTATAAAGCCGCCTTAAGCCCACTAATGGTCGCCAAGTTGCGGACTTGGTTGGCTGTCAAGGTCCGTTGATTGTTGCCTGCCGGTTCCGGGTTCGAGCTTTATCAAACTCGTTGAACGGCCTGGATAGTTGCAACTTGGTACTTGCTAGTGAAAGCAGGAAATAAGCAGCCAACCGGCCACCTACGCTTCCCTGAGCTACAGTGACAAGATGCAGGCTTCCAAGTTATACTAATAAGCTCCGGTTATCCCCCATTGAACCAAACCGTGGATTTCTCCACGACCCCAACCTTTTGTATCTTTCTCCTCATATTCTATCCGATGTCCAAGGCAACATCTTTAATGTTTTCACACAATATATTAATTTACAACACGACATGCACCCCCTCTAAACCTGCACATCCTCTGGTATGTGCCAAGCTTAGCCATCTTTATTCTCCTCCGCGCTTTGACTATCATTCTCTGACTCGTCCTCTGTTTCTGGTTGAGTATCAGACGCATCAAAGTCATTGATTTCTAACCCTCCACCTCTTCTCCGAAACACTTTGATACGTTTGCCTGCCACAGGAATTCTCAATGGAGTTCCATCCAACTCTCGTAGAGAGTAAGTAGCATTATTATGCACTTTGATCACCACGTAAGGTCCAAACCATCGCCTTGCAAACTTTCTGACTGTGCTGTGTTGATGCTCCAAAGTACTATCAAACACCAACACCCAATCTCCTTCTTCAATCTTCCTGATTCTTAAACGGTGGGTTCTATCAAACCTTTCTTTGTTGCCAAGCCTAGCAGCCTTGAGCCTTTCCAAAGCTTTTAGCATGTGTTCAGGCAATCTTCCAAGTTGCTGAATGCGTAGCTCCGATAGTTTTTCTGTTGTAATATTGTCTTTCCAGGATAGAAATACCCAGGTTGGAATAGACTCTTCTCCAGGCATTATAGGTTTGTGTCCATGCATAAGTTCAACCGGCATATAACCAGTGACTGTGCTATGTGTGGTTCTATCAGCCCATAGAGCAAACGGGAGCAATCTTGGCCAAATGTTAGGCTTTCCTTTACAGGCCTTAACCAATGCGTGAATGATAGGAGGATGACCTCTCTCTATCTTGCCATTGGCCTCCGGATTGTAAGCCGTTGTCAGCCTCAAGTGCACTCCATATCTTTGGAAGAATTCTCGTGCTTCACTAGCATCCAACTCTCCTCTATCCGCTCGCATTCGGCCAACACTCCCATACCGACTGAAAATATCCTCGAGTATAAATCGGCAAATCCCTTCTGTTCCCTTGGTTCTCAAAGCCCTTCCTTCAACAAAGTTTGAAAGCTCTTCTCTTGCCAATACAAGATATTTCATTCCCCAAATCCCAGGTGGCATTGCAACCAGATCAATCATCCATTGAAAGTGAATGGAAGGAGGATAAGTGGGATGCAGTTCATCTCTATGTCGGATCTTTGATTGCAGCTGACATGTAACACATGAAGCCACAAACTCCTCAACGTCCTTGTATAAGCCCTTCCACCAATATCGTTCTTTGATTTTTGTGTAGGTGGCCCAAACCCCTCTGTGACCAGCCCAAAGTGCGTCATGAAATTCCTTCAGCACTTGCACTTTGGTCTCAAAATCACCCACCACTCTCAAAGGTAATTCATCAGCCCTCTTTGCCCTCTTCCATAGGAATCCATTACGTAAAAGATATCCATAGGACTGATGCCTAATGTCTTTGAAGGTCTTTTCAATCCATCCTTCTTGCCTCTTCAAAGTACTCAAATAAAGTCCTATTTCTTTGAGCCTCCCTTCATATAACTCTTCTTTGAATGGCAATATCTCATTGTTTGAACGTCCTCCATTTGTAGCCAACACATATGCTTCATCTGAGTGGTCCTCACTGTCTCCATGAGCCATCATTTCTTCTTCGTGAAAGTATCTGGCTCTTGATAACATATCCGCCACAGGATTCTTCTTCCCAGTAATGTGTACCAAAACTGGATTCAAAGATTTGATGTATGCTATCCATCGCAACATAGCAATGTCCGGTGAAGAGCAGTTGGCAATCATGCCAAGAAGAGGTAAGCAGTCAGTCTCTAACACAACATTTGCGCCAATCAAGTAGTTTCTGTCTGCTTTCAAAGCTGTTAGCGCACCCCAAAGCTCTCTTTTGACTTGTGGATATGCCCTTTGACGTTCCGTAAGGATCCTTGCTCCAAATCGGATAGCAAACCGATTTCCTTCCGCATCATCCTGGCCAATAGCCCATCCAATGGCTATCGGACTTGTATCTACTGTCACAATAACCGGTCTCTCACTCTTGTATTCCACTTGTTTTAGAACCGGTGGTGACTCTAAAATCTTCTTCAACTCCTCCATTGCCAAAGTTTGCTCTTGTTCCCAAAGAAACTTGTTTCTCTTTCTCAAAAGTTTATAAAGAGGCTCCGATATATGAGCAAAATGAGGTATCCAAATTTGATAGAAGACACAAGCTCCTAGAAACCTCCTGACCTCAGTGACATTGCTACAAGCTTTCATTCTGCCAATAGCATCCACTTTCTCAGGGTTAGGTTTCCGCCCAAATCTCCCACATAGATGTCCAACCACTAAGATTTCATCTACTCCAAACTTGGACTTGTCAATGGACAGAGTTAAATCCACCTCTTCAAGTCTGCTCAAGATTTTGTTTACATCACTGATATGTTCGTTTACAAATACTCTGCATCCATCATCTTGAACAGTACAATCTCTTCTTGTCTCCTCACAACCCTTAATAGGAATATCATCCACAAAAGGTATTGTTTTCTCAGGCACAAAGTCTCTCAGAATTTGATTCATAGCATTTTGCATATGTGCTACCGAATTAGTAGCACCTTGAGGCAATGTACACATTCGCACCAATCCAAGTGGAGTTTTCATGGTTGTCAGATCTCTACTCTCAGCTGCAAGCTGGAATTGATCATAACCAGAATATAGGTCTCCAATGGAATAAATAGCATGCCCCGCAAATGCTTCTGCCACTTCATCAACAATAGGTCCAGATCCTTTGTTTCTGATGGTCACCTTGTTAGCTGGCTGCATATCTTGAATAAATCGCAATGCCCCAGACTTTTTTGGTACGGTGAACCAACGATTGGAATATGGAGCCATTGAAGGCTCAAGTATCCCCATGTGCATCTTCTCTTTCAGTAAATCAACCAGTTTGGGAAGTAAGGCCCGTGGCACTGGTATTGGCTTCAAATCCCAAGGCACATGCGGCACCGTAAAAATAACCATTGGTGCTACTACACTTGGTTGTACACACCCAATCTCATCTGGTGAAGAAGCAAAGGCCTTTCCATGTTTGGAGAGCATCTCTTGGAACTTCTTCTTCTCTGGTTCTGTCAAAAATTCATCTCCTCCAATCTTCAGATTCGCCAATGTGTCCTTCGTGAACTTATGGCCAATTTTCTTGGCTCTTCTCAAGCTCGGCTCTTTCCTCGCTTGTCTGACGTGCTCCTCAGTGTCAAACGGTAGTTGAGTCGCCACAGGCTTAACTTTCTTGGCCACTGTCTTGTACTTGGTATTTACCATGGCCTCACAATGTAGTCCATGGCTTTCACAAACTCTGGCCTTTGCCACTACATGGCAAATCTCATCATACAATGCTTGTGAATGAATTTGAACTACAATATTTGAAGCATTGTTTTCCTCTTTATCAGCCTGCAAGGTTTGTAAAACTTGCAATACATCATCTGCAAAGCCTTGCTCCTCATAGACTCCAGAAATATTTTCTTCATCTAAAAGTAAATTCAATCTTTTTAGATTTTTCTCTACTTTCTTCACCACTCTTCTATGTACAAGTTCTAAATCTTCAACACATGTGAACCGCACAAATCCATACTCCGCAATACTTAGAAATCCACTCTTAACAGTATGTACAGTGGAGGGTCTTGAACTTTCAGATTCTTTTGCACCCGTGGACCTCCACTCCCCACGTGTGCTGTTTAGAAATCCGAAAAGTTAAGAGAAGTAGGTAGAGGTCCGTCTCGGAGCTGAATACGGTGCCTCTCATTCTCAGATTTCACTGTCAAGAACTGCACGGACTTCTTGCCATCGAGACTTCGAATCCGTGCATAATGGGACCCATCATCCAGCACTTTAGTCTCCATTCTTGATGCTGTAATGTATGGTTGCCCCAAAATCACGGGATAAGCTCCCTGATTTTGGACAAAGAAATTTTGCTCCACTTCCACATCACCAATCTTTGCTGACACAGCAGGACAAGCTCCAAATAGATGTGTCCGCCCACTATTGGCTGCTCTCATCACCCATCCATGGTTTGTGTCAATAGGCCATTTGCCTTTCTCGTAGATACTTCGAGACATGATATTTATCTCAGAACCATGGTCTACGAGAGCCAAAATCGGATCATCCATCCCTCCAAGCTTCACACGCGTCTCGGTAGTGGCTCTAGCCCAGAAAGGTAGAAAATAATCCGCTCTCTCTTCACCTTCTCTTTCCAAAGAATGGACTATGCCGCATTTAAAGGTATTGGCTTCTATTATAGCCCTTCCCTCTAATGCTGCCACAATGTCCACCTTCTCCATCTTATTTTTCTTCTCTTTTAGAGGTCTTGGTGATTTGGTTGATTTCTTCAAGCCGTTCACCCCCTCTAAATCTCCATCTGCCACATGATGGCATTCCATAAGATCCTTTGATTTCACAAAATCTTTCTTTTCACCAATGGTGTATCCTTTGGCAATCATGTGCAAAATCTCATCCTCCTCTTCATCAGTGAGACAAAGCTCCTCTTCTTCACCACCATCATTATCTACCGCCTCTTCCTCCTTTGCCTCTGGCTCACACATCAAGGCAAATACTTGTCCAACCTCTTCCTCTTCATCTTCAGTCATGTGGGTGTCCAAAGCCTTCACCATGACTGTCTCAGCTGTCATCTGTTTCTTCCTCTTGATGACATCAATGATCAGCTCATGAAAATCTTTTTTGGCAATGCCAAGAGCTTCTCTGAGCGTGAATTCTATCTTGGCATCCAAGATTCTCTCTTCCAACACCCCCTTCAGGTCAATGGAAGATTCAATATCAGATTTCAACTTATAAGCGGGTCCCTTCCCCTTGCCTTTGTTAGAATCTTCCTTCTCTTTGCCCTTCTTGTTGCCACTTGATTCTCCCCACACTTTCTCAGGTAGTGGTGCATCTCCTGGGTGAACAAATGAAGGTTTAGCAGGCCTTGAGCGTGTATGAACACCAGACTTTTCTTCGTTGGCAGCCTCCTTTGCACCTTGAGGCCTCTTCTTCTGTGCAGGCTCTTCAACATCACCTTCATCAGCAGCTCTACCTCTTTTTTCTTCCACAGAGGCTTCGTGTTGCTCATCATCATTTTGCACCTCACCCAAAAATGCTCTAATGCTGATAGCATCCACTGGGTCTTCCCATCCGGTTGCCTTTCTTATGGCTTGAGCTCCTCTCTTCAATGTTTCAACACATGGAGTCAATTTGGCCTCAACCGGATGATAATCCACTCCAATGGCAAATGCCTCTGCACCTTGTACATGCATGCCACTTGATCTTCCAGATTTGTCCTCCATTAGCTTCTTCATTCCCCCTTTGCCAAAATTAGTGGGTACTGGCAAGTCGGTGGCCTTATCATGGATCTTCCCATCCTTGAAGTGCACAATGCCTTCCTTAAGAGCCACATCAAGAGACATACAACCACGAAGGTTGTGGTCTTCCTCTTCATCGCACCACAAGCACCTCCTCACAAATTTTCTCACACCATCAGATGATTGAGAAGAATTTGATGTTCGTGACTTCCGCAGCTCGCTCATTTCCACCCTCAGCTCCTTGAAACCCTTGATAAGTTCATCGAGGGCACCTCCTTCAACAATTTTTGCAGCCTTTGAAGTAGATGGCTCACTTTTAGAGGACGCTGAAAATTTTGAAAGCTTCTGAGCTGGAGCAACGGTTGCTTCAATTCGAGTGACAACGCCCCTAGACTTCACTCGCCGTTGTTTGGCAATAAGAGTGACAGTCTCTTCAATCCTCCTCCAGTCATTCGTGAAACCACCTTCAGTAGTTCGGTCACCCAAAAGTAGAAGTAGTCTATCTTCCAAAGCAGCATCTGCTGCTTGTAGAAACAATTCTGCCTTTCTAGTATCCAAAAGGCGTCTCTCTGCCATTGGCAGCTGGCTGTACTTCTTCTCAAAATCACGCAACAACTCATTTGGGCCCATATCGTTCCCAGGTTGCTGCTCCACCCAATCCAAAAAAGACCTCTTGGTTATCCTCTCCGAATCTTCATCAAAGTATTCATCTCGCAATCTTTCTTCAAAGATTGTCCAAGATGTCACAGCCTCATCTTCAATTATCTCGCGTATCCGTTCTCGAATCTCAGGTACCACAGCCAAGCCAAAGGTCTCAACCATGCGATTCTCTGGCACTTGATGTACCTCCATCTCGCAAAGATACACCCGCAGGAAGCTTGTGATGTTCTTCCCATCAAACCTTCCAATCTTGTCCACAATTCCTTTCAGAGCCTTCGTGGAACTCTGGCCACCAATCGGCTGGGCTCTCTGTTGCTCCATAAGCATTGCCAGAGCACCAAGAAGCCTCTCCATATTTGGTTGGGCTCCACCAGAACCATCGCCGGTAGCACCCCCAGAATCACCCATTGTCCTCAACAAAACTAGCAGCCCCAAAGCGCTCTCAGTGGAAGCACCAAATGTCGAGTAGCGAGAGTTTTCTTTGGGAAATCGCGGAGATCCTAGCTGCTGCTAGAAATGGTTTGAGAACAAAGGTTGTCTCCAAATAAATCTCTAGTCTTGACCACGAATTCCTCTTGTCTTCAAGTCTTAGTCTTCACTCTTCATTCATCAGTCTTCAATCTTCAAACTCCTCCCCGTTGGCCTATCCTGTGGTGGTTCTAAAGGGTTAAAGGTAAGGGTAGGTGATAAGAAACCACGGCCTCGGACGGGTAAAACGGGACGGCCAAACCACGAGCTGACCGTCCGAAAGATTGGCTCCTAAACTTCAAACCCACGGTGACCAGCAATCGCGCCTCACCGGTGGGAACAACATAAACACGACCGTGTGGGCCATTAACCCCACTTCGCCGCAACAAAGTTTACGAAGCAGAATTGAAAAACAACTAGCCTCCAAAACTGGCTGGGAATAACAAATAAAGACAACGAGCCTCCAAAGCCGGCTAGGAATAACAAAGCCACAAGCCACAACACGCGAGTCTTCTTGTCTCCTTATCTTCAAGTCTTCATGTCTTCTTATCTTCAAGTCTTAAAGTGTTCAAAAACACAAAAGACCTCCCAAAGTTCTTTACCACACTAGCTGCGAGCTTCTAATTGATGCCACAGATGATTTGAGCCGCCAAATGCCAAGTGCTATAGCTTTTTGGAAAGCTGGTGCAATAAGCTAATACCCTCTAAAATCTTAGGTTATTCTAAACTACCTTCTAAAAGTTATGGAGGTTCAAAGTTTGTGCCTTCTTATGTCGATGGCAGCAAACCCTCTCCAACTTCGGCGGCTATAACTTCTATATTACTATTTTAAATGAGCCGTATAATAGCTTTATAGAAAGCTAATTTAATAAGCTACAACTCCTCTAAATTTCACTTCAAACTAATCTACTCACTAAAAGTTGTGTAAGCTTAAAACTCGCGCCTCCCCACTTCCAAGACGGCAGAACTCTCCTCTACTTAGATGGCTATAACTTTTTCATAGCGCATCTAAATGAGTCGAGTGATAGCTTCTTAGAAAGCTAATACAATGAGGAATGCTTCTCTCAAATTTCAAGTCCGAACACAAAGTATCGAAGCCATGGTGAAGGCCCGAAGTTGCTGCTCCTCTAATTGGGTAGCGGCCAACTACTCCTCACTCAATCTCTCGTAACTTTTGCGTATGAACTCCAAATTGAACAAAAACACCGCTCAAAGAAGCGCAACTTCACAAGGAACAACTTCACAAATTTTCATAACATTCTCATAAAAAACGAGTACACACCGCCCGATCTTCCTCTCGGGAATTTTCTCACAGCACTCTCTACACACCCAAAACACACACCAAGAGGAAAGGAGAGTCGCCCCTTATCCTTCCACATCAGCCCACGTCTAAGCCACATGGGCATCTAAAGCCTATTGGTTAACCTCCAAAAGCACTCTAAAGTCTATCAAGATAAGATAGGAAAGAAACCCCAACCATTGGGCTTCAAAAGGTGAAGTTCCAAAAGAATTCTAAGACGGTCAAACCTTTTCTTAGTTTCTTTTCTTTTTCTTTCTTGGATCTTGATCTAACATAAACATAAACACATAACAAACTCATATATTAACAACTGAATGGATTCTACCTTTATTTAACCGAATAAAAACTCTAGAATTTGACGGAGCACCGCAGAAACATAACTCGCTCTCCGTTCATCGCTTAAGTAGGTCAACGGCCCTCGAAGCCAAAGACGATGGCCCATCTCATTAGAAAAGCGACTCACCATTTGGCCTTCATTGGTATTTTCAAAACACCCTTCAAACACCATCTGACGGCCACCCGTCGATGAAGCTTCAGCCTCCAATACAATCACTAGAGCTCTCGCGTCCGGTTGTAGATTCACAAATGCAAATTGCCGCAGACTTGGATCTGGACGTGGTTGAACACGACGCTCGGAAGGCCCCGCTTCATCTCGCACTCGCCGTCTGGAAGTTGATGGCTGAGAAGATTGAAACGGATCCTCCGGTAATTGCGATAACGACAACTCCCACTCATCTGGATCTTGAGAATCCATACTATCAACTCTAAGCAATCCAAGCTATTGGCTTGAAGCAAAACATGTGAGGCAAAGAAACTATCTTCTTTTTTATATCTCTCAGTAACTTCTTTAAGAAGCTTGCCTTCACTGAATTACTCAAATAGCCATAAATAATTCTATTTAAACTAAAAGTTGCCCGCATCAAAAGATCTGGCTAAAGGACAAGGTCGCGACATTGTACAGTCCCTCAACAGTTGTATAAAGCCGCCTTAAGCCCACTAATGGTCGCCAAGTTGCGGACTTGGTTGGCTGTCAAGGTCCGTTGATTGTTGCCTGCCGGTTCCGGGTTCGAGCTTTATCAAACTCGTTGAACGGCCTGGATAGTTGCAACTTGGTACTTGCTAGTGAAAGCAGGAAATAAGCAGCCAACCGGCCACCTACGCTTCCCTGAGCTACAGTGACAAGATGCAGGCTTCCAAGTTATACTAATAAGCTCCGGTTATCCCCCATTGAACCAAACCGTGGATTTCTCCACGACCCCAACCTTTTGTATCTTTCTCCTCATATTCTATCCGATGTCCAAGGCAACATCTTAAATGTTTTCACACAATATATTAATTTACAACACGACACCGCTTTCTGCACTCCCAAGCAATTTCGGCTCTTACTATGCACGAACGAATACATGCTCCAATTACGCTCACATGACGAGGCCGAGCAGGTTAGTGCTAGTATACGCTTCGCTATGATAGGCAATGATTGCCCGCCCACGCGGTTCCACCACTGGTGAGGCAACAGGTTGCTGTTTTCAATTTCCCCAGCTTCCTCCGGTGAATATGGGCCTCGCAATTCTTCATATTCCGTGATTTCGAGCATTATTGCCGAAAAAGACACTCCGAGCGGACCACAGAGCGTCATAACAACCTTGTTTAGGGCCCTTTTGGCCTCACCATTGTTTTGAATTTGCAAGTTATTGGCTAGATAAGGATTCAATAAAGCCCCTGCATAATGGAGATCTGTTGTCATCATCTCCCAACGCCGTAGGAATGATCCTTCAAGGCGAGTTGCAATTCCGTCAAGCATGTTGAATGGCGCATTACGCAGCTTGAACACGTGCTCTTTTAGCTTGTTCATGGTCACCCAAGCAATTCCCATTGCCGGAGTGTCACCATCAAAAGTCCGCAATGCCTTTAGAACTGGTGCCACTATAAATTCAAAGTTGGTGCACCGATGCCAGAAAGTCTCGTCTAGAACGGTGGCTCGCACCTGCGATGCCTTCGCATGGGCACGGTGCCCGTTTTGCCTATCGAAAAGAGAGGACACGTAGGATATCCATGCTGAGTCTATCACAACCATCTCCAGGGCATTCTTCACTTCCAATAGACGATGGATCATTATGTAATTGCATGCAAACCTTGTTGCTGCTGGCCACAATAGAGACAAATTTGGCGAAAATCGACGAAAAAGGGCCATGGGCACATGGTGGTTCCGGATATACAATGCAATTTGTTTCGCCTTTTGGACGAGGTCTACAAACATGCCTTCCTTCCCCCAGTCCTCGAGGAGGAGGTCCAAAATATGTGCACAACACCCTTGAGTATATATGTGCGGGTACTCATCGTTGACCTTCTTCATTGCCCCCAACATATTTGAAGCATTATCGGTGCACACTTGGACCACATTCAATGGTCCAACCTTACGGATAAAACTTTTCAATTGGTCCCCTATATATGCCGTAGATTTCTTCATACCCGTGGTGTCTATAGACCCCAAGAAGATATCACCCATTGGACATACGAGCATGATATTCATGAGAGGGCGACGTGTAACATTGTCCCACCCGTCCGAGCATAGTGTTGCCCCATACTTGGCAATATCTACGCCGGTCTTCTTGTCCACAAGGTCTTTCACTTTTTTTTTTAGAGGCTCAATGTATGTCGTCCTCATGGCATTGTACGATGGCGGTGTATAATCGAAACCCGCCTTTGACGTTGCGAGGGTGGCCTTGATGAAGGCCGGATGTCTAACCACGTTGAATGCAACGTTTGCTTCATAAAAAAAATGTGCCCATAATTCGTCCAACTCTTTTCGTTTTTCTATTTGGTAAGCCTCTGGAAAGCTCCGTTGTCGTACAGATCTTGGTGTTGATGATGCTGCTTGGCTTAGAGGATTTGTGGACTGCGTGTTCTCCTCATTTCGAGTTTCCAAGAAACTACCTTGTTGGATGGATTGGCTAGAACAAGGTTCAGTGGAACATGTTGCTGGTGCGCTAGGAAGGCCAACGATCTCCGCCTCGGTCATCCTAGTAGGAATAATATTCCCGCATTTTTTAAAACGCGCCTTAACAGCTGCTGGGGCCTTAGTGCACGAAGTCTTCGTCCATTGTGGATACCCATAGTGTGACATGCACCTCCCACGTTTGTATGCGAAAGTGTAATTGCACCAAACACACGTCACTTGATCCTTTTTGTTAAATGTGAACCATGGGGCCCACTCCTTTGTTTGAGCCCTTTGTTGAGACGACATCACAATAAAATTGGCGCGCAATGTTGTGCCAAAGAGAATCCGCCAAAAGTAATAGGAAATTGTGTGAGCATAGAAAATGTTGACCCAAAGGTCACTCACAAACTTGTAGATTCATGCAAGGAGCCCAATAAGGAGTTCCAGGACACGAAGCCAAGGATGTGAGGTGAGTCAAGCACATCGCATATAGTTCTTATATAGTGCGTGAGGCAGGAGCATCTGGGGCCGGGCGCGCACAAGGAT